>LR738712.1:38856784-38990099 GCA_902687465.1 Secale cereale
CACACAGGCGCTGCACTGTATAGTGCAACGCCTGGCAGCCAGGCGCCGCACTGTACAGTGCAGCGCCTGTGTGGAAGGCGCCACACATGTGATGAATAGTAGAACAAATATAGAAATAGAGACTAGTTCAACACATATAGAAATAGGACAAGTTCAACACGTATAGAAATAGGACAAGTTCAACACATATAGAAATAGAGACTAGTTCAACACATATAGAAATAGGACAAGTTCAACACATATAGAAATAGGACAAGTTCAACACATATAGAAATAGAGACTAGTTCAACACATATAGAAATAGGACAAGTTCAACACATATAGAAATAGGACAAGTCCGACATAACGTTCGACACTACTATCAACATAGCATTCGACATTACAAAAAGAGACACATATAGAAATATGACTAGTTTCTTCCGCGCTTGCTAGCTCCTGCTCCCCTCTTCACACATGTCTTCTTGACCTTCCTAGGAAGAGGAACCCGCTCCGGCTCCGGCTCCGCCTCCTCATCCTCATCGTCATCCAAATAGTCATCCAAAGCCGCCATCCGCGAGGTTTCGACCGCCCTTTTGCCTTTCTGGGTAAAGTCCTCGGGTGTGTATTTCTTGTATTCCCTCCTAGGCTTTAACTTGATTGCAGAACGAGCCTTGTACTTCCCCAAGACCATATCCTCAGGAGCCTATGCATCAACAAAAGTTAAGGAAAGACCGTGTGTGAGCATGTAGTTAGCAATGCAACAACAACCGTACCGTGAGCATGTAGTTAGCAATGCCATACCTCTTGGGTGACCACACCCACATCCTCATCATCCAAAGGATTACCATCGCCATAAATGGGATCTGATGGTGTCGCCGACCCAGAACGTTCTGGTGATACATACTCGGGGTCACGACAACCGAAAAGATTAGATAGCCGCCTTAACTTTTGGCCCTGGCGCTGCAACATGAACAGGTGAATGAGAGAACGAACGTACAAACACATGTTAAGTGCTAGTTTGAAGGAGATGTGAACCTTAAGGAATGCTCGAAGGGCACCTTCCCCATCGTCTTTGCCAGTCGGGGTTGTTTCCAATATACTATCGGTCTCATCGGCTGCTTTCTTGATCTGGGCACGCTATGAACACAAATGGTATTAACGTGTTAGGCAAGCGAAGATGTAAATAGTGCGAATGGAAAAGAGTAAAGGGCAAATACCACAAAGTTCATCATTGGGCCTGCAGGGATCACTGAGTTTCCTTTACGAACTAATGAGTTGTACTCGTGCTGGGCTATCTCATCGAATACGGTGGGATCTTCCAAAATATCCTCAGCATACGCCGGCTTGCATACCTCCACACGGTTTCTTGCAAGGAACCATGTGAGATAGTTGTTGAACGCCAACGGGCAGTGCTCACGAAGCGGGGCTCCTTTGTTGCGCCTAGCTTGATCAACAGCATACTGCCACTGCACAACATACTTCCTGTGATGCTTGGCCCAGTCCTTGATCTTGCGCTGCTTTTTCCTATCCAACTTGGAAGTTATAAACATACTATTAGAACCAACGATGAGGCCGACAAGCAGCTAGATGCTCAAGGTTAGTTATATCTTACGCGTGTAGCAGTCGGTCCGTGTCCTCCCATTCCGGCGGGAATGTCTGGAACAAACCAAACTGGCGGTACACCCGACGTGGCAGGTGAACCTCGACCGCCCAGTTGCATATGAGTGGACACCGCATATGCCAGAGTTCCATATCCCTAGTGCACATCGGATTCAGCGCGAACTCAATAGGGTTCCCAAAACTCTCTCCGCTGCCATACGGTTCCCATACAACCTGCAAAAGGGGATAAAATGCAAAATTGATATCTAGTTAAGATATAAGCATGATAAAAACTTATGCAATATCGACTAACCTGCTCAGCCGTGATGGCGTCCATCTCGCTCCTGTAGAGCTTGTACATGACCGATGGATCATCCGTCATCTCATTTAACACATCCCACTTGTAAGCCCAAGTGGGGAGCCGTAGTGGGTCCTGTTTCTCGTCCCAAGGCTCGTACTTCACGGTCTTCGGACGTCCAACCGGCAAACGCTCCCAGCTCCATATGGAAAGAGCGAGCAAACAACCACCGATACCTCTAGATAGCCTGCAACTGGCTTCGTCCAACTGCACATAAAAAAGAACATGATCGTATTAAAAGCAAGATCGCATTCAGCATGTACCAATGAGGTGAAATATGAACAACTTCATACCTGTCTATACAAGTAAGCCAGTGTCGCCGAACCCCAACTCCATTTGCTATCAAAGATGGTCAACGCCTTCAGCCACATCCATGGAGCATTCTTGCCTGTGCCATCAGCAAACAAAGTCCTGGATATAACATACCACATGTAGACACGAGCATGTGTCTTCACCGTGTCCTCATCAGCCTCCACAGGGCAAGTACCAAAGTGCGTAGTAATCCAGGTGTAAGGGGCACCGGCTGCGACTCTTTCCTTCTTCTTGCCTTCAGCTTCTGGTTCCTGAGGCTCTGGAGGAACCATGCCGATAAGGGCATGCATCTGCTGGCGCCACCCATCGGAATCAGTGCTCATACATAAAGGAATGCCATCGACAGGAAGACCGGTGATCATTGCTATATCCTGAAGCGTCACCGTCATCTCCCCGGTCCGTAGATGGAAACTGTGCGTCTCCGGCCTCCAGTGATCAATGAGCGCGGTGAGTGCCGCAGCATTGTTGGGTGGCGTCGACCGACTGACCAACTGAATGAAAGGGAGAAGTCCCGTCTCCCTAACATACGGTGTGTAGCGCTCATCATAGCGCATCCACCCAAGGTTGACTCTGTGAGCCCGAAGCTTCAGAGGTGCAAGTTCCTATAAGCAAAACAAATAAATCATTAAATATGGGGTATGTGTTTGAAAATTAACGGAATAATTAACAACGGCAAATTTCATTATTACCCGTTGATCCACGGACATAGCGTAAGACCGGTGTTGTTTGTCCCAGTGATCATCGAGAAGCCACTCCATCATCCTAACCATTTGAATTTTTTTGAAAAAAGGTATTCAACACGATGTAGGTTTCCAACATATAAGAGTTTCCAACATAATGTAGGTTTCCATCTAAAATAACATCTAACTCATCTAAAATAACATCCTAACTCATCTAAAATAACATCTAATACCATCAAACATAATGTAGGTTTCCAACATAGAAGAGTTTTTTCAATACATACTAACTAAACTAAGCCTACTTGAATACTAACTACACTAACATCATCCTCCCCCTCTCCTAAATTCATCTAACTCATCTAAAATAACATCTAATACCATCTAACATAATGTAGGTTTCCAACATAGAAGAGTTTTTTCAATACATACTAACTAAACTAACCCTACTTGAATACTAACTACACTAACATCATCCTCCCCCTCTCCTAAATTCATCTAACTCATCTAAAATAACATCTAATACCATCTAACATAATGTAGTTTCCAACGTAGAAGAGTTTTTTTCAATACATACTAACTACACTAAGGTTACATATATCTTATAAATCATCTACAAATCACAAATCCCACATATGCAATATTCTAATCTAATCTAAAAAGGATTACACAAATCTTCCAAAAAAGAGAAAATGTATGGATATAAAGAAGGGGATCGGAGGAGTGTACCTTGTAGGATCGAAGGGGGAAGAAATCCACGGACAAAAGCTTCAGATCTGAGGGTTTTTGGGATTGAGATTGAGAGAAGGGGAGGAGAGGATGCAACAGCCGCCTGTAACTGCAAGGGTGGGGATTGGGCCTGCGTGCGGCGAAAGGATAAGTGGTAGTGCAGCGCCTAGCTCGGGGGCGCTGCACATTACAATGTGTGGCGCCTGAGTGGGAGGCGTTGCACGGCCGGGTGCGGGCCAGGGGACTGCCACGGTGGACAGGTATGCAACGCCTCTAAGGCAGGCGCTGCACAGAAGGGTGCAGCGCCGTCGTGGCGGGCGCTACACAAAAGGGTTACGGCTGTGAAATAGTTTCGCGAGCAGTTCATTCTGTGAATTGGTTGCCACAACAGGTCAAAATAGTCAAATTTGCCTTTCTTTTGAGATGGTTTCGTCGAAAAACCAAAAGCAACTCCAACGGGGCGATCCAAACGGATCCGTCAGGCGTCCGTCCAGTTTTTCATTTGGGTCGGCAGCGTGCCCAACACGCCGACCCATTTCTTGTCCTCACTCAACTTTTTGAAAAAAAAGGTCCGCGACCGATCATGCGAGCGGCCATGTCTCATGCCGGCATACAATACCGGCTTCAGAAAATATCACCATAGTTCATGCTAGCGCACTTGCCTGTCGGTCGGCAGACATGTCAGCACAAAAAATTGGTGGGACTTGAGTTCGACCACGCCATCGCGGCTCCCGTGGTCATGCCAGCACACCTGCCGGCATACAAAAAAGATAGCGCTCGCCGCCATAGATCACCAGTCGTCGAACTTGAGCATGTCGGCCTGCATCTTCTCGAACCACGGCCTCTTCCTTGGCGACATGGTGTTGAGATCCATCTTCATGATCTCTACCCCGGTCATCATGCTCGTGAGAGCCACTATTTTCGCCTTGGTCTTCGCGTTGGCGGCCTCGATCTCTAACATCTTGGCTTGCTCCTCCACCTCCAACTCGAACATCTTGGCTTACTTCTCCGCGTCCATCTCAAACCTCCTCCTTTGGATCTCCATGAAAGCGTCCATTTGCTTCGCCTTGAACTTCCGGCGCTCCTCCTCCCTTGAGTCCTTCTTGTTCATCATGCCCTCCACGCTTGCGATCAAGGCGTTGGATGCCGCATCCCGCTTGTCCTCCTTCTTGGAGTTGGTCTTCCCCCGCGGCCGTGCCGGCTCGCCCTCCCCAACATCCTCCACGGCTTGCTTCCCCCCATGCGACTTGAGTGAGGCATATTGCGCCATGAACTTCTCCTCGTTCTTGATGACCCGAAAGCAATGGGAGAGGTTGAAACACTTACCATCGTGTTGAACCTTGAATGCCTCCAAAGCTTGAAATGCCTACAAATTTTTTTCATGCAAGCATATGGGCAATTGATATGCAAATGAACATGCAAGCACGAACTTGATGACACAAAAGAGGGCGGCTTGCTAGCATACCATGTCTTGCATGCAGATGCCGCTCACTGGCAAGCCTTGACGCTCTTGATACGTCTCCAACGTATCTACTTTTCCAAACACTTTTGCCCTTGTTTTGGACTCTAGCTTGCATGATTTGAATGGAACTAACCCGGACTAACGTTGTTTTCAGCAAAACTGCCATGGTGTTGTTTTTGTGCAGAAATAAAAGTTCTCGGAATGACCTGAAATTCAACGGAGATTTATTTTGGAATATATAAAAAATATATGCGGAAAGATCCAGACCAGGGGGCCCACACCCTGTCCACGAGGGTGGGGGCGCGCCCCCTGCCTCGTGGGCCCCCTGTTGCTCCACCGACATCTCCCCCGACTCCATATATTCACTTTCGGGGAGAAAAAAGTCAGAGAGAAGAATTATCACGTTTTACGATATAGGGCCGCCGCCAATGTAATGCCCCGGATGTAACACTTTCCCAATATGGCAATATATAAACTTTGGCTTCATCATTTCCGTTCTGGGTTCTTCGTCTTTTCGGGTTTCGTCGTTTTGTCGTGTGCGTGTGTGCATTTCATCCCTGTCATGTTGTCATGTGCATTGCATTGCATTTGTGTTGTCATTTGCATCCGGTCCCACTCGTCTCTTCCCGTTGTCCGTTTCGAGTTTCGACGCTCTCACACGTGCCCGTGGCATCCTCGAGTCCTTCTTCCGTGTTTGGGCGTGTAACGTTTCTGGAATGGCGTGAGACTTGTCGTGCGATGTTGTTTTGGTACGTGTAGGCAGCCTGTCAAGTTTCGTCGCGTTTGGAGTTCGTTTGTACGCTGTCGATTTTATACGAACGCTGTCGAAAAAATTCAGACCAAAAAGATGATCTGGTGATTTTATACGAATTTTTCTATCCAAGGACAGAATCTGTTTCCTGGACAACACCTCGCAACTTTTGAACTTTCTAGCAATCAGAGGCTATACTTGGCACAAATATGAAAAGCAAAGATACAATGATGATGCTATAGCAGTAAACAACATCAAGACACAACAAAAGCAAAAATTTATTCATGTGGGCTGCCTCCCAAAAGCGCTTTCTTTTATGCCTTTAAGCTAGGCATAATGCAAAGATGATGCTCTCGTAGGAATAAGAGTTGAAGAACAAAAGAGAGCATCAAGAAGCACATATAAATCATATTTAAGTCTACCCCTGTTCCTATGCATTGGAATCTTGTAAAGAAATAAATTATTGAAGCATAAAGCAATAAGCATAGGAAGACAAAACAAGTGCAGCTTCAAAACCTTCAACATAAAGAGAGGGAACTTGATATTATTAAGATATTTAGAACCATGTCTCCCTCTCTCATTATAAATTTCAGTGGCATCATGGATGAACTCAACAATATAAGCATCACATAAAGCATTGTTACCATGATCCACATGCAAAAAGGTACTCTTACTCTCCACATAAGCATCATGAAGAGGATAAAACTTATTATAAAAGAGAGACATAAGCTCTTGCCAATCAAGCAAGTGCGAGTTATCGAGAAGCTTATACCAATCTGAAGCTTTATCTATAAGTGATACGGCGAACAATTTCCTCATGACAAACTCCCTTGATACACCTGCAAGCTTAAATAATGAACATAATTGTGACAGATATAGCAAGTGTTCACCGGGATGTCTGTCTCCTGCATAACGATTAGCCAAGATATAATTGATAATACCAGCTGGTATTTTATAGGGCACAATTTCAGTAGGGGGAGGAGCAACCACCACAGGTGTGGGGCGTCTTCCCGCAAGCAACGATCCAATAACAAGGTTGTCCATAAACATAACTGGTGAAAAGACATAAAGAAAATTGAAAGGTAAACTAACAAGACTAAAAGCAAAGGTAAAAGATAGCGTGCAACTCCCCTATCCTGAAGAGTGGAGTCCCCGGCAACGGCGCCAGAAAATACTCCTTGATGGGCCTCGAACCCCTCGTTGGATTACCCCAAGTGGAAGGTGTAAGATGCAGTAAGTAGAAGTGTTTTCCCCTAGCAAAGATGCCAAGGATCGAATCCCCGGAGACTCCTAGGTTCAACAGGTAGGTGTCAACTGCTAACGGCGCAATTAGCAATCAACGTGGACCTGCACATAGATACAAATAACTTTGCTCCCAACGAGTACAGAGAGGTTGTCAATCTCTCCGGCCTTGCAGTTCACAAAGGGTTAAAAGCAATATGATAGTAGTGATAGATAGTGTTTTGCAATAGTAAATAAAATAGCGGAAAGTAAATAGTGTATGTGATCAATGATGGTAATATGGACCGGAGTCACATGATGTTCACTAGTGATGTCTCTCTCCCAAAAGACGATAAAACAGCTATGTGAGGTAACAAATTACAGCTGGGCAATTGACAGGACCACGAACGCAAACCAATGCCGACTACATTACAAGAAAGGTTGAGGTTCAAAGCATGGGCGGTACGCCAAAGTAAGTAGACCGAAATCCATCTGCATCTACTACTAATCATCCACCTTGAGATATCTATCCAGAACATCTCGCTGGTATTAAGTTGCGAGTCCCACCCATAGTGTAAACTCAATGCAACAGACAACTGCATTAAAAGAACTTTGCGTAAAGTAAACGATCCTTGCACCCGCGGGCACAAGCACCGTTGTTTTTCCCCTTGTGGCAACAGCACATCCCCTAGACTCATGTTTCTGTCACTCAAGCTAGTCATCGAGGGGCATGAACCCACAATCGAGCATAACGTTCCCTCTTGGAGTCACTACCTACTACTTGGCCAAAGCAATAAATAACAACGGAGAACATGCAAGAATTACTTATGAACTAAAATATAAAAGAGGTGAATCAAATATATTACTCAAGATCAATCTGAACATAATCTCATAATCCATCGGATCCTAGCAAACTCAACATAGCAACAGCATAAGGATTACATAGGTGCCTCGATCATGTAGGGCAGCTCACGAGGACTAATTAGTGAAGCACAAGAACGGGAGGAGAACATCACATAGATACTGGTCATGGACTCATGGTCCAAGGGAGACTACTCACGAGTCATCCGGGAGGCGTCCATGGTGGTGGAGAAGCTCCCGGTGGTGATCCTCCCCTCCGGCAGGGTGCCGGGAAGAGTTCTCCTGGTGCTCCCGATCTTGGAAGCGGCGGCGGCGGCGGAACAGAGATGGGATCGCGAAAAGAAGTCCTGTTTCAAGGGTTACGGGGGACCCTTTAAATATCTGCCAAAGTAGGACACCGGGGGGCTCTCGGGGGGCCGAGGCGCCCCCCCGGCGCGGCCCAGGGGGGGCACCCACAGGGCGCCTGGAGCCCCTGTGGCCCCCCCAGGCTCCCCTTCGGAAGCAGTGTCGTTCTCGGAACACTGATTTTTTATATATTTTTTCTGTATTTTTCTGGGCAGTTCTCGAAACGTGAAAACCTGAAATACAAAAACAGCCGAAAACAGAAACTGGCACTGGGGTGCACTGGATTAGTAAGTTAGTCCAAATATGATCAAAGGTGTATGGAAGTGTATGAATATCATAGCAATATCACCCAAAAGTGGCATGGAGCAAGCAGAAATTATAGATACGTTTTGGACGTATCAACATCCCCAAGCTTAATTCCTGCTCGTCCTCGAGTAGGTAAATGATAACAAGAATAATTTCTGTGGTGACATGCTATTAACCATATAAGACTTTCTCATAGTCATATGACAAAAGCTTACTGAGACAATGATTCTAAAGTAACTAAGTTGTCTCAAGAGAAAATCACAAATGACTGAAAGTTTTACAATATGAAACTGAAACATCAAAAAGATTTGCAATGAACATGATGTGCAAATATGATCAAGTGATATCTAGCTTGCCCCTTTTAGTGATGCAAAACATAAATGCAAGGGCACCTTCAAGGTTTAAGTGATGACTAGATACAATCATTTCAGAATAAACGATATCACAATCATGCAAAAGACAATGCTACTTTGGGACAATGCACATTTCACTCAGAATGACAATCATGCTCTCAGTAGTTGATGCTTGAAGTGCTAGAGCTTTTTATTATGAAACATGGAAGCAATTGTGTCAACGGTAGTAGTACTTCATATGTGTCATGTATAAAACATATTATAAGTTGCAAGCCTCATGCATCGAATACCAATAGTGCCCGCTCCTTGTCCTAATTAGCTCGGATCCCCATGGGTTATCATTGCATTGCATATGTTTTTACCAAGTGTCACAAAGGGGTACCTCTATGCCACCTGTACAAAGGTCCAAGGAGATAGATCGCATTCGATTTCTCGTTTTTGATAAATCTCAACTTGAGGACATCCATACCGGGACAACATAGAAAATAGATGATGGACTCCTCTTTAATGCATAAGCATATTCTCATGAGAGATTGAGGATTAAGGTCCAAGCTAAAACTTCCACCATGATGCATGGCTTTGGTTGGCGGCCCAATGTTCTTCTCTAACAATATGCATATTAATTCAACCCACGGTAAATCACCCTTACTTCAGACAAGACGAACATGCATAGCAACTCACATGATATTCAACAAAAGTGTGACAGTTGATGGCGTCCCCAGAAACATGGTTACCGCTCAGCAAGCAACTCATAAGAAATAAGATACATAAGCAACATATTCTTTACCACAATAGTTTTTAGGCTACTTTCCCATGAGCTATGTATTACATGGTTAATTTGCTTAGTGCAGGTGGAGGTTAGCAAAAGACTGGGAGCGACCAACTAAGAGAGCAATGACGGTCATAATCATGCAGAGCGACAAAGCAATATTGAATCAGGCATGGTAGTTATATCACTACTTAGAAACAAAAGATCATCAAGGCTTGACAGACTTTCTTTACAGTCTTGAATATGCGTGAGCATACGCCAAGTCAATCAAAATAAATTCTCGAAGGAAGATATTACTAAACCATACCACATCATAGGCAAACAAACCAAGTTGGTACTCCAATGACACATTGGGAACCCCCCAACTACTTGAGATTAACCATAAGAAAACCTGAGCTACTAAGCACCATCATGAAAGTAGCATATTTATCATAGATACATTAACCCATGTAACGGAAGCAAACTCTCTTAATAAGGTGAGCATGGTAATTAAAGAGAGTTCAAGCAACCAACTAAATAGAAGCTCTTTGAAAAGATAAGCATGAATACTAAGAGCAAAGCACGATAGTAGCTATTAAAAAGACAAAGAACACACACAACATAGATAGACATGAAAATTCTATGTAATGTTCTAGGTAGAGGTGGAGCGTGTTTCTCTCCCACATAAAGGAATGCTGGGTTCCGACTCATTATGAAAAACTAAAAAGAAAACTAAAAGCAAGACGCTCCAAGCATAGCACATAACATATGAAGTGATAAAAATATAGCGGAACGAAAGACGAACTGATAATGTTGATGGAGAAGGGGATGCACGGGGGGCATCCCCAAGCTTAGACGCTTGAGTCTCCTTGAATATTTCTTGGGGGTGCACGGGGGCATCCCCAAGCTTGAGCGCTTGACACTCTTGAATCTTTTTATCATCTTCCCTCGCACACTTGAAAACTCCATTCATACATAACTCATTCATAATCTGATTAGCGAGGTTAGTACCCTTAATAAAATAATTATACCTTGCTGGAAATAAGGATATTCTTGAAGTTCTACTGTTTCTCAAGATTGCCAAAAGGTTTTTGCAAAGAAAAAGCAAGTTCTTAATTTGCAAAGTGAAGGTAAGGCAAAACAGGACAGAATCTATGAAAAACAGAACAGCAGGCAGTAATTGACCTGTTCGGGATACTTCTGCAACTCAAATCAAAAAACTCAGAACTGACGCACGAAAGACAATTATATAGAGAACGCTGTCGAAAAAATTCAGACCAAAAAGATGAACTGGTGATTTTATACGAATTTTTCTATCCAAGGACATAATCTGTTTCCTGGACAGCACCTCACAACTTTTGAACTTTCTAGCAATCAGAGGCTATACTTGGCACAAATATGAAAAGCAAAGATACAATGATGATGCTACAGCAGTAAACAACATCAAGACACAACAAAAGCAAAAATTTATTCATGTGGGCTGCCTCCCAAAAGCACTTTCTTTTATGCCTTTAAGCTAGGCATAATGCAAAGATGATGCTCTCGTAGGAATAAGAGTTGAAGAACAAAAGAGAGCATCAAGAAGCACATATAAATCATATTTAAGTCTACCCCTGTTCCTATGCATTGGAATATTGTAAAGAAATAAATTATTGAAGCATAAAGCAATAAGCATAGGAAGACAAAACAAGTGCAGCTTCAAAACCTTCAACATAAAGAGAGGGAACTTGATATTATTAAGATATTTAGAACCATGTCTCCCTCTCTCGTTATAAATTTCAGTGGCATCATGGATGAACTCAACAATATAAGCATCACATAAAGCATTGTTACCATGATCCACATGCAAAAAGGTACTCTTACTCTCCACATAAGCATCATGAAGAGGATAAAACTTATTATAAAAGAGAGACATAAGCTCTTGCCAATCAAGCAAGTGCGAGTTATCGAGAAGCTTATACCAATCTGAAGCTTTATCTATAAGTGATACGGCGAACAATTTCCTCATGAAAAACTCCCTTGATACACCTGCAAGCTTAAATAATGAACATAATTGTGACAGATATAGCAAGTGTTCACCGGGATGTCTGTCTCCTGCATAACGATTAGCCAAGATATAATTGATAATACCAGCTGGTATTTTATAGGGCACAATTTCAGTAGGGGGAGGAGCAACCACCACAGGTGTGGGGCGTCTTCCCGCAAGCAACGATCCAATAACAAGGTTGTCCATAAACATAACTGGTGAAAAGACATAAAGAAAATTGAAAGGTAAACTAACAAGACTAAAAGCAAAGGTAAAAGATAGCGTGCAACTCCCCTATCCTGAAGAGTGGAGTCCCCGGCAACGGCGCCAGAAAATACTCCTTGATGGGCCTCGAACCCCTCGTTGGATTACCCCAAGTGGAAGGTGTAAGATGCAGTAAGTAGAAGTGTTTTCCCCTAGCAAAGATGCCAAGGATCGAATCCCCAGAGACTCCTAGGTTCAACAGGTAGGTGTCAACCGCTAACGGCGCAATTAGCAATCAACGTGGACCTGCACACAGATACAAATAACTTTGCTCCCAACGAGTACAGAGAGGTTGTCAATCTCTCCGGCCTTGTAGTTCACAAAGGGTTAAAAGCAATATGATAGTAGTGATAGATAGTGTTTTGCAATAGTAAGTAAAATAGCGGAAAAGTAAATAGTGTATGTGATCAATGATGGTAATATGGACCGGAGTCACATGATGTTCACTAGTGATGTCTCTCTCCCAAAAGACGATAAAACAGCTATGTGAGGTAACAAATTACAGCTCGGCAATTGACAGGACCACGAACGCAAACCAATGCTGACTACATTGCAAGAAAGGTTGAGGTTCAAAGCATGGGCGGTACGCCAAAGTAAGTAGACCGAAATCCATCAATATCTACTACTAATCATCCACCTTGAGATATCTATCCAGAACATCTCGCTGGTATTAAGTTGCGAGTCCCACCCATAGTGTAAACTCAATGCAACAGAAAACTGCATTAAAAGAACTTTGCGTAAAGTAAACAATCCTTGCACCCGCGGGCACAAGCACTGTTGTTTTCCCCCTTGTGGCAACAGCACATCCCCTAGACTCATGTTTCTGTCACTCAAGCTAGTCATCGAGGGGCATGAAGCCACAATCGAGCATGACGTTCCCTCTTGGAGTCACTACTTACTACTTGGTCAAAGCAATAAATAACAACGGAGAACATGCAAGAATTACTTATAAACTAAAATATAAAAGAGGTGAATCAAATATATTACTCAAGATCAATCTGAACATAATCTCATAATCCATCGGATCCCAGCAAACTCAACATAGCAACAGCATAAGGATTACATAGGTGCCTCGATCATGTAGGGCAGCTCACGAGGACTAATTAGTGAAGCACAAGAACGGGAGGAGAACATCACATAGCTACTGGTCATGGACTCATGGTCCAAGGGAGACTACTCACGAGTCATCCGGGAGGCGTCCATGGTGGTGGAGAAGCTCCCGGTGGTGATCCTCCCCTCTGGCAGGGTGCCGGGAAGAGTTCTCCTGGTGCTCCCGATCTTGGAAGCGGCGGCGGCGGCGGAACAGAGATGGGATCGCGAAAAGAAGTCCTGTTTCAAGGGTTACGGGGGACCCTTTAAATATCTGCCAAAGTAGGGCACCGGGGGGCTCTCGGGGGGCCGAGGCGCCCCCCAGCGCGGCCCAGGGGGGGGGCGCCCACAGGGCGCCTGGAGCCCCTGTGGCCCCCCAGGCTCCCCTTCGGAAGCAGTGTCGTTCCCGGAACGCTGATTTTTTATATATTTTTTCTGTATTTTTCTGGGCAGTTCTCGAAACGTGAAAACCTGAAATACAAAAACAGCCGAAAACAGAAACTGGCACTGGGGTGCACTGGATTATTAAGTTAGTCCAAATATGATCAAAGGTGTATGGAAGTGTATGAATATCATAGCAATATCACCCAAAAGTGGCATGGAGCAAGCAGAAATTATAGATACGTTTTGGACGTATCAAGTGAAGGTACCTTCTCTAGATCTTGCAATTAAATCTTTTTGTTTCTTGTTTTTATTTTCACTAGTTTTGCTTAATGGAAAACAACAAAAATATGAGAGAGCTTTATAAGCTCTACCTTGCTTTGGGACATGATGTGTTTGAAGAGAAAATTAAAAAACCTATGGAACTTTATTATTTGCATAACAATCATGATGGTGGTGATGTTATTAGTATGCTTTCTTTGAATATCAATATTGCTAATGACATGGAAAGCTCTAAGCTTGGGGATGACACGTTTGATGAACATGATATTTTTAGTCCCCCAACTTTTGAGGAGAAAATTTACTTTGATGATACTATGCCTCCTATATATGATGATTACAATGATGAATATGATATTTTCAGTCCACCTACTATTGAGGATAAAATTTATTATGATTATGATATGCCTCCTAAATATGATGATTACCGTGATGGTTATGATTGCTTTACTCTCACTATTCCTAATAAGAAAGATTTTGCTTATATAAAGAGTAATGATACTTTTATGCTTTTGGATCATGGAAATAATGCCTTATGTGATAGTTATATTGTTGAGTTCATCCATGATGCCACTGAAATTTATAATGAGAGAGGGAGACATGGTTCTAAATATCTTAATAATAAGAAGTTTCCTCTCTTTATGGTGAATATTTTGAAGTTATGCTTGTTTTGCCTTCCTATGCTAGTTGCTTTGTGCTTCAATGAATTATTCTATTGCAATATTCCCATGCATAGGAAGTATGTTAGGATTAAATGTGTTTGGTATTTGCTTCTTGATGCTCTCTTTTGTTCTTCAACTCTTATTCCTACGAGAGCATCATTAAAGTCTTAAGCCTATCTTTATGGCTATAAAGAAAGAGCTCTAGGGAGACAACCCTTGTTATATTTGCTTTCAGTTTTTAGTGGTCTTGATGTTTGTTACTACTGTAGCAACATCAATTTATCTTTTCTTTTCAACTTTGTGCCAAGTTTAGCCTCCGATTGCAAGAAAGTTCAAAAGTTGTGACGTGCTGTCCAGGAAACAAATTCTGTCCTTCGACAGCAAAATTCGTATAAAATCACCAGATCATCTTTTTGATCTAATTTTTTTGACAACGTGCTCTATACAATTGGCTTTCGGGCGTCTGTTCTGAGTTTTTTGATTTCAGTTGCAGAAGTGCCCCAAAAAAATTATTTACTACCTGCTGGTCTGTTTTTCACAAATTCTGTCCTGTTTTGCCTTTTCTTCGTTTTGCAAACCTTGAGCTTGCTTTTTCTTTGCAAAAACCTTTTGGCAATCTTGAGAAACAGTAGCTCTTCAAGATTATCCTTATTTCCAGCAGGGAAAAATTATTTTATTATGGGTACTAACCTCGCTAATCAGATTATGATGAGTTATGTATGAAGGGAGTTTTCAAGTGTGCGAGGGAAGATGATAAAAAGATTCAGGAGGGTCAAACGCTCAAGCTTGGGGATGCCCCAGTGCACCCCCGAGAAATATTCAAGAAGACTCAAGCGTCTAAGCTTGGGGATGCCTCTGTGCATCCCCTTCTCCATCAACAATTATCAGTTCGTCTTTCGTTCCACTATATTTTAATCACTTCATGCGTTATGTGCTATGCTTGGAGCGTCTTGCTCTTAGTTTCCTTTTTAGTTTATTTAGTTTTACTTGCTGTTCTTAAACAAGTTGGATCCTAGCCTTCATTGTTTGGGAGAGAAACACGCTCCACTTCAACCTAGAACACAACATAGGATTTTCATGCTTATCTTTGCTGTGTGTGTTCTTTGTCTTTTCATTGCTGCTGTCATGCTTAGCTCTTAGTTTTCATGCTTATCTTTTTAAGAGCTTTTGTTTAGGTTGTTGCTTCTGGAACTCTCTTGAGTTATCATGCTTATCTTGTTAAGAAAGTTGGCTTCTGTGGCACTGGTTGATATGTCTATGATAAAAACGCTATGTGCATAATGGTGCTTAGTAGTTCATGTTTTCTTATGGTTAGTCTCAAATAGCTAGGGGTTCTTAATGTGTTATTGAAGTACCAACATGATTTGTTTGCCTATGATGTGGTATGGTTTAGTGATATCTTCCTCCAAGAATTTATTTTGATTGACTTGGCATATGCTCACGCATATTTAAGACTGTAAAGAAAGTCTGTCAAGCCTTGATGATCGTTAATTTCTGAGTAGTGATATAACTTCCATGCCCGATTCAATGTTGCTTTGTCGCTCTGCATGATTATGGCCGTCATTGCTCTCTTAGTTGGTCGCTCCCAGTCTTTTGCTAGCCTTCACCTGTACTAAGCGGACTGACTGCTTGTGCATCCAAAATCCTTGAAACCAGTTATGCCATATGAGTCCACCATACCTTCCTATATATGGTATTTACTTGCCATTCCTAACGAAGACTTTCTTGACCCATCTCGAAATTATTCAAATTTACTCATGTTTTGTGCCTATGTTTTAGCTCATGAGGAAGTAGTAGTTAATTCATGATCTTTTTAAGTTGGACGAGTTTTATCCCGGGATTGCATGTCTAATCTGCAAACCCCTAATATGAGAAGGAACTGGCATGAGTGCGCCCGGCTCATAAAAGATAATACAACAAACAAACCCTCCTTCACGCTTTGTTCATGAGAAATCAGAAAACTTTTGGCAGTGATAAACAAAGGAGATCAAGGGGATGTGATCGTCCCCGTGCGGGAGCCGTTCCTCGAAACTTGTCCAGCTCAAGAAGTAATTGGGTTATCTACTAGCATTCGTTGACGAATTATGCACCTCCCAAAAGCTTTTTATCTCTATTTTTAAAACCACGAGCTCTGGTACTTGTTTAGTCTTTGCTTCCAGCCACGGGTTTTCAACCTTGCCATCAAAATCCACGGTTTGAGAGTCTCCACCTTCTTTCTTCAAAGCACCAACTATTGAGAGCATGATTGTCATTCTGAGTGTAAAGTGCATTGTCCCAAAGTACCATTGTCTTCTGCATGATTGTGATAGCGCTTATTCTGAAATCATTGTATCTAGTCGTCACTTAAACTTCGGAGGTGCTCCTGCATTTATGTTTTGCTTCACTAAAGGGGGCAAGCGAGGTATCACTTTGTCATGTTTGCACACCATGTTCACTACAAATCTATTGGGTGTTTCAGTATCATATTGTAAACTTTCAGTTCTTTGTGATATTCTCATGAGGTAACTTAATTACTAAAGATTCATTATCTCAATAAGCATTTGTCATGTGATTGTGAAAGACTCTTTGGTAGCATGTCACCACAGAAATTATGCTTGTTATCATTTACCTACTCGAGGACGAGCAGGAATTAAGCTTGGGGATGTTGATACGTCCAAAACGTATCTATAATTTCTGCTTGCTCCATGCCTCTTTTGTGTGATATTGCTATGATATTTATGCACTTCCATACACTTTTGATCATATTTGGACTAACCTATTAACTCAGTGCACCCCAGTGCCAGTTTCTGTTTTCTGCTGTTTTTGTATTCCAGGTTTTCCCATTACTTAAGTTGCCAGAAAAATTTTGGGAAAAATATATAAAAAACCAGCGCTCCAGAAGCTTCCACGCGCCAGAAGTGGGGCCAGAGGGGAGCCAGGGGTGGCCCAGGCGGCCACCCGGCGTGGCCCCACCCTTGGCCGCGCCAGGGGGGTCGCCTGGGGCCCCCTCTCCGCCTCTGGTGACCCCCTTTGGCATATATTTACCACCCGTCGCGGAAACCCTGATTCCGGAACCCTTTTCTCCAGAAGCTATTCCGATCTCCGCCGCCATCGCCACCAAGTTTCGGGGGACCAGAATTCCTGTGCCGGCATCCTGCCGGGACGGGGAAGTGCCCCCGGATTCATCTCCATCGACGTTGCTTCCTCCCTCCATGATGCGGGAGTAGTTCCTCCTCGGGGCTGAGGTTTCTACCAGTAGCTATGTGGTCAATTCTCTCTCCCATGATGTGATCTTCGTTGTGATCATAGGCTATGTTAATCTAGGGTGATCCCATGATATTTCCCCTTCCTCTATGTATTGGATTGATGTACTCACTTGTCTTTATCTAGTATAATCTCCGAGACCAAGGTGACAGCGGTCTATTGGACATGGATTAGAAGAATATTTTCATGAGTGATTTCCTCTTTTGTGTGTGGATTGAAGATTGAGAGTCTCTTGGTGCTTGTCTTTGACTATCCTTGAGATATGTTGTGGTGATTGTGGTACTCTCTTTGGATGGCCGAGGTGACATTGGGAAATCCATAGATTGAGAACTACGAACTTAGAGGTGTGCTTTTGTAGCCCTACATAATTCTCGTCCTCTCTTGACCACAAAGGAATGACCTCCGAGTGCGTCCCCCTTGCATGTTTTATGGGAAAAATCATGTGATTCGATTATGTTAATGTTGTTGGGAGTTGCCACTAGTGAAAGTATGAAGCCTAGGCATTGTTTCCACCATTGCAATACCATTTGTGCTCACGTTTACCACTTGTTTGCTTGCTGCACTTTTTATTACAGATTTATATTACTTTGCTTTGCCACTCCTATCATCCATATTTTACCATCTCTTCGCCGAACTAGTGCACCTATACAACTCCTAGTTGTATTAGGTGTGTTGGGGACACAAGAGACTTCTTGTATCTTGATTGCAGAGTTGCTTGAAAGGGGTACGTTCAACCTCCACTTCCCTGAGTTCGATAAACCTTGGGTTACTCACTTAAGGGAAATTTGCTGCTGTCCTACAAACCTCTGCTCTTGGAGGCCCAACACTGTCTACAGGAATAGAAGCGTGTAGTAGACATCACCCCCGCGGCCCATCTTCCTCCGCGCCCGCGCCGCAGCGCCTTCCTCCGTCCCCGCCGCCTCCGGTGGATCCGCCGCCGCCGCGCCTCCGCGAGGTTCGCCGTCGGCCGCCGCAGGGCTCGACGCTGTGACCTGTCCCGCAGCGAGGCGCCTTCCTCCGGATCTGGCCGCCCCGGGCTCCAGCTAGCCGGATCCGGCGGAGCCCCGGCCTCCCTCGCCGCCAACCGCCGCCGGCATCGGTTGCCGCCGGCAACCCCGCGCCGCGCCGCCTGCAGATCGATCGGGGAGGAGCCCCGATCCGATCGTGCCGTTGACTTCCCCTCTGGGCCGGCCTCAGCTCGCCCCGGCCTCGTGGGCCACGGGAGGCCCAGTCCGCCTCCCTTCAGCCCTCAGCCTCCAGCCCGCCTCTGACTTCCCCTCTGGGCCAAGCCCAATAGGTGAGGCCGCCTATATCTCGCCCAAGCGCCATTTATAAAACTGCGCCCGTTGTTTTTTTCCTAGTGTTCTTTATTTTCTGCTAAGTCCCAGTTTTTGGCATAATAATGTGGCATTTTGTAATGGCAATAACTTTTACTGTGCTTGTCCGTTTTGTGCATATAATATGTCAAAATGATCGTGGTGATGCGTACTATGTTTTGTTCCATTGTGTCATGCTTGTTTGAGTCCATCTAGATGTCTTAATCTTCATGACAAGAGTGCTATATGATATAAACTGTTGCTATTAGTTGTTTTCATGCCATGTTTGAGATGTGATAACTTGGTGCATGTTTATCCAAATGAAGCAAATGATATGTCCAAATGTTCATCATGAGATGCTCTACATGTTGGTTGCTATAGCATGCATGTTAGAGTTCATATTGCCATGTTTATCTCTGTTGCAAAAGTGCATGTGGCTGTTAGGTTTTGTAACTTGTTACGAGATGCCTAGTTGAGGAACTCGTTGCTATTGATGTGTTTGTTCCCATGTTGCATGTTCATATGTTTTGGACTCCCCATCATGTGTTCTTTGTTGTGGTGCAAACCACTTGCCATGTTATGCTTTGAGGTGACTTAAACATGCTCACAAACATGCCATGATAATATTGCTGTTTTAACACTTAGTGAAAATTCACTAAGTCTGGAATCTGTAATATCCGGATGCTATGTTTGCTTGTTGTCCTAGGCAAATCCATGTTAGTTTTGGGGTGGCCTTTGATCATTCCTTGTTGTATATGTTGTTGTCTATCCATCCATGCCCTCACATGTTCATTTGGGTTGCTGTAGCATATTTAATTATTGCTCCCAAGTTGCTATAAAATATTGCTGTCAGGTTTTTATTGTCATGATCAAAATGTTGTAGCTTGTTGCTATTGATCCATGCCTCCTATGGAGTTGCTCCAATGGAGTTGTTTGCTGTAGGATATGTCTACTTCATGTCCATGCTTCTTGTCACCATGTTTGAGTGTTGTAGAGTATATATTTCTTGCTCCAAAGTTGCTATGTGGCTGTTAGTTTCAGCTTTGCTTTGTTTCTTGTTAGGGTGTATCTTTTAGTCCGTTGCTCCGTTTTGAGCAAGTCCTATATGAAACTTGTGTGATTTTGCATGTAGATTGATAATATCATCTTGTTAACATGTTTGGAGTATGTTTGCTTGATGTTTGGGTGCATCTTGCACCGTTGCCATGCTTATCTTGTTTTGATCATATCTTCTAGACCGTAGCTCCGTTTTAAGCAAACTTTGTATGAAACTTGACTAGAATTTCGTGTTGATTGTCATGGTGCATGTTAACTTGATGTTTAACAAATTTAACTTAAGGTTTGTTAAGATCTGGACTAATTTCAAACTATGCATATGAGGACTTACCGGATTTGTCTTAAGTAGTTTCCGGCCTCATTTAAACCTGTTGTTTCTTGTGTTATTTCTCTGTGCTTCCTACCTTGCCATGTTTTGCATCCTAAATAGACTTGTCTTGCATCCTACTTGCTTGAGCATATTGTCATGTTTCTTGTGCTGTTTCTCTATGCTTCCTGTGTTGTCATGTTGTGCATCCTAAGTGCATCTGCTGTGCATCCTAAGTGCATCATACATGCATCCTGTACTTTGCGCATTTCACCTTGTTTGATTTCGTGCCTCGTGTGTTCTTGTGTTGAGTAGAGCCGGAAGCCGAGACCGAGTATGAGTACGAGGTTACTACCGAGGTTGAGAACGAGGAGCCGTCTTACGATCCCATCGACGACTCGACAGGCAAGATGACCTGACCCAGATATCATTACTATCGTTGCCTATTGCTAGAAGTCTCGCTCTTTAGCTTATTGCCTCGATGCCCATGTTTGTCTGTCAGCCTCCTATTGTAACCATGAATCTGTCTAACCACCCTACCTATGCAAACCTTTGATTGGCTACGTAGGCTTCGCTCAACCCCTCTTATAGCATTGCTAGTTGCAGGAGAAGATTTGAAGATTCTTGCTTCATGTTGAAGCTTGTTGGGATATCACACTATATAAACTCTTTAATGAAATCATCTATATATTGGTAATGGGTGGAAGGCTAAGCCTCTTGCTTGGTGATTTGTTCCACTCATGCCGCCCTAGGAACCGTATAAACCGGTGTTATGTTCCTTGATTATGCGTTCCTCACACGGTTGGGGTTATGGGACCCCCTCGATAAACCGCTTAGCGCTAAGTCTTTTCCTGCGAGGCCCAACATTGGTACTCCATTCGCCTAACAACTAAAACTTGCCGAGGGAGTAATTAACCCGAGGATTAACTAATCAACCCCGCTGGGCCAGTGCTCGATTTGAGTGTTGGTCCAAACTAGAGTCGTGTGCGGTACCCCCCTTGGCAACTTGGGTTTTGGTCACTGTACGTTGTGCTCATCCGGTCGTGGCCTGAGACTAGATACGCGCGGCTACTGTCAGGGTGTCGGCACGCTGGGAGGTCTTGCTGGATTAGTCTTACCTTAGTCGGAGTATCTTGAGCACGGGATTCCGAGAATACTCGGGCCTTCCCACCTTGGAGTTGCGACTCCGCGGATCGTGGGCTTGTAATGGGCCAAGTTGGAACACCCCTGCAGGGTTTTGAACTTTCGAAAGCCGTGCCCGCGGTTATGTGGCAGATGGGAATTTGTTAATATCTGGTTGTAGAAAACTTGACACCATGTTCAGAACACACTACCAGCGTGAGTACCGTGACGGTCATTTTTCGAAAGGGGTTCGGGAAGTGAACACGGTGGGGTTATGTTTGACGTGCTTAGTTAGGATCACTTCGTGATCACTTTGTCGCTCGTGGTACTTCTCATCTCGCTCTTATTACGTAAGCTAGTGCTAGTGCAGCTGCAGCCTTTTATTCTTTCTTCAGCCTTGTTCCACACCCAAGGCTTAGATAGTTCTGTTACCTGGGAACGGGATTGCTGAGTCCTCCGTGGCTCACAGATTCTACACCACACCAGATGCAGGTACCATGGTGAACTACTCAGGTGACGGCACAGAGCTATACTGGGAGTACGATGAGGAACGTTGTCGGGACCCCGATCCTAAGTCACACAGGTCTAGCCTGTAACACATCATATCACTTTGCGGCCTCACGCACGGTATCCCCACGGGTGCCGCCTTACCTGGCCCGGGACCGTTTGCGCATTTTGGCACACTTATATGATAGTGTCGCTAGCATCCATATGACAGAGAACCCGGGCCGACATGACCAGTTATAAACCGAAAGTGGCACTAAATTACAGAGACAGGCATACATGACCCAGCAACGAACGTGTCGGTCATCAACGTATGAACCCAAGTCGTAGCAAGCTACAAGGACTTAAAGGAGCAACGCGTGACATTTCCCCTAAGGGACAGACACAGGAACGAAGAAGGACACATGCCGGCCAGCCTAAGTGTTCCGGAGCAGTAGCAAGCTACCAAGGCTCAGTGGAAGCACTAGGAGACATTTCCCTGTAAGATAGGCTACCAAAGGTAAACAACTAGGTGTCGGATCCCACACATAGCAATACACATTACACGTACGCATAACATGCAAGTATGTGCTGTACAACATGGCATCACAACATAACTCAACAACTCATATAGACAAAGGCCCAGAAGAGCCATCATAGCATTTATTACAATCAGAGGTCACATGACCCAACATACAGAGCATACAGGCAACGGAAGCATAACATGTCTGAGTACATACAACTACAAATGAAAAAGGCTGAGAAGCCTGACTATCTACAAGACCCTCCTAAGGGCACAAGACCGTAGCTGAGGTAACAAGCTAAACGTCGAAGTCCACGCGGAATCACTAGCGAGACTGAAGTCTCTCTGCAAAACATAAATTAAGCAAACGTGAGTACAAAGGTACTCAGCAAGACTTACATCAGAACTAACTACATATGCAACAGTATCAACAAGGGGGTAGTGGAGTTTGACTGCAGCAAGCCAGCTTTGACTCGGTGGCTATCCTAAACTACAACTGCAAGTAACTCTTTTGAGGTGGCGCACACGAGTCCACATATTCACCAATTAATACACCACTATGGATCCGCTCCCGTCTCCCTACGAGAAGGCCATCCATAGCACTCACACTTGTCTTGAGTATTTTAGAGTATCCACTTTCGATTGTCTATGTACCACGTAAGCATCCAAGAAGTCCATATCCGCGGACCCGGCTATTCGAATAGATCATGTTAACCCTGCAGGGGTGTACTTCTTCACACACGCTCTCGCCACTTACCGCCATGTACACGTCGTGTATCTCGGCAACCTTCAAGCGGAAGCCTGGCGAGGGTGTCGGCCACGACCTGACTAACCACACAAGTCTCTCGTCCAGGTTTATCGCCTATTCGGGTTCCATCTGTGGGGAGATCCGGCCAGGGTGTCGCTCACGGCCCCAAAAGATGTGCGCAGGGTTCCCAAGCCCACCTCGTCGGATGGATCTACGCTTGGTACACCGTGCCACGGTGCCTAGTCTAACCCAAGCCCACATGTACCGTGTGCCACTTGGTAGACTACTAACACTACCTACAAACACCAGAAACTAGTTGCAACTCCTGGACAGAGATCTAGTTGATTAATAAGTCGAGAGGGGTCGAGTTACCGGAACCCAATGTGTGGTAGTAACTATGTCATTGGACAACTTACACATAACTCAGTTCTTAAGGACGGCTCCAGTGAGACAACCCACCATGTACTCCTACATGGCCTCTCACCGCTACCTTTACCAAATCATGTTCACACACTTAGCTCTCAACAGTAGGGCATGTTCACCACATTCCAATTCATCCCCGATGAATCAGACCTGACTCAACTCTAAGCAATAGCAGGCATAACCAGAAAGCATGAATGAGTAGGCACAACATGGCTCAAACAACTCCTACTCATGCTAGTGGGTTTCAACTATTTACTGTGGCAATGACAGGTCATGCAGAGGAAAGGGGTTCAACTACCGCAGCAAAAGCAGTTCAATCGTTGTTGTCCTAATGCAGTAAAAGAGAGCAGGAGCGAGAGAGTGGGATTGTATCGGAATGAACAAGGGGGTTCTGCTTGCCTGGCACTTCTGAAGATATCAATGAGTCTTCATCGGTGTCATCGAACTCATCGTCGGAACAGCGTCTACTAAGAGGGGACAAAACCGACAAACAGAGAAAGAACACAATCAATGCAATGCAACAATATGATGCATGAACATGACATGGCAATATGATGTGGTTTGGCCTAATGCAACTAGCAAACAAATTAAATGAAGTTGGTATGAACCAAAGGTTCAAATTCAAACTCCATATGTGATTATTCAAATGCCATTATTCAAATTGTCCTAAACAGCAACCATAAGTTGTTCTAACATGCATGAAAATGCCATAACAGATTCCTTGGATTTTTCTGATCAATTTTCATATATAAATTATTTTCATCTGAGCTATAGATTATTTTCTATGATTTTTAGAAGTTTTGGCTATTTTCTGAAATAAATAAATAATTTCTGATTTATTTTAAATTACAGAAAATAGTTACTGCGTCAGCACTGCGTCATCATGACGTCAGCAAGTCAACAGGGCTGGTCCAGGTCAAACCTGACCAGTGGGGCCCACTGGTCAGTGACACAACTAACTAAACTAACTTATTTAATACTAACCTAGTTTAATTAGCCGGGCGGGGCCCACATGTCAGTGAGTCACAGGGTTAACTAATTTACAAATTAGCACTAACCTAAATTAACAGGGCACTGGGCCCACCTGTCAGTGACTAACCTAACTAACTAGATTAATTAGCAATTAACTTAACTAACCTAGCTAATTAGGGGGGGGGGGTTGGGCCCACACGTCAGTGACCCAGGGGTGGTCAACCCCCCCGGTCAAACAAGTCAAACTCGCCGGCGTTCTGCCGCCGGCGAGGCCAGACACGGCGGCAAGCTTCGGATTTGGTCCTCCGGCGACCAAATCGTCGGCGGAGAGCACCTACGCGGAGCTGGCACTCGCGCGCTTCCATTCGTGGCAGCGGCTGGAGCTAGGGTGGCCGGAAAAGGCGCCGGCGACGAGCGAGGCGGTGGCCGAAGTTCGGGCATCGGCGGCGTATCGCTACGGGGCACAGAAAGACGAGATGGTGGCGGCGTTAGCTCGCTGCAGAGCTGCTGAGCACGTAGCAATGCTCGGGCGTGACGGATGCTAGCTAAAACAACGACGGCGACTAGTGCGGCGGCGCTGAGTTCTCGGGCACGACGGCCCGATGGGTTAGAGGACGAGAATGACCAGGAGAGTAGGGGGGGACGACGGAGGAGCTCACATCGGGTGGTTTGGAGCAGACGGCGAGGCCGGGGACGGTCTAAGGTGGCCGAATCGACGAGGAGAACGGCGGCACCCGAGGTTGAAGATGATGACGTAGACGACGAAGTGGAGCCCTCCGGCTCGATTCCTTCGGCTTGGGGATGTGGTGCTCAGTTGCGGGGCTTCTGGACATGGCAAAGGGGCAAGGGGACGGCGGTGGGCGCGGTGTTATCGGCGGCACGGCCATGGCGGCTTCGGCCATGAGGGGAGAACGAGAGAGAGGACGAGGGAGAAGGCAGAGAGTGAGGGGAAAGGCCAGGGGCTCGAGACGTCTCCAGTGGCGCGGATCAAGGCGAAGGAGCGGCCTCCAGCGCGAAGCAGGAGGTGGAGCTCGGGCGCGCGCGCGTCGACACGCCTCTGCCTACTGGCAGAGGTTGAAGACAGGTGGGAGGCCTGGTGGGCTGGGCTAACAGGAGCTGGGCCGCCTCAGGTAAGTGGTCCAGGTAGTTCCTTCTCTCTCTGTTTTTTTTTCTGTTTCTGTTTTCTATTTTTCTTTCTTTGTTTTATTTTCTTTTGCCACTGTTTTGAAATTTAAACAATTTCAAACAATGCCAAAAACTCCTCTGAACAATTTTATGTTGCTAGATGGACTTTTCCAAAAGCACATAAAATATTTCAAAGTTATTTGAAAATATATTCTATATATTATGAATATAGTTCCAAATTCAAATACAATAATAAATTAAATTCCATGCCCAAAATATTCCACAGAAATGTCCATTATTTTTGGTTTGCTGCAAAAGCCTTGCCAAAAATATCCAACAAATATTAGGAACATTTTGGAAACATTGAATGCATTTTTTTTTGACTGGACCTATTTGGAATTTGAAGTGCTAGGGTTTGAACAATCCCCATTTCAAGTTAACAAAATTTTAAACATGATGACATGGAGAGCAAGCAAAGACAACAGGGAAGGTAGGGCTGTGACAACTCACCCCCACTAAAACAAGAATCTCGTCCCGAGATTCAAGCGTAGGGTAAGAAATCAGAGGGGACACAAGCTAGCACAATCTTCACGATCCAATTTTCCTTCTCGGAGATGTTGATTTATTGCATCATATTGATCTTGTCATCCTTGCTTGAGATCTTCATCCAACCAGATAATAACGGAGACATACTCTGTAGAAATCGATCTTCCCGAAGATCGAGGAACTCAAGATCAACTCATGGAGTGAGACATCGAAGCATCTCTTGAGTTGAGACACGGAACACACATCCAGGGGAATGGAGTGAAACAAATGATGAAGGTTCACTTGGTAGGCAAAATTCTACACCTAAGAAGATGGTGGTCGAGGGTCACCAGACGGGGCACCTTAGAGAAGGTGACTCGTAGAGTTATTCCTTTAAGTGGCAAAAAGAATTACTTTTGATATAGAGATAATTGAAATTCCCTATACCAGCCTGAGGCAAACAAAATAGATAGTTTGAAGGAGTTCGAGAGAACGACATACTCCATCTATAATAGATGAGGGGGGACTACCTTGTTGAAGACAACACAACGAATGATTTAGGTTATCATCGGAAATGGATGGGACCCATGGCAAGTGGCACATTGGCGGTGCAAGCTGGGAACAAAATACAAATGCTGGGAATGATTCTGGTAACTGGGATAAATCCCAACAGTAGAGAGTAAATCTACTCTTTGAGAGGTTATAGCATAACCAGGAACACTGGGAGCAATCCCGGTTAGTGCCGGTGATAACACCTAGTGCTTGTGCGTGCTCTCAAGAACTTGAGCATTCCCATATTCATCAAGGTTTTACCAATATCCGTGTCAAGGATCCCGGCAACACCACATACTACCCTGATGAATAACGATGGACGATGCAGATGCAAAGGAAGATAACACTTTCTCAGATTTCACATTAGCGAGGCCAAGGGGCAAGATCTGGATGATCGACCGAGAGACATTTAGCACTCCGCTTCTAATGTTCTCCTTGATGTGCTAGCACAACCCATTTATTATAATGGTTTGGTACCTAGAACGTCAAATAAAAGGTCGGACTTCAGGAGCACAAGAATCCATAAGGAACAACTAGGAAATAAATCCTACGAAATTCTTATGGGGAAGTGGCCAACTTCTTCAATTCAAGATTCTACAACAATAGGTCTTCCGGCTGGATGGGTTGGCCACGACATCCACTTTACCGGTTATCAAGAGACCAATATTATAGTTCTTGGAAAAAGCTCCAATCATCATATCTGCCTGAGATTCAGATCTGGCTGGTGTCAGGATATTCCAGACTCATCGAGTCTATAAAGAAAAACGAAAGTTTACAACACAAATCGACGAGTTGGCGTTGTGAGATTCTCGGGAAGTGGACTGCGGTAGTAAGCTCCAAAACATGAGTTGGTTCTGCTACAAACCTGTGAACATGTTGTCCAAGACAAACATGACCACATGGTAGGCTTACAAAGAAACACTACCGAGTTCAGGTTGGGAACCATTATTAATGACATCGAAGTCTCCACGCATGGACGTCCAAGGAATTCACCTTAGAACAGACTCCTTTATTTTGAAAAAATCAATCAGTGGCTTGGTGTGCTAGGGAATACCGATAGGATGGAGGTAGCTAATCTCTCAAGCCATAGCATACTTCGCACGTGCATGACTGACTTGGAATGATTCCGGAGGAAGCAAAACTAACTTTCTCGAATTCATGGCGGCAACTTGCACCTAATGCACGTGAACTGGGAGAAAGTCACTTCTTTCTTCCGTACATATGCTTCACGAACGGGTCATGAAGATAATGCTTATAAAAGTTTTCCAATACTAGCTAGATGTGCAACATAGATCATGGAGAAGATAACAATGTTGCTGGTGGGCTCAACAACAATTCATCCAGGTTTCCATATAGATGGAATTCCATGACAATGTGAACAAAATGATAGCATTGGTCAGACCCAAAAGATATAATGGTGTATGCTCAAGGGAACGACCATGAGTAAGACAACATTACGAATATCGTTGGTTCTGATTTGACTTGACGATAACCCATACTCAAATCAAGGTTTAGACAAGACAATAGGTCCACAAATGATCACGGGGATCAATTGAAGAAGATATCATCTATCTTCAATACACACACAAGATATCCCTTTGGAGTGAGCTATATGGATTAAGCTTTTATCTTCCAACTTTCCAAGTTGTTGTTTAGCTTAACCAACCAGTTCGGGGTATCCAACACAGATTCTTGGAGAAAGGTTGGTTTACAAGAGTACCAACTTGATCACGAGCTTAACATAACAGTCAGGGAACAACCCGGTAATACTTCCGAGAAGATATTCGGAAAATCACGAACCACCAATATGTTACTAAGCTCGCAAATAATCTTGCTTTTCAGGGCAAGATGATATGATCACAAGAGTGAGGCAATTTATGCAATCCTAACTCATTGCTCAAGGAGTGCACCAGAAAAATGGACTAGGTAGCACGATCAATCTTAGAATGGTGATTTAGTAACCAACGCACTAAGAATGAAATTGTTGTCCTTTAACCACCAAGCAACGAGATTGCTAGGGGTATTGATTTCACACATCACAATTCACTTGCCAGTATTCCGGTTACAACAACACGGAGACCGAGGAATGAACGATGATGGCGAGAAGCATTATTGTATCAAGAGTTCATAGGAGGTTGTGCAATTCCCATGACATTCTTGACATAAGGATGGTAATACTCCAAGGTAGAACAGATTAGAAGATGGATTGACATTCTTCATCTGCGGAGTTCAACTTCTTTGATCCGATCCAGGATATGGATAAGGTACTGGAGTTTGTTTCTCATAGTCATTCCAGAATAGAATGGCTTGACGGACCTCAAGAGTAAAAGGCACCGATGAACACAAGTGCACGACTACTCCTGACTATCAACTGATAGACGAGGGTCACAATACAACGAAAAAGGAGACAACTCAAGGAACATATAACTTCTGAGTTGTGGAAGCATAGATTAACATGTCGAACGAGTTCAACATATTTCTTCCGGATAACCCATGCAGAAAGGTGGGATTGGCAGAGTCACAATATGAACGGAGTACTACTCAAGAGCACTCAGGTTGTGATCTTTTGGTTCAAAAGAACTTCTACCATGATGGTTCATGGTATTGGAAGAACGATAACCATGGACCTTGAGGACTATCACAAAGTTACTAATATCCTAAAGGGACGAGCAAATACTACCAACAAGAGGTAAGTGGAGTGAGTCTTGGGTTCAAGAACCCAGGAATAGAATACCTACCAACTAAATAGCATCACGGGATGCTTTCGATAATGATGGCCAGAATCATCACACTGGAATATAAAACATTACTGGAATACTGGGTGATCTTCTAAGATACTTAGGGTCATAATAATAAGTCCAACATATATGTCGAGGTAACAGAGTGCCTCAACACACCGACTAGTGTGGTTAATCTGGCCTAAAAGGACATTAGGAACAGATAGGAATGATTTGCAAATGCATCAGACTATTTAGAAACCTGGGATGACTCGGACAGCATAACGGCTGCAATTGCTCGAAAATACTTTTGAGATTCAAGCAAAAAGGGTAGCATATCCACTTAACATCATAATGTCAAGGTTCTGAGACCAACAGTTGAGCAACAGAAGTAGTAGGAACTGAACTGAGGGTTGAAACCACATTAACGTGATCCTAATAAATAGAATGAGAGTCCTAGTTCTTAATCCCCGTAGAAAAAGAGAAGATGACTCAGATCAGGAGGTCATGGGGTAAAGGAGTAAAAAGAGCCTTACGTTCCCTTCCACAATCAATTCCCTTAATATAACTAAAGAGTTTCTAGACACAACTTCGACCAGTTTGGCTTGCTAATCCTACAGGCAGTCAGGCTCTGATACCAAATCTGTCGGGACCCCGATCCTAAGTCACACAGGTCTAGCCTGTAACACATCATATCACTTTGCGGCCTCACGCACGGTATCCCCACGGGTGCCGCCTTACCTGGCCCGGGACCGTTTGCGCATTTTGGCACACGTATATGATAGTGTCGCTAGCATCCATATGACAGAGAACCCGGGCCGACATGACCAGTTATAAATCGAAAGTGGCACTAAATTACAGAGACAGGCATACATGACCCAGCAACGAACGTGTCGGTCATCAACGTATGAACCCAAGTCGTAGCAAGCTACAAGGACTTAAAGGAGCAACGCATGACATTTCCCCTAAGGGACAGACACAGGAACGAAGAAGGACACATGCCGGCCAGCCTAAGTGTTCCGGAGCAGTAGCAAGCTACCAAGGCTCAGTGGAAGCACTAGGAGACATTTCCCTGTAAGATAGGCTACCAAAGGTAAACAACTAGGTGTCGGATCCCACACATAGCAATACACATTACACGTACGCATAACATGCAAGTATGTGCTGTACAACATGGCATCACAACATAACTCAACAACTCATATAGACAAAGGCCCAGAAGAGCCATCATAGCATTTATTACAATCAGAGGTCACATGACCCAACATACAGAGCATACAGGCAACGGAAGCATAACATGTCTGAGTACAGACAACTACAAATGAAAAAGGCTGAGAAGCCTGACTATCTACAAGACCCTCCTAAGGGCACAAGACCGTAGCTGAGGTAACAAGCTAAACGTCGAAGTCCACGCGGAATCACTAGCGAGACTGAAGTCTCTCTGCAAAACATAAATTAAGCAAACGTGAGTACAAAGGTACTCAGCAAGACTTACATCAGAACTAACTACATATGCAACAGTATCAACAAGGGGGTAGTGGAGTTTGACTGCAGCAAGCCAGCTTTGACTCGGTGGCTATCCTAAACTACAACTGCAAGTAACTCTTTTGAGGTGGCGCACACGAGTCCACATATTCACCAATTAATACACCACTATGGATCCGCTCCCGTCTCCCTACGAGAAGGCCATCCATAGCACTCACACTTGTCTTGAGTATTTTAGAGTATCCACTTTCGATTGTCTATGTACCACGTAAGCATCCAAGAAGTCCATATCCGCGGACCCGGCTATTCGAATAGATCATGTTAACCCTGCAGGGGTGTACTTCTTCACACACGCTCTCGCCACTTACCGCCATGTACACGTCGTGTATCTCGGCAACCTTCAAGCGGAAGCCTGGCGAGGGTGTTGGCCACGACCTAACTAACCACACAAGTCTCTCGTCCAGGTTTATCGCCTATTCGGGTTCCATCCGTGGGGAGATCCGGCCGGGGTGTCGCTCACGGCCCCAAAAGATGTGCGCAGGGTTCCCAAGCCCACCTCGTCGGATGGATCTACGCTTGGTACACCGTGCCACGGTGCCTAGTCTGACCCAAGCCCACATGTATCGTGTGCCACTTGGTAGACTACTAACACTACCTACAAACACCAGAAACTAGTTGCAACTCCTGGACAGAGATATAGTTGATTAATAAGTCGAGAGGGGTCGAGTTACCGGAACCCAATGTGTGGTAGTAACTATGTCATTGGACAACTTACACAGAACTCAGTTCTTAAGGACGGCTCCAGTGAGACAACCCACCATGTACTCCTACATGGCCTCTCACCGCTACCTTTACCAAATCGTGTTCACACACTTAGCTCTCAACAGTAGGGCATGTTCACCACATTCCAATTCATCCCCGATGAATCAGACCTGACTCAACTCTAAGCAATAGCAGGCATAACCAGAAAGCATGAATGAGTAGGCACAACATGGCTCAAACAACTCCTACTCATGCTAGTGGGTTTCAACTATTTACTGTGGCAATGACAGGTCATGCAGAGGAAAGGGGTTCAACTACCGCAGCAAAAGCAGTTCAATCGTTGTTGTCCTAATGCAGTAAAAGAGAGCAGGAGCGAGAGAGTGGGATTGTATCGGAATGAACAAGGGGGTTCTGCTTGCCTGGCACTTCTGAAGATATCAATGAGTCTTCATCGGTGTCATCGAACTCATCGTCGGAACAGCGTCTACTAAGAGGGGACAAAACCGACAAACAGAGAAAGAACACAATCAATGCAATGCAACAATATGATGCATGAACATGACATGGCAATATGATGTGGTTTGGCCTAATGCAACTAGCAAACAAATTAAATGAAGTTGGTATGAACCAAAGGTTCAAATTCAAACTCCATATGTGATTATTCAAATGCCATTATTCAAATTGTCCTAAACAGCAACCATAAGTTGTTCTAACATGCATGAAAATGCCATAACAGATTCCTTGGATTTTTCTGATCAATTTTCATATATAAATTATTTTCATCTGAGCTATAGATTATTTTCTATGATTTTTAGAAGTTTTGGCTATTTTCTGAAATAAATAAATCATTTCTGATTTATTTTAAATTACAGAAAATAGTTACTGCGTCAGCACTGCGTCATCATGACGTCAGCAAGTCAACAGGGCTGGTCCAGGTCAAACCTGACCAGTGGGGCCCACTGGTCAATGACACAACTAACTAAAGTAACTTATTTAATACTAACCTAGTTTAATTAGCCGGGCGGGGCCCACATGTCAGTGAGTCACAGGGTTAACTAATTTACAAATTAGCACTAACCTAAATTAACAGGGCACTGGGCCCACCTGTCAGTGACTAACCTAACTAACTAGATTAATTAGCAATTAACTTAACTAACCTAGCTAATTAGGGGGGGGGGGGGTTGGGCCCACACGTCAGTGACCCAGGGGTGGTCAACCCCCCGGTCAAACAAGTCAAACTCGCCGGCGTTCTGCCGCCGGCGAGGCCAGACACGGCGGCAAGCTTCGGATTTGGTCCTCCGGCGACCAAATCGTCGGCGGAGAGCACCTACGCGGAGCTGGCACTCGCGCGCTTCCATTCGTGGCAGCGGCTGGAGCTAGGGTGGCCGGAAAAGGCGCCGGCGACGAGCGAGGCGGTGGCCGAAGTTCGGGCATCGGCGGCGTATCGCTACGGGGCACAGAAAGACGAGATGGTGGCGGCGTTAGCTCGCTGCGGAGCTGCTGAGCACGTAGCAATGCTCGGGCGTGACGGATGCTAGCTAAAACAACGACGGCGACTAGTGCGGCGGCGCTGAGTTCTCGGGCACGACGGCCCGATGGGTTAGAGGACGAGAATGACCAGGAGAGTAGGGGGGGGACGACGGAGGAGCTCACATCGGGTGGTTTGGAGCAGACGGCGAGGCCGGGGACGGTCTAAGGTGGCCGAATCGACGAGGAGAACGGCGGCACCCGAGGTTGAAGATGATGACGTAGACGACGAAGTGGAGCCCTCCGGCTCGATTCCTTCGGCTTGGGGATGTGGTGCTCAGTTGCGGGGCTTCTGGACATGGCGAAGGGGCAAGGGGACGGCGGTGGGCGCGGTGTTCTCGGCGGCACGGCCATGGCGGCTTCGGCCATGAGGGGAGAACGAGAGAGAGGACGAGGGAGAAGGCAGAGAGTGAGGGGAAAGGCCAGGGGCTCGAGACGTCTCCAGTGGCGCGGATCAAGGCGAAGGAGCGGCCTCCAGCGCGAAGCAGGAGGTGGAGCTCGGGCGCGCGCGCGTCGACACGCCTCTGCCTACTAGCAGAGGTTGAAGACAGGTGGGAGGCCTGGTGGGCTGGGCTAACAGGAGCTGGGCCGCCTCAGGTAAGTGGTCCAGGTAGTTCCTTCTCTCTCTGTTTTTTTTCTGTTTCTGTTTTCTATTTTTCTTTCTTTGTTTTATTTTCTTTTGCCACTATTTTGAAATTTAAACAATTTCAAACAATGCCAAAAACTCCTCTGAACAATTTTATGTTGCTAGATGGACTTTTCCAAAAGCACATAAAATATTTCAAAGTTATTTGAAAATATATTCTATATATTATGAATATAGTTCCAAATTCAAATACAATAATAAATTAAATTCCATGCCCAAAATATTCCACAGAAATGTCCATTATTTTTGGTTTGCTGCAAAAGCCTTGCCAAAAATATCCAACAAATATTAGGAACATTTTGGAAACATTGAATGCATTTTTTTTTGACTGGACCTATTTGGAATTTGAAGTGCTAGGGTTTGAACAATCCCCATTTCAAGTTAACAAAATTTTAAACATGATGACATGGAGAGCAAGCAAAGACAACAGGGAAGCTAGGGCTGTGACAAACGTAGCCGTTACTACGTGCACTATCCCGATGATTAGTAGTGGTTTCTACTAGGGGCGATTCGAACCTGTGGCTTTATGTATTTGGTATCTTTCATTTGGATCTTCACCCGTAGACGGGTTGTGAAAGCACATTTGCTCCCTGGGTGGTTTTGGTAATTAATGACAACATACTTTGTGGTTGGACTAATGCCTTTATCAAGTATGTTTCAGGAAATTCAATCACATTGGCTATGGCAAAAGGTCTGAAGAAGTGGACCCCTCAAAATGCTAAGGCAAGCATTGGCAAAAGCTCAAGACTCCATTTTTGGTTTAGTGATCCAAGATCACATTGAGTCCATAGGAAAAGCTAATACTATTAAAAGGGGATGAGGTTGTGTTGATGATCTGGTTGCTCAAGTGCTTAGTGATATATCTCCTTCAACTATCAGCAACTTTCACTACAATACACACCCATAAGTAATCTCGGACCAACCGATTTTCCAAACTCAGTCACACCGAGATGAACCACCTCAGCCATAAGCCAAACCCTAGAAAAATCGGTCATTCCGAGTTTGAGATCGGTCTCACCGAAATATGGACTGCCAAGCTTCTGTAACCTTCTGTCCTCAAATCGGAAAAACCGAGATTGCATTTTCGGTCTCACCGAAATTGGCAAGCTCCTGTCTTGGCTCAAATCGGTCTAACCGAGATTGCATTTTCGGTCTCACCGAAATTGGCAAGTTCCTGTCTTTGATCAAATCGGACAAACCGAGATGGTATTTTCGGTCCCACCGAAAACCCCAACGTTCACTATATTTGAACTTTCTGTCTGACCGAGTTTCAACTTCGGTCTCACCGAGATTGCTCAATTATGTGTGTAACGGTTGGATTTTGTGTGGAGGCTATATATACCCCTCCACCCCCTCTTCATTCGTGGAGAGAGCCATCAGAAAGTACTACCACTCCTACCTTACACTTTCTGAGAAGAGAACTACCTACCCTTGTGTTGAGATCAAGTTGCTCCATTCCTACCATATGAAACTTGATTTCTAACCTTCCCAAGTTGCTTTCCACTCAATCCTTTCTTCCACCAAAGCCAAATCAGTGAGGAGAGTTGAGTGTTGGGGAGATTATCATTTGAAGCACAAGAGCAAGGAGTTCATCATCACCTACAACATCTATTACCTTTTGGAGGGTGGTGCCTCCTAGATTGGTTAGGTGTCGCTTGGGAGCCTCCGTCATCGAGATGTGGAGTTGAACCAAGAAGTTTGTAAGGGCAAGGAGATCGCCTACTTCGTGAAGATCTACCCCGAGTAAGGCTAGCCCTCCGTGGGCGTAGGCCATGATGGAATAGACAAGGTTGCTTCTTCGTGGACCCTTCGTGGGTGGAGCCCTCCGTGGACTCGCGCAGCCGTTACCCTCCGTGGGTTGAAGTCTCCATCAACGTGGATGTACGATAGCACCACCTATCGGAACCACGGGAAAAATCATTGCGTCTCCAAATTGCGTTTGATCCTCTCCACTTCTCTTTACTACTTGTGCAATTTACTTTCCGCTGCCCATACTCTAGAATTGCATGTGTAGTGTGCTACTTGACTTGTGTGTTATGCAAAATCTGCCAAAATCTGTCCTTGATAAAAGACAGAATTTTTATCTTGTCGAGTAGTCTAATCACCCCCCCTCTAGACACTCTCACCTTCTTCGATCCCTCAATTGGTATCAGAGCATTGGTCTCCATTGCTTTGGTTTACACACCATTGGAGGAAGATGGACGTGTCTACGTTTGGGAGTGTTAGCCATAGAGTGCCTATTCTTAATGGAGTGTCCTATAACTCGTGGAGGTCTGAAATGCTTATTATCTTTAAGACGTACAATTTGTGCAAATATGTTGAGACCCCCTATGTGCCTCCATTTGATCCCTTGCACCCTACCATGGATGAAGAGCTTGATTTGCTTCGTAACCTTAGGACTGTAAATCTTATCATTAGAGGGTTACCCGATAACTTGCTTAAGCTCGTTACAAACTTTGAGTGCGCCTATGCTATGTGGAAGTTCTTGGAAGAACTTTATCCGGACTACTCTTTGAGAGGTCTTGATAAAATTCTATACAAGACTATTGAACTTGATATGATGCACCCCAATGATCCCAACTTTGATAAATGTTTCTTTGAGCTTCGTGATCTTATGAAAAAGAAGGGTGATCCCGGTCTTATCAATGTTTTAATTAGAACTGCTCTTGTATTGCATTCCGAAGATTATTGTCACATTGACAAAACTAATGCAAGTAGTTATCAAATTGACCTAGGTGTTGATGATGAACAATCTATGGGTCAATATGATGATGAGCATGAGCATGATGATGATTACTCCGATTTGGACACCGAGCTAGACAAGATCATGAAGAGTCTCAATCTTATGGCAAATCTGAGAGACTACATGTCCGGCGGAAAAGAGTGGATTCTTGATAGTGGATGCACCGACCACATGACCGGAGACAAAGACATGTTTCGAGAGCTTGCAAAGAACGATGGTCCACGCAAGTATGTGACTTTTGGAGACAACTCCAAGGGTAAGGTTCTTGGCCTTGGTAAGGTGGCCATATCTCATGATAGCTCTATTCAAAATGTCATGCTTGTAGAATCTCTTGGATACAATTTACTTTCCGTGTCTAGATTAGCTGACTTTGGATTCAATGTGCTATTCACCAAAGTAGATTGCCAAGTCTTTCGTCGTGATAATCAAAACATGGCTTTTACTGGTATTCGTAGAGGTGATCTATATATTGTTGATTTCACTAAGAAAGCCCAACCTAGAGCTTGTTTCATTGCTAAATCCTCTAAAGGTTGGTTATGGCATAGAAGGCTAGGACATGTTGGTATGCGTAATCTAGACAAGCTAATCAAAGGTGATCATATTCTTGGTGTTAAAGATGTTTTCTTTGACAAAGATAGACTTTGTAGTGCTTGTCAAGCAGGAAAACAAGTTGGTGGAAGTCATCCCTTGAAAAACATCATGACCACAAGGAGACCGCTTGAGCTTCTTCATATGGATCTCTTTGGTCCCAATGCTTACAAAAGCCTTGGTGGTAACTCCTTTGGTCTAGTTATAGTTGATGATTATTCCAGATTTACGTGGGTATTTTTCCTTGATGATAAATCGCAGGTTCAGAGGATCTTCAAGACCTTTGCCAAAAAGGCCCAAAATCAATTTGAGGTGAAGATCAAGAAAGTTCGGAGTGACAATGGAACGGAGTTCAAGAACGCCAATGTAGACTCTTTTCTCGATGAGGAAGGAATTCTACATGAGTTCTCGGCTACGTACACGCCTCAACAAAATGGAGTTGTTGAGAGGAAGAACCGAACGCTCATAGAGATGGCAAGAACGATGCTTGATGAATACAAGACACCGAAACATTTTTGGGGAGAAGCGGTCGAGACAGCTTGTCATGCTATCAACAGGCTTTATCTTCATAAGCTTCTCGGCAAGACATCATACGAGCTCCTCACCGGTAACAAACCCCAAGTGGGATACTTTCGTGTCTTTGGTTCAAAATGCTATATCCTTGATAAGCATCGTCGGTCTAAATTTGCTCCTAAATCTCATGAAGGCTTTCTCCTTGGTTATGGATCAAACTCCCACACCTACCGTGTCTACAACAATTTCACCCGAAAGGTTGAAGAGACGGTAGACGTGAAGTTTGATGAATCTAATGGCTCGCAAGTAGAGCAAATGCCTATTGATGTAGGAGACAAGGACCCATCGGAAGCTATCCAAGATTTATCTATTGGAAAGATCCGTCCCATGGAAGTGAAGGAGAGTACCTCATCTACATATGTGGAGCCACCTACCTCATGGCGAGATGAACCTCAAGGCAACATGGAGGCCTCCACAAGTGGAACTCACCAAGATGAGGAAGTGCTACAAGAAGATCCACCACAACCTCCTTCTCCACCGCCTCAAGACAACACCAACAACAATGAAGAAGAAGAAGAGGAAGATGAAGATGATGAGGAAGCTCAGCCACAACCGCAAAAAAAGCTATCCCGAGTCCGAGCAAGAGTCAAGAAGAATCATCCCGTGGAACAAATGATGAACGACATCAACTCCGGGAGAATTACTCGCTCTAAAACTCGCTTAGCTAACTTTTGTGAGCATTACTCATTTATCTCTAGTATTGAACCTATGAAGGTAGAAGAAGCACTTGAAGACCCGGATTGGGTGAACGCTATGCACGAAGAACTACACAACTTCGAGAGGAACAAGGTATGGACTTTGGTAGAGAAGCCCAACGATGATCAAAACATCATTGGAACCAAATGGGTGTTTCGGAACAAACAAGATGAAGATGGACAAGTCATCCGCAACAAGGCTCGTCTCGTAGCTCAAGGTTACACACAAGTCGAAGGTATGGACTATGGTGAGACCTATGCCCCCGTTGCTAGACTTGAGTCCATTCGCATTCTTCTTGCTTATGCCAATCACCATGATATTACTCTCTATCAAATGGATATCAAAAGTGCTTTCCTAAATGGTGAAATTGAGGAGGAAGTATTTGTGAAACAACCTCCCGGATTTGTGAATCCCAAAAAGCCTAATCATGTTTACAAGTTGCATAAAGCCCTTTATGGTCTTAAACAAGCTCCTAGAGCTTGGTACAAATGCTTGACTAGTTTTCTTCTTGAAAAAGGCTTTGAGATTGGAAAGATAGACTCAACGCTGTTCACGAAAAGGGTTAATGGTGAACTATTTGTGTGCCAAATATATGTTGATGATATTATCTTTGGTTCAACTAACCCCCATTTTAGCAAGAAGTTTGGACAGCTCATGTCGGAGAAGTATGAGATGTCCATGATGAGTGAACTCAAATTCTTCCTTGGGTTGCAAATCAAGCAATCTAAGGAGGGTACCTTTGTCTCACAAACAAAGTACACCAAGGATCTCTTCAAGAAGTTCAACATGCAAGAAAGCAAAGGTATGAGTACCCCCATGCCTACAAGTGGACACAATGACTTGACAAAAGATGGAGAACCCGTTGATCAAAGGGTTTACCGATCTATGATTGGTTCTCTACTATATCTTTGTGCTTCTCGTCCTAACATAATGTTGAGTGTATGCATGTGTGCACGATATCAAGCAGCCCCTAAAGAATGTCATCTTAAAGCTGTTAAAAGGATAGTGAGATACTTGATACACACACCAAACTTTGGCATTTGGTATCCTAAGAGGGCCTCTTTCGACCTTGTTGGCTATTCCGACTCGGACTATGCCGGTGACAAGGTTGATAGAAAGTCAACTTCGGGTACGTGTCAATTCCTTGGTCGATCCCTTGTATCTTGGTCCTCCAAGAAACAAAATTCAGTATCATTATCCACTGCCGAAGCAGAATATATTGCTGCTGGTTCGTGTTGTGCTCAATTACTATGGATGACACAAACGCTTAAGGATTATGGGATACATGTGAGACATGTTCCCTTGCTTTGTGACAATGAGAGTGCAATTAAAATTGGACACAATCCAGTGCAACACTCTCGAACAAAGTACATTGAAGTTCGTCACCATTTTATTCGTGATCATATTGCCAAGGGTGACATCAATCTTAAGCATGTTCGTACTGACAAACAACTTGCTGATATCTTTACAAAACCTCTTGATGAGAAGGTGTTTTGTCGCTTAAGGAGTGAGTTGAACATCATTGATGCTTCAAACTTGGAGTGATAACTCCATTGATGCATGCAAGGCATGAGCCCACTTGACTAATCCTTGATATTTCTCTTATGATGGTGATCATATGTCTTGGACACATTTGCCTCCTTGTATTGCATCTAACTCCTTGCAGGTACTTGGATGATCTACATTCCACAAGATTACCACACACTCAAATCATGTGTAATCTTGTCATTGACCAAGTATCTAGCCCTTTGGGATGTTGAGTTCAAGGAACAAAATTCCACATATCCTTTTTGACATATTATACATCTTGTATTTCACTCTTGTCATCTTGGATATCCTTGAGTATTTCCTTGCTTGTCTAACCCATGTAGGAAGATGAACTATACAAGTAGAAATGGCGCTCCAACTTCACATTCAATGAGCACCTACATCAAGTTTACCTACATGAGCAAAGCATCAACAAGCCCAAGGTATGTTCTCCACATCTTTAAGGAGCTTTGCTCAAAGTCATGAGTACAAGCAGCTTCATAAGATGTGGACACATCAAATGCTTAATCGAAAAATGGCAACCCCATTTTAAGCTTAAATGATGAGTATGACCTATGATCAAATGTCCTCATTTGACTCCTAAGTCAATATACTCAAACATAGGTGACCTTGTCGCCGACCTTTATCTAGATGAAGTACATATGTTTTGGAGTCTTTCTGTTTTCTCTTATGTTCTCTCATTGAGTTTTCTTTATAAACAAAAAAAAAACTTCATCTAGGAATCTTTTTCATTTTTATTTCTTCTGTCTTTGTGAATATCCTTCTGGCTCTGATCATTTCCTTGAAAATCTTTCACAAATTCATTGCAAATCCTTTGAAACATTCCTCGCAAAGTGAGCTGAATTATTTCTGTATTTCCCTGGAATTAAACTCGGCGTCACCGATTTCAATATTTCGGTCTAACCGAAAAAGGATCTATCCTAACTCAATTCGGTGTCACCGATTTATTTCTTCCAGGATATCATCTTCTGCAGCTCCACTCAATGTTTCTCTATGCATGTTCTTATTTGCCCTGTTGTGATTCTTAAGGATCCCACTTCTTTCCTTCCATCTTTCCTGTCTTCCTAGTTTGCTGTCCTTTTCGGCACTTGATGTCAAAGGGGGAGAAGACTTAGGGGGAGTAGGGGGAGAAAAGACTTAGGGGGAGAAGAAAAGCAATCTTATCTTAAGGGGGAGAGAGTCACATCAAAGCTTTACCGTGTTTTACATTGGACATCATTCTTTTGATTTTGCTTTTTCCATCACACCCCTTGATCTGAGAAGACTCAAAGGGAGAAGAATCTTCACAATTGGTATCTTATGGAAAGCAAAATCTCTCAGAATTTATTGAAAATCTTTTAGCTTCGGAGACATGTTTGCTGATTCAAGCTTGTGCTCAAAATGAGGCACTCTTTATACATGTCATCCCTGGCTTGGTACTCTTGATGTTCTTGCAGTTGGTTGAAGAAATACTCTTGTGTTATCTAACCTTGTTTTCCCAAGTTTATTTCTTCAGGTACAATGCCAAGGAACCTCAAGGTAAGTATATGCACTTTGCAGAATGTGCATGATGATGACTTGCTTGTGAATACTTGTTTGCAAGAAATCACCATGCACATATGCATTATCACTCACTTCTTTCCATCTGCTCTGATGCATATAGCCAAGCTGCATGTAGCACATCTTGCTTATCTCTCCTGTGTGCTTGTGGTAGTCCAAAACCATAATCTATGAAAATCTTGCACACTTGTAGGGGGAGCCTGTGTACTACATGTTTGTCAAAGCTTTCGTGATAATTCTGTCTTTCTTTCAACAAGCTTTGATGTCTTGTTTAGAGTGATTTTAGTGTGTTGCCATCAATTACCAAAAAGGGGGAGATTGAAAGCACATTTGCTCCCTGGGTGGTTTTGGTAATTAATGACAACATACTTTGTGGTTGGACTAATGCCTTTATCAAGTATGTTTCAGGAAATTCAATCACATTGGCTATGGCAAAAGGTCTGAAGAAGTGGACCCCTCAAAATGCTAAGGCAAGCATTGGCAAAAGCTCAAGACTCCATTTTTGGTTTAGTGATCCAAGATCACATTGAGTCCATAGGAAAAGCCAATACTATTAAAAGGGGATGAGGTTGTGTTGATGATCTGGTTGCTCAAGTGCTTAGTGATATATCTCCTTCAACTATCAGCAACTTTCACTACAATACACACCCATAAGTAATCTCGGACCAACCGATTTTCCAAACTCAGTCACACCGAGATGAACCACCTCAGCCATAAGCCAAACCCTAGAAAAATCGGTCATTCCGAGTTTGAGATCGGTCTCACCGAAATATGGACTGCCAAGCTTCTGTAACCTTCTGTCCTCAAATCGGAAAAACCGAGATTGCATTTTCGGTCTCACCGAAATTGGCAAGCTCCTGTCTTGGCTCAAATCGGTCTAACCGAGATTGCATTTTCGGTCTCACCGAAATTGGCAAGTTCCTGTCTTTGATCAAATCGGACAAACCGAGATGGTATTTTCGGTCCCACCGAAAACCCCAACGTTCACTATATTTGAACTTTCGGTCTGACCGAGTTTCAACTTCGGTCTCACCGAGATTGCTCAATTATGTGTGTAACGGTTGGATTTTGTGTGGAGGCTATATATACCCCTCCACCCCCTCTTCATTCGTGGAGAGAGCCATCAGAAAGTACTACCACTCCTACCTTACACTTTCTGAGAAGAGAACTACCTACCCTTGTGTTGAGATCAAGTTGCTCCATTCCTACCATATGAAACTTGATTTCTAACCTTCCCAAGTTGCTTTCCACTCAATCCTTTCTTCCACCAAAGCCAAATAAGTGAGGAGAGTTGAGTGTTGGGGAGATTATCATTTTAAGCACAAGAGCAAGGAGTTCATCATCACCTACAACATCTATTACCTTTTGGAGGGTGGTGCCTCCTAGATTGGTTAGGTGTCGCTTGGGAGCCTCCGTCATCGAGATGTGGAGTTGAACCAAGAAGTTTGTAAGGGCAAGGAGATCGCCTACTTCGTGAAGATCTACCCCGAGTAAGGCTAGCCCTCCGTGGGCGTAGGCCATGATGGAATAGACAAGGTTGCTTCTTCGTGGACCCTTCGTGGGTGGAGCCCTCCGTGGACTCGTGCAGCCGTTACCCTCCGTGGGTTGAAGTCTCCATCAACGTGGATGTACGATAGCACCACCTATCGGAACCACGGGAAAAATCATTGCGTCTCCAAATTGCGTTTGATCTTCTCCACTTCTCTTTACTACTTGTGCAATTTACTTTCCGCTGCCCATACTCTAGAATTGCATGTGTAGTGTGCTACTTGACTTGTGTGTTATGCAAAATCTGCCAAAATCTGTCCTTGATAAAAGACAGAATTTTTATCTTGTCGAGTAGTCTAATCACCCCCCCTCTAGACACTCTCACCTTCTTCGATCCCTCAGGTTGTGATGTTATTTGGATGATGTTTGGCTATGTAATGAATTGTGTGACGTGGCGAGTGTAAGCCAACTATCTCTTTTGCTTTTCATCCCTATTTTTACATGAGATGTGCAAAGATACCGAACTTGAGATCATTCCAGAATGGGCTTATACCTTTAAGTCGTGCCTCAACACGTAGGAGGTATAGTCCCATCTTGGGCATTACAAGTTGGTATTCAAAGCCTTCTCCGACCTAGAAGCCCCCACTGATTGATCGAATCGTTGACGGTTGAGTCTAGGCACACACTTAAAATGTTTTGAGTCCTATATATATATTGGAGAGTAGGATTTATTTTGCTCCTCATCTCTTTTCACTCTGGTGAGGACTCCTGACGATTACTCTTGCCTCTTCCACTCTCAAAATTTCACCAATTTTTTTTAGGAATCTCACGAGTATTGTTTGGATTGTTCTGATGTCTTTGTGACGAGAACATTGTTCTCGATGCCTCCTGTCATTTAGGGGTTGTGGCAGTGTCCCGGGGAGTTGAGCTCCGAGGTGTTGTCGTCACAAATATATCGCATCAGTTCTGGAATACTTAAGATGGCCGACATCGAAAACTCTCCTATGCGGTTAGTGGCAAGATAACCCCGACGTCACCCAGTACTGGGGAGGTAGTTCGGGAGTATTGCCATAGCTTGTATAGTAGATGCGTTTCGAAGGTCCGAGGTAGACATTTTCCGGAAATAACTGGTTATGTGTTGAAGGACGGATATAGCTGGATGTAGGATTAGAGTTGAGTGCGCGATGCTTCCCCTGTATCCCCAACACCTGATTGCATAACTGGAAACTTTCGGAAATTAATAGCTGGGTTCATCTAGTAGCTCATAGGCATTCTTCCAACGAATGCAGGATATGGAGTTCGGGGTTCTACATTGAGTGAAGTAGTTTTATGGCCGTTGTTCCGATCGGGAGTTGCATCTTAAAGGGTCCTTGGCTATGCTGATCCGGGGATTGCAAAACCCTTTCGTAACACGTTCCATAAGCTTTCAGCACGAATATGTCGAACAAAGCTTCTATCTTGTATTTGTTCTATCTGCTCCTTGTTTTTTTAACCTTTTGTCTCCCAAGTGGCTTCTCGTGAAGATTGTTGTTACTATTAAACTGTGAATTTCACTCGTTCCTCTTGTTCGAATGATTCTTGTGAAGACTATGTTGCAATTTCTAGCCGTTGATTCAGCTTATATATTATTTCAATCAATGGCTAATAGTTGTCATCTCATTCAGGATGGCTCCTAAATGGGTTCCCAACGCTAACCCTGAGGGTGAAGAGGTTCCTGATCGTCCTCCTTCCCCTCCTCCTCCGTCTGAGGCCTGGAGAGCAATTATGCAAGCTACGAATCAGAACACCCAGATGCTTTTGCAAATGATGCAGAACATTCAAGCAAATCAAGCAAATTAGGGTGCTCATGGGAACCAAGGCAATTTGTTCAACCAACCTCACTTTGCTACGCTCAACCAGTTCTTGGCAAACCAACCAAAGGCATTCAGTTACTGCGTGGACCCTCTAGATGCTGAAGACTGGATAACAGATATCAAGAAGCATTTCGAGTGCAGTAACGTCAGGCCCGAGGACTATGTGAAGTTTGCAGCCTTCCAACTCAAGGACCAATCAGCTGATTGGTGGCAACAGTACAAAGACTCCAGAGCAGGGCGTGTAATCTCCTGGGATGACTTCTGCAAGGACTTTCGCTCTCACCACATTCCAACAAGTGTCATCGAGGGTATGCGTGAGCAATTCCGCAACCTGAAGCAGGGCTCAATGTCTGTCTACCAATATAATGTCAAGTTCCAGAACCTTTCCCGCTATGCCAAGCAAGACATCCCAGATGCCAAGAGCAAGATCTATCAGTTCCGAGGTGGTCTGAAGGATGAAATCCAACTAGCTCTCACCTTGTTCGAGCCTGATGAGTTTGATCAATTCTATAACATGGCACTTAAGCAAGAGGCAGCCCAGCTCAAGATGGAAGCTTCCAAAAAGAGGATCAGAGACGCTGTTCACTCCTCCTCTTCTTCTCAAGTGGTCGCAAAGCAACAGAAGTTTTGGCTTCCACCTCCTCCAGTGATCCGAGCTCCCAACAACAACAACAAGAACTCTGGTGGCCGTGCTTTCTCCCACCCACCCAACCCAAGCAATCAGTCAAAGAATCATTTTCAAGCTTCCAAGTCAAGTGCTCCTCACTACCGTCCTCTCTCAGAAGTGGTTTGCAACAAGTGCTCTCAGAAGGGTCACTATGCTAACAAGTGCCCCAACCCAAGGCGCCTTCCGCCTCCTCCACCTGTCAGCACTGCTAATGTCAAGCACAACCCCAAGTCAGCAAGAGTGAAACCGATGAATGCAGCTCAAGCAGAGAATTCTTCAGATGTGATACTTGGTAACCTTCCAGTTAACTCTATTCTTGCAAAAGTCTTGTTTGATTCAGGTGCATCACATTCTTTCATGTCAAGACCTTTTGCATTGTCACATGATATGCCATTGCAAGCTTTGCCTAGTCCTATGTCTGTGCTTTCTCCGGGTTTGCTTATGAACTCCAACAACTTTGCTCCAAATGTATCTATTCGCATGGGTGATTACCGCTTTCTGGCTTCTCCGGTTATTCTCGGCAATTCCGACATTGATCTTATTCTTGGGATGGATTGGTTTTCTCAGCATGATGCTCACATTGATTGTGCAAATAAGGAAGTCAAGATTACTCATCCTAACGAAGACGTGATTATCTTCGCCTCTCGAGATAACACAATCAGGCTATTCTCTCTCAATGACAAGGGTGAGATTAATGCCATCTCTCAAATTCCGGTGGTCAATGAATACGAAGACGTTTTCCCTGAAGAGCTTCCAGGCATGCCTCCGCATCGTCAAGTTGAATTCGTCATTGAACTAGAGCCAGGTACCGAGCCAGCATGCCGGCGTCCGTACAAGCTCTCCCCTGAAGAGTTGAAGGAGTTGAAGAAATAGCTTGATGAACAAGAGCGTATGGGTCTAATCAGGCCTAGCACTTCTCCTTGGGGCTGTGGTGTCTTATTTGTCAAGAAGAAGGATGGCACGGAGCGCCTTTGCGTTGATTACCGGCCATTGAACAAGAAGACAATAAAGAACAAGTATCCGCTCCCCAACATCAATGAATTGTTTGAGCAGCTCAAAGGAGCTAAAGTGTTCTCAAAGCTCGATCTCCGGATGGGTTATCACCAGATCCGCATTCGTGAAGAAGATATCCACAAGACTGCCTTCAGAACCAGCTACGGCTCCTATGAATATACAGTCATGTCTTTTGGCCTTGCTAATGCTCCACCTACCTTCTCGAGAATGATGCACTACATTTTCAACCCCTACACCAACGAATTTGTGCTTGTGTATCTGGATGACATCTTGGTATTCTCCAAGAATGAAGAAGATCACGAAAAGCACCTCCGTCTGGTTCTCAACAGACTCCATGAACATAAGTTCTATGCCAAGTTCTCCAAGTGTGAATTCTGGCTCGATAAGGTCTTGTATCTGGGCCATATCATCTCCGCTGACGGTATTGCGGCCAACCCCGAGAAAGTTGAAGCGATTGTTAACTGGGAACCTCCTCAGAACGTCAAGCAACTCCGAAGCTTTCTTGGTCTTGCTAGCTATTGCAGAAGGTTCGTTGAGAACTTCTCCAAGATTGCCAAGCCTCTCTCCAACTTGCTGCAGAAGAATGTCAAGTACAACTGGTCTCCGGATTGTGATGTGGCATTCAAAACTCTCAAAGAAAAGCTCATCTCTGCTCCAGTTCTTACTCCTCCAGATGAGTCCAAGCCCTACGAAGTATTCTGTGATGCTTCTCTTCAAGGACTTGGTGGTGTTCTAATGCAGGACAAGAAAATTGTGGCATACACTTCTCGTCAATTGAAGCCAAGTGAGAAGAACTACCCCACACATGATCTCGAGCTAGCAGCTGTGGTACACGCCTTGATCACGTGGAGACACCTTCTGTTGGGCAGAAAAGTCGACATCTTCACCGATCACAAGAGCTTGAAGTACAGCTTCACACAGCCGAACCTGAACCTCCGCCAGACTCGTTGGGTTGAAATGATCCAAGAGTATGATCCAAGCATCGAATACACACCTGGCAAGGCCAATGTCATTGCAGATGCCTTGAGCAGAAAGGCATATTGCAACAGTCTCCTTATCAAGCCGTTCCAGCCTGAGCTTTGTGAAGCATTCAGGAAGCTCAACCTCCAAGTTGTTCCGCAAGGCTTTCTTGCAAATCTTCAAGTTGCTCCTACCTTGGAAGATCAGATCCGTGAGGCCCAACTCAGTGATGCTATGGTGCAGAAAGTGAAACATGGAATTGCAAAGGGTACTCCCAAATACAAGTGCTATCGCGTTGATGAGAGATATACCTTGTTCTTTGAGGACAGACTTGTGGTTCCCAAGGGTGATCTCAGGAAGCTCATAATGAACGAAGCACATGACTCCCTCCTCTCAATTCATCCTGGAAGTTCCAAGATGTACCAAGACCTCAAGCAATCTTACTGGTGGACTCGCATGAAAAGGGAGATTGCCCAATTCGTGAATGAATGTGATGTCTGCAGAAGAGTGAAGGCAGAGCATCAATGTCCAGCCGGTCTCCTCCAACCTCTTCCTATTCCCGAGTGGAAGTTCGACCACATTGAAATGGATTTCGTCACTGGGTTTCCCAAGTCCAAGAAGGGGAATGATTCTATCTTTGTGGTGATTGACAAGCTTACCAAAGTAGCTCACTTCCTTCCAGTCAAAGAATCCATCAATGCAGCTCAACTGGCAGAGTTGTACACTTCCAGAATTGTGTCCTTACATGGCATTCCTCAAGTTATCTCCTTAGACCGTGGAAATTTGTTCACATCCAAGTTCTGGGACTCCTTTCAGTCTGCCATGGGCACTAAGATCCGTTTCAGCACTGCATTTCACCCTCAGACTAGTGGTCAAGTCGAGAGAGTGAACCAGATCCTAGAAGACATGCTCAGAGCTTGTGTCATATCTTTTGGCATGAAGTGGGAAGATTGCCTTCCGTTTGCCGAGTTCTCTTACAACAACAGTTTCCAAGCAAGTGCCGGCAAAGCTCCGTTTGAAATTCTCTATGGCAGAAAGTGCCGTACTCCTCTCAACTGATCCGAGACTGGTGAACGTCAACTTCTTGGCAATGACTTGATCTCAGAAGCCGAAGAAATGTGCAAAGTCATACGTGAGAATCTCAAGGCCGCTCAGTCGCGTCAGAAGAGCTACTATGACGGCAAGCATCGTGATTTGGCCTTCAACATTGGTGATCATGTCTATCTCCGTGTTTCTCCTATGAAAGGCACCCAAAGATTCGGTATCAAAGGAAAGCTTGCTCCTAGATACGTGGGCCCTTTCAAGATCCTTGGCAAAAGAGGCGATCTAGCCTATCAACTTGAGCTCCCTTCCAACTTTGCTAATGTTCATGATATGTTTCACGTGTCTCAACTCCGCAAGTGCTTCAAAACACCTGAATGCACTATTCCGTTTGAGGAGATTGATCTTCAACAAGACTTGTCTTACCGAGAGCACCCCGTTGCTATTCTAGAAGAAACCGAGCGCAAGACCCGCAACAAGTCAATCAAGTTCTTGAAAGTTAAGTGGTCACACCATACCGACCGAGAAGCTACGTGGGAACGAGAAGATCACCTTCGTTCCGAGTATCCTTCCTTCTTCCAGTCCTAGATCTCGGGACGAGGTCTTTTCGTAGTAGAGGAGAGTTTGTAATGCCCCGGATGTAACACTTTCCCAATATGGCAATATATAAACTTTGGCTTCATCATTTCCGTTCTGGGTTCTTCGTCTTTTCGGGTTTCGTCGTTTTGTTGTGTGCGTGTGTGTATTTCATCCATGTCATGTTGTCATGTGCATTGCATTGCATTTGTGTTGTCATTTGCATCCGGTCCCACTCGTCTCTTCCCGTTGTCCGTTTCGAGTTCCGACGCTCTCACACGTGCCCGTGGCATCCCCGAGTCTTTCTTTCGTGTTTGGCCATGTAACGTTTCCGGAATAGCGTGAGACTTGTCGTGCAATGTTGTTTTGGTACGTGTAGGCCGCCTGTCAAGTTTCGTCGCGTTTGGAGTTCGTTTGGTACTCCAACGGTTAACCTAGTGGGCTAAAAGTACCTCCTCTTTGAGGCCCAAGACCCCCTCCACAACAGCCCACCAACCCAGCACAACCCTCCCCATCATCTCATTCGTCGAATAGTGATCGCGTGGCCGAAAACCGCTCCCCATTTGGAGTCTCCTAGCTCATTGTGCCTATAAAAATGTCCCCCTTGTCCATTTTCGTCCAAAAACCCTAGCTAAACTCGTCCCCGCCGCACCGGACACGTCCGTATGCCGCCGGACGTGTCCGACTTGCCCCGCCGTGCCACGTGGCAACTCCCCATTCATCCGCCCCGCGGTGCCCACTTCCGCGCCGTCCGAGCCCGCCGGCCCGGATCGGCCCCCCCGCGGCCCGTCTTCCTCCGCGCCCGCGCCGCAGCGCCTTCCTCCGTCCCCGCCGCCTCCGGCGGATCCGCCGCAGCCGCGCCTCTGCGAGGTTTGCCGCCGGCCGCCGCAGGGCTCGACGCCGCGACCTGTCCCGCAACGAGGCGCCTTCCTCCACCGCGCCCGCCTTCCTCCGGATCTGGCCGCCCCGGGCTCCAGCTAGCCGGATCCGGCGGAGCCCCGGCCTCCCCTCGCCGCCAACCGCCGCCGGCATCGGTTGCCGCCGGCAACCCCGCACCGCGCCGCCTGCAGATTGATCGGGAAGGAGCCCCGATCCGATCGCGCCGTTGACTTCCCCTCTGGACCGGCCTCAGCTCGCCCCGGCCTCGTGGGCCACGGGAGGCCCAGTCCGCCTCCCTTCAGCCTTCAGCCTCCAGCCCGCCTCTGACTTCCCCTCTGGGCCAAGCCCAATAGGTGAGGCCGCCTATATCTCGCCCAGGCGCCATTTATTAAACTGCGCCCGTTGTTTTTTTCCTAGTGTTCTTTATTTTCTGCTAAGTCCCAGTTTTTGGCATAATAATGTGGCATTTTGTAATGGCAATAACTTTTACTGTGCTTGTCCGTTTTGTGCATATAATATGTCAAAATGATCGTGGTGATGTGTACTATGTTTTGTTCCATTGTGTCATGCTTGTTTGAGTCCATCTAGATGTCTTAATCTTCATGACATGATTGCTATATGATATAAACTGCTGCTATTAGTTGTTTTCATGCCATGTTTGAGATGTGATAACTTGGTGCATGTTTATCCAAATGAAGCAAATGATATGTCCAAATGTTCATCATGAGATGCTCTACATGTTGGTTGCTATAGCATGCATGTTAGAGTTCATATTGCCATGTTTATCTCTGTTGCAAAAGTGCATGTGGCTGTTAGGTTTTGTAACTTGTTACGAGATGCCTAGTTGAGGAACTCGTTGCTATTGATGTGTTTGTTCCCATGTTGCATGTTCATATGTTTTGGACTCCCCATCATGTGTTCTTTGCTGTGGTGCAAACCACTTGCCATGTTATGCTTTGAGGTGACTTAAACATGCTCACAAACATGCCATGATAATATTGCTGTTTTAACACTTAGTGAAAATTCACTAAGTCTGGAATCTGTAATATCCGGATGCTATGTTTGCTTGTTGTCCTAGGCAAATCCATGTTAGTTTTGGGGTGGCCTTTGATCATTCCTTGCTGTATATGTTGTTGTCTATCCATCCATGCCCTCACATGTTCATTTGGGTTGCTGTAGCATATTTAATTATTGCTCCCAAGTTGCTATAAAATATTGCTGTCAGGTTTTTATTGTCATGATCAAAATGTTGTAGCTTGTTGCTATTGATCCATGCCTCCTATGGAGTTGCTCCAATGGAGTTGTTTGCTGTAGGATATGTCTACTTCATGTACACGCTTCTTGTCACCATGTTTGAGTGCTGTAGAGTATATATTTCTTGCTCCAAAGTTGCTATGTGGCTGTTAGTTTCAGCTTTGCTTTGTTTCTTGTTAGGGTGTATCTTTTAGTCCGTTGCTCCGTTTTGAGAAAGTCCTATATGAAACTTGTGTGATTTTGCATGTAGATTCATAATATCATCGTGTTAACATGTTTGGAGTATGTTTGCTTGATGTTTGGGTGCATCTTGCACCGTTGCCATGTTTATCTTGTTTTGATCATATCTTCTAGACCGTAGCTCCGTTTTAAACAAACTTTATATGAAACTTGACTAGAATTTCGTGTAGATTGCCATGGTGCGTGTTAACTTGCTGTTTAACAACTTTAACTTAAGGTTTGTTCAGATCTGGACTAATTTCAAACTATGCATATGAGGACTTACCGGATTTGACTTAAGTAGTTTTCGGCCTCATTTAAACCTGTTGTTTCTTGTGTTATTTCTCTGTGCTTCCTACCTTGCCATGTTTTGCATCCTAAATAGACTTGTCTTGCATCCTACTTGCTTGAGCATATTGTCATGTTTCTCTGTGCTTCCTGTGTTGTCATGTTGTGCATCCTAAGTGCATTTGCTGTGCATCCTACGTGCATCATACATGCATCCTGTAGTTTGAGCATTTCACCTTGTTTGATTTCGTGCCTCGTGTGTTCTTGTGTTGAGTAGAGCCGGAAGCCGAGACCGAGTACGAGTACGAGGTTACTACCGAGGTTGAGAACGAGGAGCCGTCTTACGATCCCATCGACGACTCGACACGCAAGATGACCTGACCCAGATATCATTACTATATTTGCCTATTGCTAGAAGTCTCGCTCTTTAGCTTATTGCCTCGATGCCCATGTTTGTCTGTCAGCCTCCTATTGTAACCATGAATCTGTCTAACCACCCTACCTATGCAAACCTTTGATTGGCTACGTAGGCTTCGCTCAGCCCCTCTTATAGCATTGCTAGTTGCAGGAGAAGATTTGAAGATTCTTGCTTCATGTTGAAGCTTGTTGGGATATCACACTATATAAACTCTTTAATGAAATCATCTATATATTGGTAATGGGTGGAAGGCTAAGCCTCTTGCTTGGTGATTTGTTCCACTCATGCCGCCCTAGGAACCGTATAAACCGGTGTTATGTTCCTTGATTATGCGTTCCTCACACGGTTGGGGTTATGGGACCCCCTCGATAAACCGCTTAGCGCTAAGTCTTTTCCAGCGAGGCCCAACATTGGTACTCCATTCGCCTAACAACTAAAACTTGCCGAGGGAGTAATTAACCCGAGGATTAATTAATCAACCCCCCTGGGCCAGTGCTCGATTTGAGTGATGGTCCAAACTAGAGTCGTGTGCGGTACCCCCCTTGGCAACTTGGGTTTTGGTCACTGTACGCTGTGCTCATCCGGTCGTGGCCTGAGACAAGATACGCGCGGCTACTGTCAGGGTGTCGGCACGCCGGGAGGTCTTGCTGGATTAGTCTTACCTTAGTCGGAGTATCTTGAGCACGGGATTCCGAGAATACTTGGGCCTTCCCACCTTGGAGTTGCGACTCCGCAGATCGTGGGCTTGTAATGGGCCAAGTTGGAACACCCCTGCAGGGTTTTGAACTTTTAAAAGCCGTGCCCGCGGTTATGTGGCAGATGGGAATTTGTTAATATCCGGTTGTAGAAAACTTGACACCATGTTCAGAACACACTACCAGCGTGAGTACCGTGACGGTCATTTTCCGAAAGGGGTTTGGGAAGTGAACACGGTGGGGTTATGTTTGACGTGCTTAGTTAGGATCACTTCGTGATCACTTTGTCGCTCGTGGCACTTCTCATCTCGCTCTTATTACGTAAGCTAGTGCTAGTGCAGCTGCAACCTTTTATTCTTTCTTCAGCCTTGTTCCACACCCAAGGCTTAGATAGTTCTGTTACCCGGGAACGGGATTGCTGAGTCCTCCGTTGCTCACAGATTCTACACCACACCAGATGCAGGTACCATGGTGAACTACTCAGGTGATGGCATAGAGCTATACTGGGAGTACGATGAGGAACGTAGCCGTTACTACGTGCACTATCCCGATGATCAGTAGTGGTTTCTACTAGGGGCGATTCGAACCTGTGGCTTTATGTATTTGGTATCTTTCATTTGGATCTTCACCCGTAGACGGGTTGTGATGTTATTTGGATGATGTTTGGCTATGTAATGGATTGTGTGACGTGGCGAGTGTAAGCCAACTATCTCTTTTGCTTTTCATCCCTATTTTTACATGAGATGTGCAAAGATACCGAACTTGAGATCATTCCAGAATGGGCTTATACCTTTACGCTGTGTTTGGATGTCTGTATTGGAGGCCTCTGTATTGTATTGGTTTCAATTCCAATCCAGACAGTAAACTATAATGGACATGAATACGAATTTGGTTGTTTGGATGTATATCGAATTGGCTCACGGAATCGTCCTGAGGTTTCAATACAGAATCGTGTTTGGATGTCAAACACTGGAATTGCATAGCAACATTACTATATGCATTAAAACCATAGTTGTATGACTATAATTGGATGATTATATAGTAAAATTTGTCATCAGTTATTCTAGAAATGGAGGATGAAATCATAGACACAAAAAGAATAATAAATAATTTTACACCAACACAGTACAACACATATAGTATGGATGTCTCAAATCATTGATCAAACGGCTGGAAAGAAGAAGAAACAGAGCAAGCTGCCTGGAGATAGGGAAGAAGGTGCTGGCTGGAGCCACAGAAGAGGGGGCGGCCAAGGAGGTGGTGTGAGGGAGAGGATATGTGCACCGGCAGTTGGCCACCGCACGGCTGGAGAGGAAAGGAAGGGCCGGCGCCGGAGGGGACTGCCGCCGTTGGCTTCAGATGGGATCTGGCCACGGCGAGCTGGGCCGGGGAGAACGGGAAGGGGTAGCGCCGGAGAAGGGGAAAGGGCAGCGACAGAGGAAGAAGGGAAGGAAAGGCGGCGACCATACCTACGCCATCGTGGTGGATCTGCGAGGGCGCCGCCGGCGATCTGCGAGGCTACGGTCTCCTGGCTTGAACCCTCTGTCTCGTGGTAGAGAAAGAAAACTGACGAACAATTTTTTCTTGCGGGAGCGAGCCAATTCAGTCCAAATCGGAGGTCCAGGCCTCCGTATCGGCGCGATGGGTGGGCGCGTGCGAGCGAAATCTCCTGCGTATTCGTTTCCGTTTCAGAGCGTTTTTTCAGACTACATCCAAACGCCTGTATTGGGCTCAGCCCAATACCAAATCCAATTCGACAGCCCAATACGAACATCCAAACGCAGCATTAAGTCGTGCCTCGACACGTAGGAGGTATAGTCCCATCCTGGGCATTACAGCCAAGCCCTAATCTCTGTTGGGAGGGCTGATCTGGAGTCCGTTCGGGGCTCCGGAGAGTGGAGATCTTCGCCGTCGTCATCATCAATCTCCCTCCATCACCAATTCCATGATGCTCACCGCCATGCGTGAGTAATACCATCGTAGGCTTGTTAGACGGTGATGGGTTGGATGAGATTTACCATGTAATCGAGTTAGTTTTGTTAGGGTTTGATCCCTAGTATCCACTATGTTCTAAGATTGATGTTGTTATGACATTGCCATGCTTAATGCTTGTCACTAGGGCCAGAGTGCCATGATGTCAGATCTGAACCTATTATGTTTTCATGAATATATGTGTGTTCTTGATCCTATCTTGCAAGTCAATAGTCACCTACTATGTGTTATGATTCGGCAACCCTGAAGTGACAATAATCGGGACCACTGCCGATGATGACCGTAGTTTGAGAAATTCATGTATTCACTATGTGTTAATGCTTTGGTCCGGTACTCTATTAAAAGGAGGCATTAATATCCCTTGGTTTCCAATAGGACCCCGCAGCCAAGGGAGGGTAGGACAAAAGATGTCATGCAAGTTCTTTCCCATAAGCACGTATGACTATATTCGGAATACATGCCTACATTACATTGATGAACTGGAGCTAGTTCTGTGTCACCCTAGGTTATAACTATTACATGAGGAATCGCATCCGACATAATTATCCATCACTGATCCAATGCCTATGAGATTTTCACATATTGCTTGTTGCTTATTTACCTTTCTGCTGCTACTGTTACAATCACTACAAAACTATTATCGCTACTTTTGCTACCGTTACCGTTACTTCCATATTAATTTGCTACTAAATTACCTTGCTACAGATACTAAGTTTTCCAGGTGTGGTTGAATTGACAACTCAACTGCTAGTACTTGAGAGTATTCTTTGGCTCCCCTTGTGCTGAATCAATAAATTTGGGTTGAATACTTTACCCTCAAAAACTGTTGCGATCCCCTACACTTGTGGGTTATCAAGACTATTTTCTGGCGCCGTTGCCGGGGAGCATAGCTATATTCTTTAAGTCACTTGGGATTTATATCTGTTGATCACTATGAAGAACTTGAAAGACTCAAAAACCAAGATATTTCCCTCAACTACGAGGGGAGGTAAGGAACTACCATCTAGCTCTACACTTGATTCACCCTCTGTTATGAGTAAATTTGCGACACCTACTCCTGCTATTGAATCTGATATGTCGCATGTTCTGGGTGATGCCACTTCTGCTATGTATGATGAAACTACTTCTATGCTTGATAATACTGTGCCACTAGGTGAATTTCTTGATGAACAAATTGCTAAGGTTAGAAAGAATGCATTTATTGAAACTGATAATATTGATGAAAGTGATGATGAAGATTCTCCTCCTAGATATGAATTGCCTGTTGTTCCCGAGGGTTATGGTATGGATGAAGAAACTGCTAGAGACTTTCTTGCTTGCAATGATAGATATGATCTTAAGAAATTATTAGCTAAGCTGAAGGAAAAGTCTTTGAATACTAGAATGAAATATGACCCTGCTTTTGCTACTTCACCTATCTGTGTTCCTGATAAGGATTATGATTTCTCTATCGATACTGAGTTAATCACTTTGGTTGAATCTGATCCTTTCCATGGCTATGAATCTGAAACTGTTGTGGCACATCTTACTAAGTTGAATGATATAGCCACCCTATTCACCAACGAGGAAAAAATCCGTTACTACTATATCCTTCAGTTATTTCGGTTCTCGTTGAAGGGTGATGCTAAGACATAGTTTAATTCTCTTGATCCTGGTTGTGTGCGTAGTTGATACGTCTCCAACGTATCTATAATTTTTTATTGTTCCATGCTATTATATTATCCTTCTAGGATGTTTTATGGGATTCTATATACACTTTTATATGATTTTTGGGACTAACCTATTAACCCAGAGCCCAGTGCTAGTTGTTGTTTTTCTCCTATTTTAGAGTATCGCGGAAAAGGAATATCAAACGGAGCCCAATTGACCTGAAACTCAATGGAGCTTATTTTTGGACCAGAAGAAGCCCAAGAAGTGCCTGAGGGGGACCAGAAGATCCACGGGCTGCCCACGAGGGTGGGGGACGCCCCCCTGGGCGCGCCCCCTGCCTCGTGGACAGCCCGGAGACCCCCTTTACTTGGCCCCGACTCCAACACCTCCTATATATACTGAAACCTCCGGAAAGTAACCTAGATCGGGAGTTCCGCCGCTGAAAGCCTCTGTTGCCACCAAAAACCAATCTACACCCGTTCTAGCACCCTGCCATAGGGGGAAATCCCTCTCCGGTGGCCATCTTCATCATCCCGGCGCTCTCCATGACGAGGAGGGAGTAGTCCACCCTCAGGGCTGAGGGTATGTACCACCAGTAGCTATGTGTTTGATCTCTCTCTCTCGTGTTCTTGAGATGGCACGATCTTGATGCCGCGAGCTTTGCTATTATGGTTGGATCTTATGATGTTTCTCCCCCTCTACTCTCTTGTGATGAATTTAGTTTTCCCTTTGAAGTTATCTTATTGGATTGAGTCTTTAAGGATTTGAGAACACTTGATTTATGTCTTGCATGTACGTATCTGTGCTGACAATGGGATATCACGTGATCTACTTGATGTATGTTTTGGTGATCAACTTGCGGGTTCCGTGACCTTGGGAATCTATGCATAGGGGTTGGCACACGTTTTTGTCTTGATTCTCCGGTAGAAACTTTGGGGCACTCTTTGAAGTTCTTTGTGTTGGTTGAATAGATGAATCTGAGATTGTGTGATGCATATCGTATAATCATGCCCACGGATACTTGAGGTGACAATGGAGTATCTAGGTGACATTAGGGTTTTGGTTGATTTGTGTCTTAAGGTGTTATTCTAGTACGAACTCTAGGATAGATTGAACAGAAAGAATAGCTTCTTGTTATTTTACTACGGACTCTTGAATAGATCGATCAGAAAGGATAACTTTGAGGTGGTTTCGTACCCTACTATAATCTCTTCGTTTGTTCTCTGCTATTAGTTACTTTGGAGTGACTCTTTGTTGCATGTTGAGGGATAGTTATATGATCCAGTTATGTTATTATTGTTGAGAGAACTTGCACTAGTGAAAGTATGAACCCTAGGCCTTGTTTCCTAGCATGGCAATACCGTTTACACTCACTTTTATCATTAGTTACCTTGCTGTTTTTATATTTTCAGATTACAAAAACCTATATCTACCATCCATATTGCACTTGTATCACCATCTCTTCGCCGAACTAGTGCACCTATACAATTTACCATTGTATTGGGTGTGTTGGGGACACAAGAGACTCTTTGTTATTTGGTTGTAGGGTTGTTTGAGAGAGACCATCATCATCCTATGCCTCCCACGGATTGATAAACCTTAGGTCATCCACTTGAGGGAAATTTGCTACTGTCCTACAAACCTCTGCACTTGGAGGCCCAACAACGTCTACAAGAAGAAGGTTGCGTAGTAGACATCAAGCTCATTTCTGGCGCCGTTGCCGGGGAGGTTAGTGCTTGAAGGTATATCTTTAGATCTTGCAATCGAATATTTTAGTTTCTTGTTTCATCACTAGTTTGGTCTATAAAAGAAAACTAAAAATGGAATTAAGGCTACCTCATATGCTTCATCTTTTTAATATCTTTCGTGAAAATGATGGGAAGGAAAATTGTGCTCAAGTACTAGAAGAAGAATTACATAGAATGCTTGGCATAAAATATGTGAATGATGATCATAATTGCTATGTTGTTAGTATGAATTCTTTGAATACCCATGATGCTAATGATATGCAAAGCCACAAGCCTGGGGATGCTATGTTTGATGAAGATGATATGTTTAGTCCCCGAAGTTTTGATGAGCAAATTTATTATGATGAAAGCATGGCTCCTATTTATGATGATTATTGTGATGACACGTATGCTATAAAGAATAAATATAACCATGAAACTTGTCATCATGATTTTTATTTTCAATTGGATTATGCTTCACATGATAGTTATTTTGTTGAGTTTGCTCCCACTACTATTGATGAGAATAAATTTGCTTATGTGGAGAGTAGTAAAATTTCTATGCAAGTAGATCATGAAAAGAATGATTTATGTGCTAGTTATATTGTTGAATTCATTCATGATGCTACTGAAAATTATTATGAGAGCGGATCATATGCTTGTAGGAATTGCAATAATATCAAGTTTCCTCTCTATGTGCTTAAAGGTTTGAAGTTATGCTTGTTTTGCCTTCCTATGCTAGTTGATTATTGTTCCCATAAGTTGTTTGCTCACAAAATCCCTATGCATAGGAAGTGGGTTAGACTTAAATGTGCTAGTCATATTCTTCATGATGCTCTCTTTATGTTTCAATTCTTATCTTTTATGTGAGCATCATTGAAATCATCATGCCTAGCTAGGGGCGTTAAACGATAGCGCTTGTTGGGAGGCAACCCAACTTTATTTTTGTTCTTTGCTTTTTGCTTCTGTTTAGTAAGAAATATTTCATCTAGCTTCTGTTTAGATGTGATTTTGTGTTTTAATTAGTGTTTGTGCCAAGTAGAACCTTTGGGAAGACTTGTGTGAAGTTTATGTGATCATGCTGTAAAAAACAGAAACTTTAGCGCTCACGAGATTAGCTACCATTTTTTACAGAAGAGTGCTTTTAAGTTGATTCTTTTTGAAGATGATTAATAGACAATTTCCTCACGTCCACAAATTTACTTCAGAATTTTTAGAGTTACAAAAGTATTCGAAAGTTACAGATTGCTACAGACTGTTCTGTTTTTGACAGATTCTGTTTTCTATGTGTTGTTTGCTTATTTTGATGAATCTATGAGTAGTATCGGAGGGTATGAACCATAGAGAAGTTGGAATACAGTAGATATTACACCAATATGAATTTAGAATGAGTTCATAACAGTACCTAAGTTGTGGTTTTATTTTCTTATACTAACGGAGCTTACGAGTTTTCTATTAATTTTTGTGTTGTGAAGTTTTCAAGTTTTGGGTAAAGATTCGATGGACTATGGAATAAGGAGTGGCAAGAGCCTAAGCTTGGGGATGCCCAAGGCACCCCAAGGTAAAATTCAAGGACAACCAAAAGCCTAAGCTTGGAGATGCCCCGGGAAGGCATCCCCTCTTTCGTCTTCGTCTATCGGTGCTTACGTTCAGCGGTTTAGAAGTCGTGACGGAAGCCTATTTATAAAAAAAAAACAGGCTGTGGAAAAAGCATCACTCCAGAACCAAAACGGAACGGAGGCATGAGCTAGCAATGTAAGGCCAGTTTCTACAAGATGACGGTGCTTACGTTCAGCGGTTCCATTCTGCTGATGTGCATGAGGACAAGACACACGGTGCAAAATCCCAAGTTTGTTAAAAAATGAGTTGAGGTTGTGATATTCACCCCCAGTCGGTTTGAACATGAATAATTTTCTGCTTAAGGAGACGCTCAACGTGAGCTTGGAACTGAATGAAAACATCGAACACATCAGACTTTCTCTTAATAAGGTATAGCCAAGTAAACCAACTATAAGCATCAATAAAGCTGACATAATAATTGTGGCCACTAACAGACGTTTGGGCATGACCCCATACATCAGAAAACACAAGCTCAAGAGGATGTTTCACAACACGACTAGACTCTGAAAACGGAATTTGATGGCTCTTGCCCTGCTGACAGGCATCACAGATAGTTTCAGCAGTTTTATTGGACACAACTGGTAGTTCATGGCGATGCAACACATGATGAACTATAGGAGCAGCAGGGTGACCAAGGCGCGCATGCCAGTGCATAGGCGACACACGAACACCGCTGGACGCCTGAGGAGAAGACTGCGTAGGAGAAGTGGGCGGCGCGTCAAGTGCATACAGGCCATGGCGAAGACGACCACTAAGCAGAACGGCCCTCGTGTCCCGATCCTTGATAAAGAAACGAAAATGATGAAACTCAGCAAGTACATTATTATCACGAGTAACTTGAGGAATAGACAACAAACTACGTGTAGTAGAGGGAACTCGAAGAACATTGGAAAGATGCAGTTTTCGAAAGTTGTGTGCAAGAAGTGAGGCCTGACCAACATGGGAGATGTGCATACCTGCTCCATTGGCGGTGTGCACCCGATCATGAACACAATATGGTTCCTGAGTGGAGAGCTTGCCCATCTCATCGGTGAGGTGGTTTGTAGCTCCCGTGTCCATATACCACGTAGGATCAATGGGGTAGGATGGAGTGCACCCGTGCTCATGACTAGTCACAGCAGCAGCAGCCTGCTTATCATTCCCTTTGCCATTGTTGCCCAAACCAAGGAAATCTTGCTTGAAGCATCTATGGCAGCGGGATGCAATGTGACGCTCAATGCCACATAGCTGACAGGCCTGCTGGGCGTCGCAACAGGGACATCAAGCGAGCGGGCGGCTCCCTCCAGTGATGGTCGACGCATTGCCCCGCGAGGCCTGCTGAGAGGAGGGCGCCGGTTTTCCACCTGATGGTGACGGCTTCTGAGGTTTGCCGCGAGTCGCGGCGTTGGCGGAGACGAAGCCTGGGAGACACGACACGCCTTGATGCGTTGTTCACGGTCGAGAAGGCGCTCATAGAGCTCAGGAGGCGGGAGCGGATCATCACGACCATGGACATTCGCAATGAGATTGTCATAGTCATCATCAAGGCCGTTAAGCACAAAGCTGGTGAAGTCCTCATCCTGAAGTGGCTGACCAACGGAGGCCAACGTGTCGGCGAGGCCGGTCATCTTGTTGAAGTAGTCCGTGATGCTGAGGTCACCAAGCTTGGTCTCGCCCAGCTCGGTGCGTATAGCATGAGCACGCGCCTGAGACTGGGAGGCAAAGCTAGTGTGAAGCGCCGCCCATGTGTCCCGGGACGTAGCGGCGAAGATGACCAGAGACGAAGCGCTCGGAGTGAGCGAAGACTGGATAGCAGAGATGATGGCCTGATCCTGGGCCAGCCATGTGTGGTATGCCGGATGATGAGGAGGCGGCCACGGGATGGATCCGTCAACATAGCCCTCCAAATAGCGGCTCCACAGAAGAGGCAACACCTGAGCACGCCACGACAAGTAGTTGTCCGGCGCAAGCTTCACCGGCAGCAGATGCGAGAAGTAAAACAGCGACGACACCGCCGCCTGATCAGCATGAGCATGCATCGGTGCGTAAAGGCCCATCGACGGAGCCGTCTCGGGATGAGCACCAGGCACCGAATATGATGGGTAGGGGCCAGGGGAACCAACCGGTAGGGCGTCATGGTTTGCCGCGACTGGTGCCCCATACGGCAAGGCGGCCGCGGCCCCATGGGGCCGCTGCGATGGCGCCGGGTAGAAGTGTCGCGGAGACGCCGAGTAGGTGTAAGGGCATATTTCTCCCTAAGTAGTTTTGGTGATTGATGACAATGCATTTGCGGACTAATCGTGTGCTCTAAGCTCTTTCAGATATATCTCACGTAGGCACAAGATGATTGTGAGCCCCTCGAAATCTATGGAAGACGGTGTTTCCTTTTTGCTCTCTTTCGATGGTTTTGAGTAATAGGAAAGCCGTACTATTAAGAGGGGGTCCGCTTCGGAAAGGTTTGGGTGGAATCAACACGTACACATCTATACTCTCGCACCACCTTTCCTTTGCTTCTCTGGAGCTCCGGCCGTTCTCCTCGTAAGTACAAACCATGGCTTCCTACTAGTACAGCTGCCTGGCAGGCGGTAGTACCGCTCATGTAAGCAGTAGTACCGCACAGCCACATGGTAGTACCGCCTGAGAATGCGGTAGTACCGCATCACGAGGACGGTAGTACCGTGTATCTGGCCCGGCACTGCACCTAGTACGGTAATAGGTGCGGAAGTTATTTTTTACTTCCGCATCCTACGCGGTAGTACCGCTTGAGACAAGCGGTAGTACCGTGCCGTGTTTTTGCTACTACCGTATTTCTGCGGATGTAGCTACGAATGTATTTTCTTTCATCCGTGCTTGTCCTCGGCCTGCTTGTCTCTGCCTTGCGGTAGTACCGCAGGGACGAGCGGTAGTACCGCTCAGGCAGTACTACCGCCCGTGTGCCTTCGCAACAGAGTGCATTCTAGGCTAGTACTGCTCCAGCGGTAGTACCGCACCCAGAGCGGTAGTACCGCTGGCCAAGCGGTAGTACCGCAACTTACGTGCGGTAGTACCGCGCTCTGCGGGCAGAAATGTGGGATTACGGTTGGATTTGTTCTCCCACTATATATAGGGAGTCTTCTTCTCCAAGAAGACTCATCTCTTCCACCCCAAAGCTCCATTATTGCTCAAAGCTCCATTTCCGCCCGATCTCTCTCCCTAGCCAATCAAACTTGTTGATTTCCTCGGGATTGCTAGAGAAGACATCGATCTACACTTCCACCAAGAGATATTTGATTCCCCCCACTAATCCTTGCGGATCTTGTTACTCTTGGGTGTTTGAGCACCCTAGACGGTTGAGGTCACCTCAAAGCCATATTCCATTGTGGTGAAGCTTCATGGTGTCGTTGGGAGCCTCCAATTCGGTTGTGGAGATAGCCCCAACCTTGTTTGTAAAGGTTCGGTTGCCGCCTTCAAGGGCACCACTAGTGGAATCATGGCACCTTGCATTGTGTGAGGGCGTGAGGAGAATACGGTGGCCCTAGTGGCTTCTTGGGGAGCATTGTGCCTTCACACCGCTCCAATGGAGACGTACTTCCCCTCAAAGGGAAGGAACTTCGGCAACACATCCTCGTCTTCACCGGTTCCACTTGTGGTTATTTCTTCCCTTTACTTGTGCAAGCTTTACTTGTTTATCTTATATAGCTTGCTTGTGAGGTTGTTGTCTTTACTTCCTATTAGTTGTCATCTTAGTAGCTTATCTAGACAACTTTGACGCTTAATTTAAAGTGGTTAAGAAAAGCTAAAAATTATTAGTTGCCTATTCACCCCCCCTTTAGGCAACCATATCGATCCTTTCAATTGGTATCAGAGCCTCGTCTCTTTTTAAGGACTTTACCGTCCAAAAAGTATGGGTGACAACGTAGTCGAGATGGAGGAACATTTCGGTGGAACTCCGTCCTTGCCTACGTCCGATGGGGGAGCCTCGATCTCTCGTGAGGAGTTCAATGTGGCTATGAGCACATTGAAAGAATCACCAGTGACCGAGGTCATAGGCATGTTTAAAGATTTAATTGAGGGGCTTGAATTATCCACCACACCGTTGGAGGTGGTTCGTCCCGCCAACATCGTGTCGGAGGCTACTCCCGACAAGGGAGAAGCTCGTAGTGGAAAAGCCCCGGTTACTAAGAATGGGAATGGCATCTTTGCCCACTCCGCTCCTCCTACTCACTATGGAGGACCCGTTCCCACACCACATTTAAATTCCGTTGGGCCTCCTCCTAAGTTTATAAAAAAATTCTGATTTTGCTACTTGGATGTTTCGATTTAAACGTCATTTAAATCATTGCTCTACTAATCTTTGGAGAATCATTGAGCAAGGTTTTTATCCACGTGATCCCGACAACATGACTCCGAAAGAAACTGTGGATCATCAATTCAACGAGTCCGTTCTTTGCATAATTCAAGATGCAATTTGTCGGTGTATTTGGATCGACACCTATGGGATCACAAGAATCCCTACTACGGTTGCGGGGCGCGGGGTTGAGAGAAGAGCGGATCTAACGGTCAGGACACAGTTCCTTTACCCAGGTTCGGGCCGCAAAGATGCGTAAAACCCTACTCCTGCTTTGGTGGATTATATGTTGGTGTTCTTCATCTAACAAGGAGCTCCAAGAGAGTCGTGAGGAGTTCTAAAAAGCCGAATCCTTCTCCTGGTCGCCTCGGGCCTCCTTTTATAGGGAAAAGGGGTTGCCACAGTGGCACACAGGAGGTGGAAAGGGTACAGTGATGCGAGGTTATCCCTCGCATTACAGGACAAGGTGCATTTAATGCGCCCAGCTTAGGTGTCCTTGCTTTATCAGGGATGGGGGGAGACGTCCGTCTTGTCTGTCGCCGCCCCTCCTCGTGTTGACACGCACCCTGGCCAGCGGTGCCTGAGGTGCCATGTAGGCAGACAGGCAGCTGAGGTGGCGCAACGGCGGGTCTCAACGAAGATCTGTGGGTTGCCACGCAGGAGCCTGTCCAGCTGGTTGGGTCGGCAGCTGCGTGGGTTGGTGGAAACCCAGTTGGTGCGGGCCTGACGGTGGTCCCGCGGGTGTCCTTGGCAAGGGCCTTGCCGGGGCTCCGGCAAGGGTCCTGCCGTGGCGCCTGCAGTCATCCCCGGCAAGGTGCTTGCCGGGGGCCTTGTGGTTCTCCTTGGCTGGGATCCCTCCAAGGGTCGCCGTCTTCTTAACTTGCATCTGATCTTGAATGTCTTCACAAAGATCTGCATGCCACCACGGGGATATCTCCCGAATCCTCACCCCATGGGGGCGGTGGACTCAAGGGTGATTCGCTCCGTAGGCGCGGGGCGAGCTGCCGCGGCAAGGATCTTGCCGGGGCTGCCAGAGCTGGCCCCGGCAAGGATCTTGCTGGGGGAAGCTGCTTCGTCCCTTTGCTCTTTGTGGTCTTGTTCTTGGCATCGCTCCAGCCTCCATCGAGCTTCAGTCTTGCCCTGGCTTGCCTCCCTCGCCATGCTTGGTGTGGGGGCGCTGTGGCTCGGACTGCCCGTGCACAGTCATAGGGGTACAAAATGTGTACCCCTCTTTTTGTACACTGACAGGAGCCCCCGGGCCTGGGCCACACATAAGCGCGACACGTTGTTGGGCCAGGCCCAGAACGGTGCGCGGGCAGGCGGGGTGGTTTTCACCATGGTAAGATTTCCGCGCGCGCGGCGCGGGGTGGAGGGGCGTGCGTGACGTGGGCGGCATGCGTGGGGCGGTTTCCGCAGGCATGCGTCATGTCGCAGTAAATGTGAAAGGAGGCGGCCTGCGCCTTCCCCATAAACGGGGGGAGGTGTGGGGGCGTGGCCCGCTGACTGGATGGGGCCGAGGCGCGGTCTGCTAGGCGTCCACTCCCCACGATCACGGGGTGGGGAGAGGTCGCCTCACCCGTCCCTTCGGTCCTGCATGCTCGCCACGTGCTTCCCATGCGTTCGAGGTGGCGAGCGGTGGAGGCGGGAAACCGAGCCGTCGCTGGTTGGGGTGGCGGGTCGGTCCCAGCCGCCCTTCGCCTTCTGCGTCTTGATTGGCCGAGCGGGGCGGTCGAGCTCCAGCCCCGCCCCTTTATAAAGGGCGGAGGGAGGGGACGGCGCCCCGCACTCCTCCATCTTCTTTCTCCTTCAGCTTCTGCTCCTTTCTTCTGTCCGCCATGAAGAAGGAAAACCCCGGCTCCTCAACGGTGGCGGCGAGGGTCACTGCTCGACAGCGCGTCCCCCCTTCTCCTGCACCCGCAGTGGCCGAACCAGCCACGAGGGGAAGAGGGAGGGGGCGGGGCCGTGGGCGAGGCCGGGGTGCTCGGGGAAGAGGAGAACGGGGCGGCTCGCCGACCTCACCCCCGCCAGCAGCTCCTCCTCCAGTGGAAGGTCATGTTGGAGATGACCCCTGTGAGTTCTTCATTAGGATGCGGGGGTCGCCGCGCCGTCGCCTTCGTCTCCCGACTCCGTTTGCGCGGGAGATGGAGGTGAACCCGCCGGAGTCGCAGCGGCTGCACATGAGGGGTTGTGGGATCAGTGGCCCGCGGGCCCGCGTCGACTTCCCTGCCCCTCATGTGATGTATCTTCGCCAAGGCTGGAAGAGGTTCGCTCGCATCCACAGCCTGACGGATGGGCTCACCCTCCACTTCAAGTTGATGGGGGATGGCCACCTCTCCATCAAGGTCTTCGGGCACCTCGGGACTCGTGCGAGGTGTTGCATGGAGAGCTCCTCTGATGACGAAGACTCCTCCTCGAACGAGGGTGACGAGGAGGACAGCGACAACGACGACGAGGGCGGGGGACGGCAGGATGACTAGGTGTCGGGCGCCGCTCCTGGTGGCACCGGCGACCCCATCATCCGCGTCGCCGGCTCCTTGAACTTCTCGGGGCCGTCTCCTTGGCGGCTAGCGTAGGGAGGCTGCGGAAGAGGAAGAGGAAGAAGGCGGGCGGCAAGGTCGTCATGTTGGAGTACGCGGGCACCGACGCCTTCGTCTCTTACTGACGTCCTGCTGCCTCGTCTTCGAGCTCAGCCTCCGGCGCCGTCATCACCATCCAGCCCTGGGGAGGCCGCCGAGATGCCTTCTCGGTGTCTTCTGCCACCCGTAGCTTGCCTAGGCGCCCCTTTTGCCCTTCTCGCCTCCTTGACCTATCTCCTGAGGAGAGGGACAATAAAGGCATTACGGGCATCTTATCTCTTTTTAGTCTGTAAGCCTTCGGGCATCTGTTAAGTTTAAAACTTGTAATCCCCTTATTCATGTTTTTCATTCCCTACGGACTATACATGAATGGAATGTTTTTAATGAAAAAGGAATGCTTGCCGGGTCATTTGTTCGTAGGTAAAAACCCACAACAGGGAATAAATCCCTGATATCCTCAAGATAAACATTTTCTTGCCCGGCAACAGGCCCTGCCGTTTCCCTACTTCACTCGACCTTTCTCACGCCCTTGGCGGAGGCAGGGATGAAACGGGCTTAGGCTCCTCGTTTTATCCTTTTGCTGCCGCGACTATGACCAAACCTAGTCCCAGGAACGAGCCTTAGGGCCTAGAGTTATGGGAGCAAGGTAGCTTAAGGAAAAGAACGAGGTTTCACATACCTCAGTCCATAACGGAATGCATGATAAGGGAAAAAGGACTTATCTGAAGCTGCAACCCCCGGCAACCCTGGTCTGCCATGGGCGAATTCTTGCTCTTGCGGCCCCCGGCAACACTGGCTTGCCGGGGCCTAGGAACTGATCTGTTCTTCTTTCCTCCCTCCAAGTGGCTTCGGCAAGGATGCCTGTGCGTCCTGTAAACCAAGGAAGACAAAGGAAAGACAAAGACTCGACCTCTAAGCTAGGGGTTAGCCGCTGCTAAGCACTATCAACCCTAACCAAGGACGAGACTCGACTCATCATGCATGCTAAAACTTAGGGCGCCAGCGCTTCATTTATTTATGCTCAGGGTCTGCGCCTGGCTTTGTACAAAGAGTTACATGCATTGCCGGCAAGGCTCGTACAAAAGGGTGGCTTGCCGGGAGGCCCGGCAAGCCGCGCCTTATGGGTAAAACTTGCGAAGATGCTCGATGTTCCAGGAATTACTCACCGGAACGGCATCCTCGGTCTCCAGGCGGACCGCGCCAGGCTTGGTGACTCGTATTACCCGGTAAGGGCCTTCCCACTTCAGCGTCAACTTGTTCGTATTCCTGGCCGATTGAACGCGCCGGAGAACAAGGTCGCCTTCCTCAAAGCTTCGGGCATGAACCTTGCGGCTATGACAGCGGCACAAGGCTTGCTGGTAGCGCGCTGCTCTCACAGCCGCCCGAAGACGATCTTCCTCAAGGAGCATTGCGTCGTCTTGTCGCAATTGCTCTTGCTCAAGCTCATCATAAGCGAGCACTCGAGGCGACCCGTATATGAGTTCCGTGGGGAGAACTGCTTCTGCCTCGTATATCAGGGCAAAGGGCGTCTGGCCAGTGGCTCGATTTGGCATCGTCCTGATCGACCAAAGAACCGTCGGCAATTCATCAATCCAGCGCCTCCCGCTCTTGTGCAGCCTGTCAAAGGTCTTTGTCCTTAATCCTCGCAGCACTTCAGCGTTTGCCCTCACAGCTTGACCATTTCTTCGGGGGTGAGCAACGGAAGCGAAACAGACCTTGCTGCTGAGGTCTTGGGTATATTGCATGAAGGTGCGGCTTGTAAACTGCGTGCCATTGTCGGTGATAATCCTGTTGGGTACGCCGAAACGGCACGCTAGTCCCTTGAAGAACTTGATGGCTGACTGAGCTGTGACCTTCCTTACTGCCTCCACCTCTGGCCACTTTGTGAACTTGTCGATTGCAACGTGCAAGTACTCAAAGCCCCCGACGACGCGGGGGAAAGGGCCCAGTATGTCGAGCCCCCAGACCGAGAAGCGCCAGAAGAGAGGAATGGTTTGAAGGGCTTGAGCTGGTTGATGAAGTTTCTTCGAATGGAATTGGCACGCTTCGCACCTGGTGACCAGCGCTACCGCATCCTGGAGGGCAGTGGGCCAGAAGAAGCCTTGCCGTAATGCCTTGCCGGCAAGGGCCCTCGACCCTATGTGGGATCCACATATGCCTCCATGTATCTCTGCCAACAACTCCAGCCCTTCCTCTCGAGGGATGCACTTCAATTTCACACCGTTCGGTCTCTTTCTGTACAGGACGTCATCGACGAACTGGTACATGGCAGACCGACGGGCTACTCTCTCCGCTTCTTCCTGCTCCTCAGGAAGTTCCCCAGTCTGAAGGAATCAGACGGTATGCTGCGCCCACGCTGGAGCCTGGGGCTCGACGGCGAGGACTAAAGGCATTTCCTCCACCAAGGGAGTGACTATCTCGATGGCAAAAGCTTGACGCTCCGCTGGAGTTAGTCCTCCGGTGGCGGGCTCAGTGTCCCCGGCAACGTCCTTGCCGGCGGCTCCGGGGAGCTCGGCGGGAAAGTACTTGCCGGGCCCTGACTTCCTCCTCTTGTTCTGCTCTGTTGATGGATCAACGGATGGCTGAGAAAGCTAAAGCACAAAGGTACCTGGTTCCATAGGTAGCTTGAGGGCAGTGCGCTTTGACAGGTAATCGGCGATGTCATTCTCCGCTCGGGGAACGTGCTCCGCCTGTATACCATCAAAGCACTCTTCCAACTTTCTCACTTCATCGACGTAGGCCTTCATCAACGGGCTCTGGTAATCCTTGTTGACTTGTTTGACGACAAGCTGCGAGTCGCCCCTGACAATGAGCTTCTTGATTCCGAGGTCCGCCGCGATCCTAAGACCAGCAAGCAGCCCCTCGTACTCGGCAGTATTGTTCGTTGACACCTCTCTAGGGAAGTGCATCTGGACTATGTACTTGAGGTGCTCTCCAGTGGGAGCGACCAGCAGTACGCCAACCCCGGCGCCCTGTAAGGAGAGAGCCCCATCAAAGTACATGATCCAGTTGCAACTCGCCTCCTTGTCGAGGAGAGCAGTTTCCTGGACCTCTTCATCAGGCGTTGCGGTCCATTCTGCAACGAACTCCGCCAGGACTCGGCTCTGAATTGTCGAGGTGCTTTCAAACTTGAGGCCAAAGCTGGACAGCTCCAGTGCCCACTCTACAATCCTTCCCGTCGCGTCTGGATTGTGCAATATCCGTTGCAGAGGGAGGCGAGTGACGACGGTGATCTCGTGCGCCTAGAAGTAATGACGCAGCTTCCTCGAGGCCATAAGAAGGCCGAAGAGCATTTCTGCACGCCGGAGTACCTTGATCTAGCCCCCTACAAGAGGGAGCTAACAAAGTAGACCGGGTGCTGCATCATTTTCTTCTTTGGCAGCACTCCAACCGGCTGTGTCGCTTCTGCACCAATGGCACCAGGCTCTGTTGCTGCCATCACCTCATCGTCGATTTCTCTCTACGCCACTAGTGCGGCGCTGACCACCTGGTTTGTTGCCGCTAAGTATAGCAGCAGCGGTTCTTGTGGTCTAGGCGCAACCAGTATTGGCGTAGAGGAAAGATATCTCTTCAGATCTTGTAATGCTGCCTCGGCTTCCGGCGTCCACTGCATTGGGCCCGCCTTTTTCAAGATCTTGAAAAAGGGGAGGGCACGCTCGGCAGACTTGGAAATGAATCTGCTCATGGCGGCAACGCAGCCAGCAAGCCGACACACATCCTTGACCCGTTTGGGTGCTTCAATCTGCTCTATGGCTTTGATCTTGTCCGGATTGGCTTCTATCCCACGATGCGACACAAAGAACCCGAGAAGCTTGCCAGACGGAACTCCGAAGACGAACTTCTCAGGGTTCAGCTTGAGGTTGATCTTGCGCAGGTTCACAAATGTTTCTTGCAAATCCGGTACAAGGGTTGCCTTGTTCTTGGTTTTGACCACTATATCATCCATATAAGCCTCCATATTTCTATGGAGCTGGGGTTCAAAACCAATCTAGACTGCCCCTGCAAACGTCGAGCCAGCACTCTTCAACCCGAAAGGCATTCGTACGAAACAGTACGTGCCACATGGGGTGATGAATGCTGTCTTCTCTTCGTCTTCTCTCGCCATGAAGATCTGGTGGTAGCCGGAGTAGGCATCAAGGAATGACAGCAGGTCACACCCTGCCGTGGAGTCGACAATCTGGTCTATGTGCGGCAACGGGAAGGGGTCCTTGGGACAAGCTTTATTGATATCTGTGTAATCAATACACAGCCTCCACTTCCCATTTGCCTTGCGCACTACCACTGGATTGGCCAACCACGTTGGGTGGAGCACTCCTCTCACCAAACCCGCAGCTTCCAGTTTCCGGATCTCCTTGGTGATGAACTCTTGCCGTTCCAAAGCTTGCTTCCTGACCTTCTGCTTGACGGGCCGCGCATAAGGGCAGACAGCAAGGTGGTGCTCAATCACCTCCCTGGGAATGCCAGGGATGTCGGATGCTTGCCAGGCAAACACGTCGACATTCGCCCGCAGGAAGGTGACGAGCGTGTCTTCCTATTTTTCGTCAAGGGCGGAGCTTATGGTAAAAGCCCCTCCCGTGCCGTCCTCCTTGACAGAAACCTTCTTGGTTCCTGGCGGCGTAGCCCTGGATCTCTTGTTTCCGCCGGTGGAGCTCTCTGGCACGTCCTCGACGGGAGCGCGACACTCCGAAGAGGTGCACTTGCCGGAGTGGGTGTCTGAGGTCTCGCCGGTCTTCTTCTTTCTGGTGGAGCTCTCAGGCACGCCCTCAATAGGAGCACAGCACTCCGAAGAGATGCGCTTGCCGGAGTGGGCGCTCGAGCTCTCGTCGGTCTTCTTCTTCTTCCCTCTCGGGGCTCGAGTGGCAGGAGCAAGTGCCCCCGTAGCGGCAGTTGCTGCAACTGCTTGCTGGTACAATTGGTCGGCGCAAATCAGCGCATCTTTCTCGTCAGAGGGGATGGTGATGATCGTCACGGGCCCTGGCATCTTCAGGGTGTTGTAGGCATAGTGTGATGCTGCCATGAACTTGGCCAGTGCTGGGCGGCCAAGGATCCCATTGTAAGGCAGGGGGATCTTGGCAACATCGAACACGATCCTCTCAGTTCTGTAGTTCAGATCACTTCCAAAAGTAACGGGCAGCGTGACTTTCCCCTTTGGTTGACTCCTCCCTGGGCCGACCCCCTGAAACGTGCCCGTCTCCTCGAGGTCTCCATCAGGAACTTGCAACTTCTCGATCACGGTGGGCGAAAGTAGGTTCAGACCGGCCCCGCCATCAACTAGCATCTTCGTCACCTTGAGGTTGCGTATTGTCGGTGAAACCAACAATGGCAAGCACCCGACCGCAGTAGTGCGATCAGGGTGATCCTCGGCGTCAAAGATGATAGGTGTGCTGGACCATTTCAGTGGCTTTTGGGCACCGGACGATGGTTCTGCCGCAATAATCTCACGCGCCCACTGTTTAAGCTGGCGGTGAGAAGCATGCAGCGATGCGCCACCATCGATGCACATGGCATACGTAGCCTTCTGAAATTCTTGGTCGCCGGACTCGTCGTCCTCTTCGTGATCGTCATCTTCAGGTCTTCTGTCGCGGCCCCGGGCGGGCCTTTCCTGCTGTTTCTCCTTGCCGCGATGGCCTGCTTGGCCGTCACGCTTCTTGCTGGATCCCTCAGCGCCGTCTTGGCCCTTCTCCTTGTCCCGCCTCTCATATTCATCCCTTTGCTTCTCAGCAAGGAGCTCAACCTGTTGGCAGTCCTGGAGATCACGGCCCTTGGTGCGATGGATCTTGCAGTATCGCTTGCCAGAGTTTCCTGGCTTCTCGGCAGCCGCCAAGGCCCGGCAGGCGACACACCCGACAATTTCTCTGCCAGGGTCACCTGCCTTGGTTTTCTTGGCGGAGCCGGTGTCATCAGATCCCTCGACGGCAAGCATGGCCTTCCCCTTGCGCTTCCTGTTACGATTTCGGCCCTTCTTCGCCGGAGCGGCAGTATCCTCGTCTGAGGAGTCGGTTTCCGCACCGGCGCTTTCGCCGGGGTACTTCCTTCCCTCTTCAGCCCGGGCACATCTGTCGGCAAGAACGTAGAGTTCCGCCACATCCTTCACCTTGGTCATCGCCAGTTCTTTGCGCATCTTGCGGTTGCGCATGTTCTGGTGGACCGCGCTGATGATGGCGGCAGGGTGAACATCGGGGATATTGTACTGTACCTGGCTAAATCTCTGTATGTACTTGCGCAGAGTCTCGCCTTCCTTCTGGGATATGACATGCAGGTCACTCGCTTGGCCATGGGCTTGATGGCCTCCGGTAAAGGCGCCAACAAACTCATGGCACAAGTCGGACCAGGAGGAAATAGAGTCTACTGGCAAGTGCATCAACCACGACATGGCGTTAGGTTTAAGAGCTATCGGAAAGTAATTCGCAAGCACCTTATCGTCACGGGCCTCGGCAGCTTGCATCGCGATGGTGTAGATGCTGAGGAACTCCGACGGGTGGGTCTTGCCGTTGTACTTCTCGCCAACGTCAGGTTTGAAGGTGCGGTGAGAGGGCCACTGGAACTGCCACAGCTCACGAGTGAAAGCTAGACAGCCTACCTCGTAGGGTAGACCTATAGGGCTTTCCGGTGCTGGGCGGTCCACAGCAGGTCCTACTCGCCTGTGTGACTGGTGGCGCGTTCCGCGCCGGTGCTCGTTGGTGGTTCGAGCGTCCTCATGAGCTCGCTCCTGAAGAATTTGACGCTGGTCGCCACGGGTCCGTGGGTCGGACGACGCTATGGAGATGGCGTCGCCCGCGACGTCTCGAAGGGTCGACGCACGCGGCACCGGGCGAGGAGGAGGCGAATGCACCGTAACCACGGCGCTGCCGGCTCTCCCGCCGCCGGTGCGTGGGACCCCATCGGAGCGTCGGCCTGGGAGCTCCGCTGGATTTAGGTCATCCCTATTGGCGACTACGACAAGGCTTCGGATGGTGGCTCTCCATTCATCGAGTTTCCCCGTAGCGGGAGGAAAGTCGAGGAGCAACTGCGCGCGCGCCAAAGCTTCGGCTGGTGTCAACGGTAGTGAAACCTGCGCGGACCACGACGCGCTTCGACCCCTGACCGTGTCAAGGGGAGCACCATCACGATCCCGCGGTTGCCTAACGTCTCCACCAGCGCTTCGGCGGGCGGGCAGGTCTTCTACGTCCCGGGAGTGGCGCTTGGGGCCCTTCCCATGGCGACGCCCGAGATCTTCGGGGTGACGACGCCGTTTGTCGCGCGCTATTTGAGAAGAGCACGCTGTTGGCGCTGGCGTGGGAGTCCTGGAGGCCCTTACGTCACCTTCGGGTGATGCGGTCGTGACCCTGGAGGGCCCCGCGCCACCCGCGGAGGGTCGGACTCCGTCCTTGGAACTGGCGGTGTGTGGCCCGTTACCAGGCGCACAAACATCGCCACCTCCCAAACTCCGGCTGTCGGGATGGCGTTGGTGTTCGCGAGCAGCGCCCCGAGTCCTTTCCGCGACTGGTCCGCTGCTCGCCCGCGTCGGGACGGGCTGTCCGGTTTCCGACTGGCCAACCGCCACTGTCATCTTCTTCTTAGGCGCCATGACGACGCAGGAGCGTCGAACTAACCGCTAAAGCCGATTCACACAACTGCGCGCCCCTACCTGGCGCGCCAAAGATGTCAGTGTATTTGGATCAACACCTATGGGATCACAAGAATCCCTACTACGGTTGCGGGGCGCGGGGTTGAGAGAAGAGGGGATCTAACGGTCAGGACACGGTTCCTTTACCCATGTTCGGGCCGCAAAGATGCGTAAAACCCTACTCCTGCTTTGGTGGATTATATGTTGGTGTTCTTCAGCTAACGAGGAGCTCCAAGAGAGTCGTGAGGAGTTCTAAAAAGTCGAATCCTTCTCCTGGTCGCCTCGGGCCTCCTTTTATAGGGAAAAGAGGTTGCCACAGTGGCACACAGGAGGTGGAAAGGGTACATGATGCGAGGTTATCCCTCGCATTACAGGACAAGGTGCATTTAATGCGCCCGGCTTAGGTGTCCTTGCTTTATCGGGGACGGGGGAGGAGACGTCCGTCTTGTCCGTCGCCGCCCCTCCTCGTGTTGACACGCGCCCTGGCCAGCGGTGCCTGAGGTGCCATGTAGGCACACAGGCAGCTGAGGTGGCGCAACGGCGGGTCTCCACGAAGATCTGTGGGTTGCCACGCAGGAGCCTATCCAGCTGGTTGGGTCGGTAGCTGCGTGGGTCGGTGGAAACCCAGTTGGTGCGGGCCTGACGGTGGTCCCGCGGGTGTCCTTGGCAAGGGCCTTGCCGGGGCTCCGGCAAGGGTCCTGCCGTGGCGCCTGCAGTCATCCCCGGCAAGGTGCTTGCCGGGGGCCTTGTGGTTCTCCTTGGCTGGGATCCCGCCAAGGGTCGCCATCTTCTTAACTTGCATCTGATCTTGAATGTCTTCACAAAGATCTGCATGCCACCACAGGGATATCTCCCGAATCCTCGCCCCATGGGGGCGGTGGACTCAAGGGTGATTTGCTCCGTAGGCGCGGGGCGAGCTGCCGCGGCAAGGATCTTGCCGGGGCTGCCAGAGCCGGCCCCGGCAAGGATCTTGCCGGGGGAAGCTGCTTCGTCCCTTTGCTCTTTGTGGTCTTGTTCTTGGCGTCGCTCCAGCCTCCATCGAGCTTCAGTCTTGCCCCGGCTTGCCTCCCTCGCCATGCTTGGTGTGGGGGCGCCATTGCTCGGACTGCCCGTGCACAGTCATAGGGGTACAAAAAGTGTACCCCTCTTTTTCTACACCGACACAATCCCTCCCGAAGACATTGCACATCTTCGACCCTTCACTGTGGCCAAGGAAGCTTGCGAGCATGTTGGCACTATGTACAAGGGGAGCGCTAGCATTCAACGCTCAAACTATGAAGTTGTGCAAGATGAAGCCGATGAGTTTGCTATGATCAAAGAAGAAGATCCTCGCGAACTTTATCGGAGATTAACCACTCTTGCGGTTTCTCTTCGAGATCATGGGAGCAAGAACATGGATGACAATTGGATCAAGCGCAAGTTTCTCAAGTCCATGATGCCCTATCATAAGGCCATGTCCTCTGTCATCCGTCAAAGACCAGACTTCCACCACTTGTCATCAAATGAAGTGTTGGATGAGTTCGTTGCCATGAGGATCTTGGACAAGACCGCCGACAATGTGGTTTTAAGAGCTCAATGATCAAAGAAGCCTAACCTCGCCTTGAAGGCCAAGGCTTGTGTGGAATATGAGGAGGAGGAGGATGATGATGAGAGTTGCCCCGAGGACACCAAATATGCCTATCATGAGCACATGGCTCTTGCTTGACGGCAATTTTGGGGCAACAAGAAGAACACAAGACCCAACTTCAACAAGAACAACTCAAGTGGCAACAAGGGCAAGCAACGAGTGAGGACTTGCTTCAACTGTGGGAATGTAAGCCACTTTGTTGTAGATTGCCCATATGAGAAAAGAGAAGACTTTGGAGGCAAGCTCATCCGGAAGGACAAGGCCAAGTCTTATCCCAACAAGAACAACTTCAACAAGAAGACCCCTCCTAAAGGGTTGGTGGCCCAACAATAATATGTTGAGGATGATGATAATGATGAAGATGATGAGGTGGTCACCATGGCCACAATTGCTATTGCTACTACTCCTCGCTCATCTCTCTTCGACTCGCCTAATGAGAACATCACCGCCAAGTGTCTCATGGCCAAGGCCACCAACAAGGTAACCCCAAACATCAATACTACCATCCCTTATAATCCTTCATTAACGGATTGTATTGATGAGAGTGAGGGAACTAAGGAGGGAGAGAATGAATTTGAGTTTTTCATGAGCAAACTTAAGGGCAAACCCAAGAAGCACTTTGTTGCTCTCTTGGAACAACTCGGTGAGGCCAATGACATGATCGAGTCTCACGAGGAGACCATTGCTAAAATGGAAGGACATAGTCGAGACTATGCCGATGAGATATCGGATCTCTCTAACGCCCTAGAGGAAGAGTGTGGTCTTCGTTTGGCTCTTGAGGAGTCACACAACGATGATCATGCTAAATTAAAGAAAGATCTCGATCATGCTTTAGTTGTCTCTCGTATGCTTAATTCCGAGAAGGCAAAACTTGAGGTTGACCATGCTAAACTCAAGGAGGAGTTTGTTATACTCGACAAGGCTCACAAGGCCTTGAAAGGTATGCATGCTTCTCTCAAGGAGTCTCATGATCAACTCCAAGTTTCGCTAACCAAGGAAAAGGCTATCTTTCCTCGCATGGTGTTAATTGATAATGCAAATGCTACTAACCCATGTTGCAAGCATGTGCATCTTGTTGAAGAAAATGCCAAGTTGAAGAAGCAACTTGAGAAAGGCCTTGTGACATGCATACAAGGTGAGAATAACCTCAACAACCTTTTGAGCAATCAAAAGGAGGTTGTGGCAAAGGAAGGAATTGGGTTTGTTCCTAAGCCCAAGAAGAAGAAGAATGACAAGACCAAGCTACCTCCCCCTCTCCGACAAACTTTTGTGAAAGAGGGAGAGGGCGCCTCTAAGAAAAAGAAAATTGTGAAAAGTGGTGGTGTCAAGAAAAACCCCACCTTACCATCAAACATGGCCGGCGACTTTAATCCTTCATATGTTTTATGTCGTGCTAGTGATGGTCATGTGTTTGCTAAATTTGTTGGTTCTTCTTATGAGTACATTGAATGGTCTATTTGGGTTCCTAAGACCCTTGTTACTAACCTCAAAGGACCCATTACCAAATGGGTACCTAAATCCAAGCATTGATCTCTTGTAGGAGTTTGCTTCCGGTGGGGGATCATGGTTGCTCGATAGTGGAGCCACAAATCATATGACCGGAAGCAAAGACTTGGTGGTGGACGTGCATCTAGGTTCATCTATGGCCACCAACGTCGAATGGGGTGATGCTTCATCTTCTAAGGTATTGGGGATTGGCAAGGTTGTTGTCTCTCATGATCTCATGATCGAGAAAGTCATGCTTGTTGAGTCCCTTGCATATAACTTACTTTCTGTTCGCCAACTTGCACTCATGGGTTTCGCTACATTCTTAGATATTGATACCGTGGCCCTCTTGTGGAGCAAGACTCTTAAAGTACCCTATGTTGGACATGTCGAGAACGGTCTTTATGTGGTTAACTTCTCGAAGCAACCCACTAAGACTGCAACATGCCTAATGGCTAAAGTTGATGTAGGATGGCTTTGGCATCACCGATTAGCCCATGTCAATATGAGATCTTTGCAAAGTCTTCTCAAGGGGGACCATGTCCGTGGACTAACAAATGTTAGCTTTGCCAAAGACCGTGCTTGCAGGGCTTGCATTTAAGGAAACTTACATGAGACGGCTCACCCTCCCACGACTATCATCTATTCAAAAGACCCCTAGAGCTCCTTCACATGGATCTCTTTGGGCCTCCATATTTTGATAGTCTTGGGGGTAGAAAGTATTGCTTGGTGATTGTGGATGATTATTCAAGATACACCTGGGTATAATTCTTCAAGAAGCAGAGTGAGACCCAACAAACTGTCATCAACTTTGCAAATGAAGCTCAACGACAACATGAAGCAATGATTTTGATGATCCGAAGTGACAACGGGACCGAGTTCAAGAACTACACCTTGGATGAGTTTCTTAGTGATGAGGGGATCAAACATCAGTATGCAGCACCTTATACCCCTCAACAAAACGGTGTAGCGGAGAGAAAGAACCGGACACTGATGGATGCAGCAAGGACCATGATGGCGGAATTCAAATCTCCATACAACTTTTGGGCCGAAGCCATCAACACCGCGTGTCATGCATCCAATCAGCTCTATCTCCGCAAAGGCTTGAACAAAACTCCATATGAGACACTTACCGGTAACAAGCCCAATCTCAAGTACTTCCGGGTGTTCGGGTGTAAGTGTTTCATCCTCAAGAAAGGTGCTTGTTTGTCTAAATTTGAATCTAGAGCTCATGAGGGCATATTTGTTGGTTATGCTACAAACTCTCATGCTTACCGTGTCCTCAACAAGTCCAATGGACTCATTGAGGAGACGAGTAACGTAGAGTTTGATGAAAATAACGGCTCCCAAGTGGAGCAAAGTGGTACTTGTGATGTAGGTGATGAAATTCCTCCTCAAGCCATAAGAAGAATGGGTGTTGGATATATCCTACCCATTGAGGAACCCCTTGTGGCCGAAGGAGAAGGACAATGTTCCACTCAAGTGGAACCATCACCAACCCAAGACCCACACGCTTCCAAAGAACAAAGTGAAGGCCCTCAACCGGACGAACAAGGCCAAGTGCAAGATCAATCACAAGATGGTGGGGAGCCACCAAATGATGCACAAGTCCAAGTTCTATCCTCCGAGCAAGATCAAGATCAAGAGGAAGCTCAAGATCAAGATCTAGCTCCTGACGTCGCTCGAGATGATCAACTCAGTGCTCCTCAATTATCTCTTGAAGAGCAATTGGAGCGTCGTGCTGCAAAAGTTGCCTCCAGGCTTGCTTCCAGAGAACATCACATGGAGAATATTCTAGGAAGCATCAAAAGGGGGGTAAGCACTCGTAGACAATTAGCAAACTGTTGTGCTCATCAAGATTTTGTCTCCTGTGTTGAACCTCAGAAGGTATATGAGGCGCTCGAAGACCCTGATTGGCTTAATGCCATGCATGAAGAACTCCATAACTTCGAGCACAACAAAGTGTGGCGTCTGGTGCCAAGGCCAAAGGAGAACCATAATGTCATTGGAACCAAGTGGATCTTTAAGAACAAGCAAGATGCTCACGGCATTGTCATCCGTAACAAGGCACGTCTGGTGGCTCAAGGCTACTCCCAAGTCGAGGGTATCGACTACGGTGAAACCTTTGCCCCCGTTGCTCGCCTTGAATCTATTCATTTGTTGCTTGCCTATGCTTCTCATCATAACTTTAAGCTACAACAAATGGATGTGAAAAGTGCATTTCTTAATGGTCCTATTAATGAATTGGTGTATGTCAAACAACCCCCGGGGTTTGAGGATCCCAAGTTCCCCAATCACGTGTATCAACTCGATATGGCTCTCTATGGCCTTCAACAAGCCCCATGTGCGTGGTATGAGCATCTTACCGAGTTGTTACAAGATCGTGGGTTTGAAATTGGGAAAATCGACCCCACTCTTTTTACTAAGAAGGTCAAAGGGGAGTTGTTTGTCTGCCAACTATATGTTGATGATATTATCTTTGGTTCTCCTAACAAAGGTTTCAATGATGAGTTCGCCGCACTCATGACTACACATTTTGAGATGTCCATGATGGGAGAGTTGAAGTACTTCCTTGGGTTTGAGATCAAGCAAAGAAGAGAAGGAATCTTCATCAAACAAACCAAGTATACTCAAGACATGCTCAAGAGGTTCAATCTAAGTGATGTCAAGCCGGCTACTACTCCAATGTCAACCAAGTGCCAACTTGGCATTGATCCCAATGGTAAAGCGGTGGATCAAAAGGTATATCGTTCTATGATTGGATCCTTGCTTTACCTTTGTGCATCTAGACCGGATATTATGTTGAGTGTGGGAATCTATGCACGGTTTCAAGCCTCACCTAAGGAAAGTCACTTTGTGGCAGTCAAGCGAATCTTTCGATATTTGGCTCATACCCCAAACTTTGGCTTATGGTACCCAAGAGGAGCAAACTTCAACCTTGTAGGGTTCTCTGATTCGAACTGGGCGGGAGACAAAGTGGATAGGAAGTCCACTTCCGGAGGGTGCCAATTCCTTGGTTGCTCTCTCGTTAGTTGGTCTTCCAAAAAGCAAAGTTGTGTGTCTCTCTCGTCCACCGAAGCTGAGTATGTGGTAGCTGGAAGTTGTTGTGCTCAACTCTTATGGATGAGGCAAACTTTAAAGGATTACGGTGTCACTTGTGACATAGTGCCTCTTTGGTGTGACAATGAAAGTGCCATCAAGATTTCTCTCAACCCGGTGCAACACTTCAAGACGAAGCATATAGAGATTCGGTATCACTTCATCCGGGATCATATACGGCAAGGAGAGATCGAGCTTCACTATGTCAACACTCATGATAATCTTGCAGATATCTTCACGAAGCCGTTGGATGAAGCAAGATTTCGCGAGTTAAGGCATGAGCTAAATATCATCGATTTGAGCAATGTGGCTTGAGACTTTGCACACACACCTCCCACTCAATATAGTTATCTTGTCTAGATGTAGGCATGGACATAGGGGGAGTATTGTTCTCTGAATGAGCTATTCCTCCCCCCATTATGCATAAATTGATCAAGTCTTTGTCATTTGCCATGATTAGATGGTATAAGTGCTTCAAGACGAGTATTGGTCATGTGCCCAAGGATAGTTCTTTGCGGTGCCATACCAAATAACTCAAACATAGGTGGCCTCGGCCATCGGCCTCCTCTTTGGAGTAGTGTCTTGCCTTGCGTGTGCGTTTTTTTTCTCCTTGCTAAAAGCCTCTTGTCGAAACGTGCAATTTCTCGGAGGGGCGGTACTACCGTGAGCAGTCACGGTACTACCGCAAAGAGACTACGGTACTACCGCAAGTCCAGCACGGCAGTAATTTTTTACTGCTGCTGGACGAGCGGTACTACCGCTTCGTGTGCGGTACTTCCGCCCGGGCGGTACTACCGCGATGACCATGGTACTACCGCACTTATCCGAACGGGTGGGGTTATAAGCGGGCAGGGGGAGTTTCAACTCCCCCATACCCATTCATCTCATATCCCCACGTCGTCTCTCTCTCCCTCTCAAGAACGCCGTCGAAGGACCTCACCGGATCTCCTCCCCCAGCCACTCTCCTTCCATTCCGACCGGTGGGATCGTTCCCCACCTCGACCTCTTGCCATGGATGAAGGTTTCTCCCCAAAACCCCTCTTCTCTTTGCCTAGTTGTTGTTTTTAGGGTTTGGGGAGATGCATGTTGTTCTAGCGTTCTTCTTGTTCTTATCCATGGAAGTTTAGGATGTAGGAGAGTGTTTTGCACTAGAAATGCTAGTAAGTATGATGCTACCAAGTTACTATGATCAGCCGTAGTACCATTCGTCGTTCTATGGGTTCTAGTCTAGATCCATTCTTTTTAGATCTGACCCGAGCGGTACTACCGCTGGCTAATCGCGGTACTACTGCTCTGTCGCGTAAACGGTACTACCGCTGTGTTGAGCGGTACTACCGTAACTACGCGGAAGTAAATTTTTACTACCGCATACTGTGCGGTACTACCGCAACCCCCAAGCGGTACTACCGCTCCCTAAGCGGTACTAATTTTTTACTTCCGTGTTCGTCAAGCAGTACTACCGCTTGGTTCATAAGTTCCTTCGTAGCACTTACATATTATCCTTTCTACTCGTTTCATGTGCTTTTTGTGGCCTTTGCATTGATTCTCTTTGTGTTTTCGTCATGTTCTTGTGTTTGTGTCTTAGGTGGTGGCTCCGGTTCCGATGTTTGTCGCACCAATCCCGTCCGTGACATCAGGTCCAAGCGTCTGCGCACCCCTAGTGATGTGCCAGAGGGCTCCAATCCCCAACGCAAGTTCAGGACCGCCGCCAACAAGCACAAGGAATCATCTATGACCATGGAAGAAATGCCAGCTAATGAGTTCATGGCAAGGAGGAAGATCAATCCTTATGGAGAACCCCGGGCTCAGTTTCATGGTGATGAACTTTTTTGGACCAAGCAGCAGTATCGTATCTACACAGAGGTGCTCAAGAGCAAGCACAACCTGTATGTGGATGCTCATTGGGTGGACATGGTCCACATGCGGAGGGCTGATAACCTGGCCTACTTTGCCGAGGCTCTGGATCTGGTAGAGCAATTTGGGATTGAGCACATCATGACTTTTCAGAACGATTTTGACCCAGAAATCATTGCTCAGTTTCATGCTTTGGTGCACTTTCATACCAAGGAAGATCGCCCAATGTCTTGGATGACAAATGGTCACAAGATGACTGCTACTTGGAAGGACTTCATGGATCTAATTCAGGTTGCTGACGAGGGACTCCACAACCCAATTGGAGCTCGGCCTCATGCCAACCCGGAAGCTGCCAACAAAGACCGTTTGTTACCTTTCTATATGGAGAAGACACTTGCAAATGGTAAGAAGTCATGGGTGTTGAACCCCTTCCTGGACATAATGCATCGGATCTTCCGCAACACATTGTTTCCTCGAGTTGGGGACAAGGACAAGATTCATGCATACCTCGTCGACATGCTGCTGATGTGTGAGGCGGCTCGCACAGCTCAGTCTCCACCACTTGACATATCCCATATCATGTGGTGTGAGCTTCGCTTTGCGATCTACACTCGCAAGGTGCCCATCTATGGTCTGTTCCTGTTTCTGCTCATCTCCAAGACTTGGGAGAAACTTTACCCTGATGAGGAGTTTGAGGCAGAGTGTATTCGTCATGACCCCATCCGTCTTCGCATCAAGACTCATTGGGCCAACACGGCCACTCGTGCACAAGCTGCTGCAGCACAGATGGGTACTGACGAGGAGCCTGTGGAGGAGGAGCCAACTGAGGATAGTTCTGGAGGATATGCTCCTCCCTCGTCTGAGCCCTCTTGGGCTAAGAAGCTGAAGAAAAAGATGAAGGCCCTCTTCTGTATGCAAGCTCAGGGTCAGTACAAGGCACATGTCACTCACAAGAAATCTCGCCAGCGTGACAAGAAGATCATGAGGATCTTTGGTGAGCATGTGTCCAGTGGGTCAGAGGAGATCATCACTCCTGAGGCAGAATGGATGGCCCATCAGGGGTACAAGTGGTCTGAGTCTGACGAGGAGCAGCAGGAGTCCGATGGCGAGCGTGACGACTGAGATCTTCTGCCAGAGCTACCACCTCTCTTAGTTGTCCTCTTTCCCTTTGTTGTGTCTCAATGCCAAAGGGGGAGAGAGAGTGGGATTTGCGTCTTGTGCCGTTCTTTTTGCGTTTCGTTTGTCGAACTCTATTTGCTTGTTTGCTTTTGTGTCGTGTGCGTGAGACTATCGTATGGTGTAAGACATATGCTCCTCTACCGTTAAACTCGTTGTTATGTCTCTACCATATTATGTTGTGAGCAGTTAGTTTACTTCCCCTTGTTTATGTGCTCACCTTATCCTCCTTAGTACCGTGCGTAGACTCTTATTCTTTATATGCAAGGAGTATATTATCTGTAGAATATAGGGGGAGCATTGATCCTAGTATGTGTGTTGTGCAGTCCAAAGCACTCTCTCTTGTATGCACACATCTAGGGGGAGCTTGCCTATATTCTAGCGTTTATTAGGATTGCATACTTTCTTATATATCCTTGTGCAAATCCCGTATTGTCATCAATCCACCAAAAAGGGGGAGATTGTAAGGGTATATTTCTCCCTAAGTAGTTTTGATGATTGATGACAATGCATTTGCGGACTAATCGTGTGCTCTAAGCTCTTTCAGATATATATCACCTAGGCACAAGACGACTGTGAGCCCCTCGGAATCTATGGAAGACGGTGTTTCCTTTTTGCTCTCTTTCGGTGGTTTTGAGTAATAGGAAAGCCGTACTATTAAGAGGGGGTCCGCTTCAGAAAGGTTTGGGTGGAATCAACACGTACACATCTATACTCTCGCACCACCTTTCCTTTGCTTCTCTGGAGCTCCGGCCGTTCTCCTCGTAAGTACAAACCATGGCTTCCTACTAGTACAGCTGCCTGGCAGGCGGTAGTACCGCTCATGTAAGCGGTAGTACCGCACATCCACACGGTAGTACCGCCTCAAAACGCGGTAGTACCGCATCACGAGGACGGTAGTACCGTGTATCTGGCCCGGCACTGCACCTAGTACGGTAGTAGGTGCGGAAGTAATTTTTTACTTCCGCATCCTACGCGGTAGTATCGCTTGAGACAAGCGGTAGTACCGTGTCGTGTTTTTCCTACTACCGTATTTCTGCAGATGTAGCTACGGATGTATTTTATTTCATCTGTGCTTGTCCTCAGCCTGCTTGTCTCTGCCTTGCGATAGTACCGCAGGGACGAGCGATAGTACCGCTCAGGCAGTACTACCGCCCGTGTGCCTTCGCAACAGAGTGCATTCTAGGCTAGTACTGCTCCAGCGGTAGTACCGCACCCAGAACGGTAGTACCGCTGGCCAAGCGGTAGTACCGCAACTTACGTGCGGTAGTACCGCGCTCTGCGGGCAGAAATGTGGGATAACGGTTGGATTTGTTCTCCCACTATATATAGGGAGTCTTCTTCTCCAAGAAGACTCACCTCTTCCACCCCAAAGCTCCATTGTTGCTCAAAGCTCCATTTCTGCCCGATCTCTCTCCCTAGACAATCAAACTTGTTGATTTCCTCGGGATTGCTAGAGAAGGCATCGATCTACACTTCCACCAAGAGATATTTGATTCCCCCCACTAATCCTTGCGGATCTTGTTACTCTTGGGTGTTTGAGCACCCTAGACGGTTGAGGTCACCTCGAAGCCATATTCCATTATGGTGAAGCTTCGTGGTGTCGTTGGGAGCCTCCAATTCGGTTGTGGAGATAGCCCCAACCTTGTTTGTAAAGGTTCGGTTGCCGCCTTCAAGGGCACCACTAGTGGAATCACGGCACCTTGCATTGTGTGAGGGCGTGAGGAGAATACAGTGGCCCTAGTGGCTTCTTGAGGAGCATTGTGCCTCCACACCGCTCCAACGGAGACGTACTTCCCCTCAAAGGGACGGAACTTCGGCAACACATCCTCGTCTTCACCGGTTCCACTTGTGGTTATTTCTTCCCTTTACTTGTGCAAGCTTTACTTGTTTATCTTATATAGCTTGCTTGTGAGGTTGTTATCTTTACTTCCTATTAGTTGTCATCTTAGTAGCTTATCTAGACAACTTACTTTGACACTTAATTTAAAGTGGTTAAGAAAAGCTAAAAATTGTTAGTTGCCTATTCACCCCCCCTCTAGTCAACCATATCGATCCTTTCAGTAGGGTTGTGGCGGTGGCGCACGGTAGGGTTGCTGAGCGGGCGGCGCGCCGTAGGGCGGCACCGGCCAGGACGACGGCGGCGGCGGCCCACCATGGGCCGACGTAGGGGCGCCGTACAAAGGGGGGCCGGCGCCGTAGGTCGACGCAGTAGGAGCACCATAGGGCGCCGCGATCTCCGTCGAGGTAGCGGGATCGCCGTGGACACCCGATCCAATCGGGGACCCTCGTGGAGGCAGGGCACCATAGGCCGCCGCAAGGGGCCGCGAGGCGAGAAACGACGACATGGGAGCAAGGGCTGGCGCAACGGCGACGGTAGCCGCGACAGAGGTCGGCGCGACGACGGCGGTGGAGGCAGTGGAAGACATCGTAACCCAATTTGATACCATGTAAAACATATGATTTGGGAAACTGCTCGACACCCTAAACGGGGTGTGGCTATCTCATTATATAGAGGTACCAAGGGGTACAATACAATATGTATACAGAGGCTACGTATATACAGTCTAACAGGTGAGGTATGGATTTTCAGAATTTCGCGTACATCCATCGGCCAAAAATGATCATTCAATCGTTGCACCATCCACGCACCATTATCATCAAGAAAATCAGACACCCGGTTGAAACGACAATTCCTTTTGGGTGTGACTGGTCACAAGAAGCATAGTTGTGCTTCTCAAAAAGAGAAAACAAAAATATATGCTTCCAGAGAAGTACATATTTGCTTTCGTGAAAATCACAGTTGTGCTTGGTGAGAAAAAATGTGCTTTCATGAGAAGCACAAATTAGTTAAAGCACAGCCAGTGCTCCAAATAAGGTGAAAACCTTGCTTTTGGGCTCCGGTTTATACTTTCATGTTTTAGTTTTTTTTTGCGCAAACTGTTTTTTGTTTTTATATATTAATTTTATTTTTATGATTTTTTTATCGAAACCTATTATCATATGCTCTGGTTTTGAAGATTTTACGCGAAAAATCCAGCAGTGAATACAGTTTCGGCTTTAGACGCATGGTTCATGAGATAAAATGTTTTGAATAAATAAATCCACCGGGAAAAAAACAATAACACCCGGATTGTGACAAATGACGCACGACTGGAGAAGGTGGGCGACATTTGCAAGGGATCCCCTTAGTATAACTAGTGATTTAGTTGAAAACCCTATTTGCCGCTCGTTGTGCCAAACCATCAGGGCACACCTATTTGTCATATATGGGCCGGCCCACGCAGCGGTTTCTATTTGTGCGAGTAGTCTAGTTGTAGGATCGTGCAAGGTTTATGAACCTAAACCAGTTTTTTTCTTGCAGTTTTCAGTTGTATTTCAGAAAATGCTCAATATATTAATAAATGTTTGGATTTTTCAAAAAAGCTTCAATGTTTTGAATTTTGTTCATGTTTCTAAAAATTGTTCGATTTTTCTATGTTCATAATTTCAAAAAAAATGTGTTCTCAATTTTTTTCTTCGGACTTTTGAAGAATGTACTTTTTTGAAAAATATGTTCACAAATTCAAAAAGTGGTGATGGTTTCAAAATTTGTTTGAAAACATGTTTCTCTTTTCAAAAATTATTCATAGATTCACTTCTTTTGAGTTTTTTTTAAAGAATGTCACAAATTTTAAAAGTGTTTGCATGTAAAAATATATTCACTGTAAAAAAACATGTTTTGATTTATTGTTTGGGATCCGCCCCTACTATTTTCATTCTTTTAGTGTTTTTGCGTTGCACAACATCCTGAATCTCATCAGCTCGAGCGGTAAGCAGCACATGCACATGAGCATGATCTCCTATACTTGATACACCTCGAGCACATAAATTTTGTGGAGTTTTCACTGTTTTTCAGGCCATAGTATTACTCACCCTGCTGGGCCAGCCCAGTCGGACACTGCCTATGCGAATGAGCGACTTTTTGCTATCTAAAAAAGAATGAGCGACTATTTTGGTGCAAAGCACGTCAAATATTACCTCCTGGTTTTCTTCACCCCTTGGTGTAGCTGGTTAATAAACCTTTTTCTTTAAAGAAGGCTTTAAATGACCCCGACTTTGAATTTACAAAGCCATCAATCGGCCAGGACTTACAACGGTTGAACAAATGCACTGGGGTCACTGGAGGAAAACCCTACTTGACGCGTGGAAAACCCTATTTGGCGGGCCTTGCGTCAAGTAGTCGGGGCTTCAGCGCCCATGATTGGGTTGGCTCATTTCCCTTTTTTGTTTGCATGTTTCTATTTTCTTTCCTATTTCTTTTTTCTTCTTCAAGCTTATTTCTCTTTTTTGAATTTTTTTTTCACACAATTTTAAAAAGTTTCTTTTTTATATAAAATCTTATTTTTCCAATTTTGCTTAGAATTTTTTAAAAATACCATTTTGAAAATTGGTCAATTGTTTTAAAAAATGTTCAAAGTTTCAAAAAATGACTTTGCCGGAACGGGGGCTAGACGAGGAGACCTTTATTTCATCTTCAGGGAGCCGTCGCCGCCTCGTCTTCTTGAGCAGGACACAAACCCTAGTGAAACTGAAAGAAACGACCAAAAACGGAGCCCTCCCACCGGCCCTTGCCGAGATCCACCTCGCCGCCATAGCCCTAGGGCCACCGGAGAGAAGGCGGACCTGCGGCGGTGCCGACGAGAGGCAGAAACCCTAACTTTTGTGAAGGAGGAGGAGGAGGCGGCGGCTAGAAAGGCTTCTTGGGCGAACCCTCAGCGAAGCGTGCATATCGTTTTACGCCCTTAGCTAGGCATATTACCAAGATCTCAAGTGTTGTCATCCTTGTCTTCCAACTCCTCAATCACACAATCAGAATTCTTCGAAGAATTAGCAAGCAAAATAGCAAAACTTCTAGGCATAAAATTGAGGAAGTCATTCTTATCAAAAGGATCTTTTGTTATTTCAAAAAAATTGGGATGAATACTAATCATTTTAAGATCCCCTTTGTTACTACTAGAAGTAGCACCCTTGCTCTTTGTGATTTGAGTAGTCTTGCAAACTTTTACGGGTGTTTTTTCAATAGATTTAACGGAAGAAAAAACAGTGCTCAAGTTGCTAAAAATTTCTTCCAATTTATGAATCTGAGAAAGACATTCTTCAATTCTTTCATTGACTACGGGTTCCTTCTCCCTTAACAATTTAAAGATATCACCCACTTTTGTCCCAAATTTATTAGCAAAATTATGAATCTTTTTGGCCAAATTCTCGATTTGCTCTAGGGTAACCATTTCCTTTCCAATGGCATCTAATCTTTTCATAACATGCTCAAGAGTTAAAACAGTTTCATTGACGATAATAGGTGGTGTACCCACTAAATTTCCCATGGCATTAAAAGAATCCAAAGATGGACACATCAAGAAATTCCCATCGATGATAGTATCAAGGACGAATCTATACCAAGTGGTGATGCCCACATAAAAATAGCGAAGAAGAACAACAGTATTTTGCTTACAGATAGATGTATTATGAGAATTGAAAATTCTATACCAAGCATCCTTTATATTCTCCTCTTCCCTTTGTTTGAAATTAAGAACTTCATTCTCGGGGGTGCAAACAATAGAGGAAGAACCAGCCATAAAGAACAAGCAAGCAAGATTGCACTTAAAAACAGATCTGACGAGAAAAACAGCGAATGAAAAAGAGGGCGAATAAAAACGACAAATTTTTGTGAAGTGGGGGAGATGAAAACGAGAGGCAAATGGAAAATAATGTAAATTGCAAGGAGATGAGATTTGTGATTAGGAACCTGATAGATGTTGATGATGTCTCCCCGGCAACGGCGCCAGGAAGTTCCTTTGATGTCGCTTGAGATGCGTCGGTATTTGCCCAGGGAATAAGGGAGGATGCAACGGTAAGGTATTTCCCTCAGTGACGAGACCAAGGTTATCGAACCAGTAGGAGAACCAAGCAACACTATGTAAACGGTACCTTCACACAAAGAACAAATACTTGCAACCCGGCACGTCAAAGGGGTTGTCAATCCCTTCCGAGTAACGATGCCAAAAAGTGACGTAAGGATAGGATAAAATTGTAGTAGATTGAAAGATGCAAATAAAAGTAGATATAAACGCAACAAGGTATTTTTGGGTTTTTGATAATATAGATCCGAAGATAAAAGTGGCAAATAAAGAAAAAGGCAAACAATAATATAGATCTGAAAGTATATGATTGGAAGATAGACCCGGGGCCGTAGATTTCACTAGTGGCTTCTCTCGAGAAAATAGCATGCCGAGGGGTAGACAAATTACTGTTGGGCAATTGATAGAAAAGCAAATAATTATGACGGTATCCAAGACAATGATCATGTATATAGGCATCACGTCCAAGATTAGTAGACCGACTCCTCCTGCATCTACTACTATTACTCCACACATTGACCGCTATCCAGCATGCATCTAGTGTATTAAGTTCATGAAAAATGGAGTAATGCAATAAGAATGATGACATGATGTAGACAAGATCTATTCATGTAGGAATAGACCCCATCTTTTTATCCTTAATAGCAATGATACATGCGTGCCTTGCTGCCCCTTCTTTCACTGGGAAAGAACACCGCAAGATCGAACCCATTAAAAAGCACCTCTTCACATTGCAAGATAAATAGATCAAGTTGGCCAAACAAAACCCAAATATCGGAGAAGAAATATGAGGCTATAATAATCAAGAATGGATATTAAATCAAGGAAAATCTAATCATAAACTCAGAATTCATCGGATCTCAACAAGCACACCGCAAAAAGTCATTACATCAAATAGATCTCCAAGAGACCATTGTATTGAGATACAAAGAGAGAAGAAGCCATCTAGCTACTGCCTACGGACCCGTAGGTCTGAGGTAAACTACTCACGCATCATCGGAGAGGCACCAGTGAGAATGATGAACCCCTCCGTGATCGTGTTCCCCTTCGGTGGAGTGCCAGAAAAGGGCTATAGATTGGATCTCGTGGCTCTGGAAGTTGCGGCGGCTGGAACAAAATTTCGTCAACTCCCCTAGGGTTTTCTGAGTATGGGGGTATTTATAGAGCAAAGAGGCGGTGCGGGAGGCCATCGAGGTGGGCACAACACATGGGGCACCCCCAGGTGCTTCTCTGGCCCATGTGATGTCTTCTGCTCCAAAAAAAATCCACAAAAAGTTTCGCTGTGTTTGGACTCCGTTTGGTATTGATTTTCTGCGAAGTAAAAAAACAAGCAAAAAACAACAACTGGCACTAGGCACTATGTCAATAGGTTAGTCCCAAAAAATGATATAAAATGATTGTAAAACATCCAAGAATGATAATATAACAGCATGGAACAATTAAAAATTACAGATACGTTGGAGACGTATCATGGGCAGGGAGCTCGAGAGTTTTTTCCTATTTCCCTTTGTTGAACTTGTCCCACATGTAAGAGAGAGAGGGGCTTGTCTGTTTATTTTCAGCAAGGGACCCATTGACCGGTCAATATTTTACTGACCCCAACTATCAGCATTCCATGTGGCCCCACTCGCCAAGAGCTAACACAAGTAATGGTCAACATGTTTGACTATACGGAAATGTTCCATTTGGGCATTTGTGAGGCTGGGATTAAGGGAGATGGGGAAATGTGAGGAAAACTAAGACAGGTGGGCAAAACTTAGTGGAACTAAGGAACGAGGGGCACAAAAATAGAAAGCCCTATAAAAAAAATCCAAAAATACCTTGCTGCAATTTTATTTATTTTATTTTGTTTTGCAATTTAGTTTTCTATCTACCAATATCATAATTAATCCTTGGAAGTAACGAGTTCAAGGGGACTGACAACCCTCTTGCCCGCATTGGGTGCAAGTATTTGCTTTTGTGTGTGCAGGTGTTGTTTACGAGGCTTTGTGTGATTCTCCTACTGTATTGATACCTTGGATCCCACTAAGGGAAATAATTATTTCTACTGTGTTGCATCTCCTCTCCTCTTCGGGGAAAATCCAAACACAGCTCACAAGTAGCACTCATAGACATGAACGAAAACTTTCATTCAATGGTTGATGGCGGGACTGTGGACGTCCATATTGGTCCCTGTGAGTACACGGATGATATTCAAGTGAACCTTTGGTTATCATGTGATGTTCTCTTTGCTTCATGACACTTAAAAAACCCGAGATGCATCGGTATCCTCTTGAGTCATCACCATGCTCACTATACCGAAATCCTCATTACCGGTTTTATTCTTCTTTCGCGTGCTTGTGTTTCGGCATCCCCGTGACCAAGTCACATGTGTCTGGCCAGTCAATGATTGATGCCATCAAACCGAGAGGCCCCTACGAATATCTCTCCATCGCCGCACGAACAAATCCTACTCTTGAGCTATCCGGCCACTTGTCAATTTTTTCGATGAACCTGTAAGTTGTCGTTATGATCACCATTTTACATGTGACGTTTGAGCAACCCTAAAGCCCATCGTACGGTAAGAAGTGAACGCGATACTCTCATGGTCTAAGGAGCAAGATCACACATTAACACTCCATGTTATTATAATTGAATACATACGATATTAATCCTGTTCACAACAGACAAGTTTGGGTCGATTCAATATGATCGTTCTTCCAACGTCCTAATCTCAAAGTTTTTTTAGGACTATCGTCTAACACTTTAAATGATATCCTAAGATCCAGTAAAAGTGATCACCAACAACATTTGAGCTAGTCCTAGAGGCAAGACTAGGAACCTTTTATTTTACTGTTTATCATTCCATACGTGCATATGAGTTTTCCACTGAATCTCATATTCCAGGATCATAGCAGTTATAGCATATAATATAAACTCTATAATTATGAATATGAAAATATAATAATAAAAATATTATTTCCTTTAGGGAATATTTCCAACAATCTCCCACTCTCACTAGAGTCAATAATCTAGTTAGGATTTTTAACTTTTACACCAATGGCAATCTGATGTAAGTCCATGCTTTGCTTATGGTATAGACTTTATTCTATCGAATCTGACAATCTTCAGATCCGTGTGTATCATTTTAATTCCAATGCATCTATCATGCTTTCACATAAATTCATAATTTGTGTGAAACTAGCTTTGCACTACTAGGAAAAGGCATGCTAGTGGCGCACCACTTTTGCCTACCAATGGCGCACTAGTGGTGCGCCACTAGCAGCACGCCATTAGATTTTTTTACTAATGGCGCACCCCTGGTGCGCCATTAGTATCTGGTGCACTAATGGCGCACCAGGCAGTGCGCCATTAGTATGTCCATCCGTGCGCCATTAGTATGCCTCCCAGGGGGCCATATGTACCCATGTGCTTTGGCATACTAATGGCACACTGATGGGTGATGCGCCATTAGTATCATCTGGACAGTGCGCCATTAGTATCTTGAGTGGTGCGCCACTAGTATGAATATTAGGGATTATTATTTTTTCTTTTCTGATATTTTTTCTTTTCAGATACAAAATATATTATTGGACATAATTTAGACAACACCAGATTCATCGAATACAATAGAAGGTTAGTCTCCGAATACAATTCAACATATTAATGTCCGAATACAATTCATCATATTAGTCTTCGAATACAATTCATCATATTAGTCTCCGAATTCAAAAGACCGAACAAAGATAGAACATTATATTACAAGTCTCGAGACCGCGAGTAGCGAGTTTGTCTTCACATTACAAGTCGATATCGATCATCTAAACTACCATCACATAGAAGAGAGCTGCGTTCATCACGATGAGCATCATCAGGATGAAACTCCTCTTCATCCGGTTCCTCCAACGCTCCCTCCCCTCTCCCGCTAGATAGCGCGCGTATCTAGATTCCGCCTCCGCCCTAGTGGTGTACCCTTTGTAACTGTTACCGCTGAAACGGTGAACCTGTCTCCGACACTCCTCCCAGTCGTCGTAGACTCCGGGAACCTTACCCTTGTACACGACATACGCCGGCATCGCTATGCACTAGCCAAACGAAACGTTAGTACCAATTCACAGACAATACATAAGCAATATATAAGTATGCAACAAAAGGATCGGAAGAGAAAAGCAAGACATTAATAGCATCGATTACATCTAAGTTGAACGACTATCGAAACCAAAGAGACATACAAGTTTATTAAAGTTTAATTACAACATGCCAATCGATGTTTCAGAACTAGACATAGGATCACTACTTTCGACTCGACTCAAGGGACCGGAGCGTGGATGAAGCCGCCGTCTATCGTGGGAGTCATGAAATTGTGGGCGTTGTCAGCCTGCATTTGTAGCATTGTGTCTATGTCACTGTTGAACGGTTGATTTATGAGGTAGAACTGCCCTGAGGTACGAAGGACATCTTGATGGATGATTTCCGCAAACTCCGACTGGATGCGAAAGAATTCTTGTCTGATGTCCGCGTCCTGGATTGCCGACAAGCTCGCGGCCCAATCTTTGAGTTTATCTGGTAGCAGAAGGTGATGATGGTCCCGTACGATCGCCCGCATGTGATGGATGGCGTAGTAGGCACCCTTCTGACCGCCACGCGGCTGCTTGACGCAGCAGAACGTCGTATTGTGGGCGAACACGTGCTTGCCGTACATACGAACTGTCCTGGTGAAGGTGCCTCCAGATTTGGCGTAGCCGGGGAGAACATCATCAAGAACTTTCTTGACATTTGTGTAGTCTACCTTCGACTGACGGTCCGAGTCGAAATACGTGGCCATGGAATATTTCGGGCTTAGGAGGATGAGTGTGCAATGTGTGTCACTGCACAAAACACGGAATGTTAAAAGAAAAACGATCGAAATCTAAGAAATCATATGTTACGGGGCGGTTGAGGGGACGACTTACTCGGGAAAGTAAGGCACGAGGAAGTTATCCTTATCTCGGTTTGCCAGAATGACGCCTTCGAGGTAAGAACTCGCGACCTGCCAGTCCCCAGCACTGCCCAAGATCTTGGCACACATGTAGAAGGGGTCAACTATCACGATGTCCGGGGTCTTGTCTCTAATGATCCGCATCTCCATACTCAGCGAAAATAGCCGAACGAAGGTGTAGTGCAGCGGATGAAGGTTAAACATAGCAAATATGTCATCAAACCGCAGGACGATCGTACCCCCGATGGAGTTATCCACAAAGCCCTTGCCCTCTGGCACCTTGGCCACGAAAACCGGGTATGCCACATCCTTCTCTCTGAGACGCCGCTTCTCCAAAGAAAGAACACTGTCATGCAGACTCCGCATAGCACCGGTTGCAGCATTGAGCATATTAGTCGGTAGCATCGGCCTACCCGCCACATGCACCCTCCTCATTATATCCTTAGGTGAAGGTGGCCCGTCCTAAGCACGGATCGTACTCGGTGCCGGCTGGCTCGCACCCTTGTTACTCTTTCTTTTCCGTGCCTTCTTCTTCTCCTGTAATGGGACCGAGTTCTGCTCATAGACCGCCTTCTTGAGTGTGTTGGGGCTGATAATATTTCGCACCTCGGCTATCTGAGGCTCGGTCAAGTCGGCATCTGGAGGCATCTCCTGAGAATTAAACGCCAGATGACGCCTGTTGCAACTTGGTTTCTCCGCGGTACCAGCTAGATCGCGCACGTCTTTTGTAGGGTTGGGTTCTTGAGAAGGAGGCCCCATGAATTCACCATCGTACCCATGATCGGCAAAGTACTTATCGACGTTGGCAAATGTATCGGCGTCGTTGTCGTCGTCGTCCGGATCCTATGCCATATGCATGTTCGGATCCTGTGCCATAGGGATGTCCGGCAGCGTTGCGGCGGTCTTGCCATGGCTTGGCGCCGACAAGACTGGCGGTGTTGTATTTGGGGTGGTGTCCCCCGCCCCCAAACGAATCTGGATCTTCGGCCAAAGCAGGGGCCAGCTAAGGCAGGCGCCGAGGGTCATCACATCATCTTCGTCGGCCCCGACGGGTCGAATCGGAGGTAACAACTCGTCACAGCCTAGCAGCACCCGAACCAGTTGAACCCTATACACAGTGGGTGGCATCGGATTACCGTGGAACATGGGGTTGCCCGGTTGAATGATTCTGCCCTTGGCGACATCGACCAACTCGCCGTTCACAAAGTGCAGGAGAGTGCACGGAACGTCGGCAGCGCCCTGCGAAAACATGTAGGGCGTCAGGGATGCCCAGTCAAAGGCAAGGAGATGAAGTCCTCGGCCGAGAGGCTTAATTAGTTACCGTGATGATGGCGTCGAGCTCGGCTAATGTCGAGGCACCGCCAACGGCGGGCGTGCAATTGACGGAGGGGCCGCTTGCTATAGAGGTGCCGGCCGGCGTACACCCGGGTGCATTAAGGTCCAATGCCCGTGCCGGCGTCGGAGACACCAATGCCGCCTCCGCCGGAGACACCAATGGCCCCGCCTGCGCGTTCTGCGAGTTGCTGGACGTGAAGCTGGGAATCAGGGGCGGCCCCTGTTGGCCGCGCGCAATCCACGTCGTCAGCCCCTGAATCAAGGTAGGCATAATGCCGGTGAGCGTCGATCCCAGTTGTTGTTGCACTTGCTCTTGGACAATCTCCGGAATCCGCGCCACTTGTGCCTTGAGTTCTTGAACCTCGCGCGCCTGGCTTTCCGAGCTGGTCTTTTTCTCCTTTCGCCCACCAGCGTTATAGTATGACGACCATTTTGTGGACAAGCCTTTGCCGGCCACACGACCAGCTGGCGACGGCTTACTGAGCTTATCCTTTTTTTCATTACATTCAGTGCCCTATTTAGAGTGGTGTCCCAAGGGGTGCTCTGAATCGACCCCGCGCTACTGCTTTCAGTCGCCTGCGGAAGGAATGTGAACCATTTAGAAATTTGGCTTCATTAATTAGAATGCAACCATATGGAGCTAATTACGCGGGGGTGTATTCCTTACCAGAACAAGCTCAATGGCCCTTGTCTTCGGATCCGTGGTGAGCTCCTTTGTTACCGGGTCCTCCTTGTACCGGGCCCTGACAAAGTTCCTTGTCTGCTTGTCACCGTATTTATCGAAGAGGGGCGGTAGGCCTTGCTCGGCACGCTCCGCGTCCTCCTTGTCCCATATAGGCTCCGCCACTATGTAACCGCCGGGACCGAGTGTGTGTTCCCCTAAGTTCAACTGCCGCATTTCTTTCCCCCACTGACTTGATTCGGAGGTTGCGGTGCTCTCGCACTTGATCTTGAACTCCTTGTAGTCATCTTCGGTGATCGAATGATTTTTCTCCTTGATCTTCTGATAACTAAAACCTTTGTCAATCATTCTCTTAACCGTGCTTTCCAAGTAGACAGGGCCATGCTCATCCTCGTGAGGGCGGCATTGTTCACTTTATTCCCTTTGAGGCTTGTGTTTTCAAATTCAGCGGGGAACTTGTATTGTTCGTGCAACTTCGTGAAGAGGAGGTTGCGCAAATTCCCTCGGTCAGGATGCCTTAGGTTCTCGGTGTTGATCGAGATGATGCTCCGGAGAATGCACCCGAGCTGAACCGAGTACCCCTTGACTATTTGTTTGGGCGCCGTTGGATTCCCGTCGGAGTCCACTTCAGTAAATTCCTCCTTGACGGTGCGGAGCACGGTCGAGCGCCGGTCCTTCTGTTGCCTCTTCGGTTGGCTGCCATCTGTGCGTGCGCCGCCATCATCAGTGGTGGCATCCTCGGCGGCACCATCAGTAGTGTCATCCCCGACGGCACCATCAGTGGGGTCATCCTCAGCGGCACCATCAATGGTGTCATGATCGGTGTCTTTCGCGGCGTCCTCATAGAAGTGAGGTTGTTCCTCCATCTCTTGGGACAGCTCCCAGAATGCCTTGCCGCCCGAGCCACCGGCCTCATCGTTGTGGGCCATGTTTCTCTATAAATAGGAAAAAAATTTGGTCAAAAAGTTGGTTATTGTCAAGGAACAAGATCATGGTCTCATCATTTAGGGTTTGTCGACACCGAGGCATCCTAAAAGCTAAACTTTTATAATTTAGGGTTTTTCGACGCCGAGGCACCCTAAAAGCCTAAGCTTTCATCATTTTGGTTTTTATCGACACCGAGGCACCCTAAAAGCCAAGGTTTTATAATTTATGGTTTGTCGACACCGAGGCATCCTAAAAGCTGAGATGGGAAAGAGAACTCTAAGTTGGACCTAATCACTTGGCTCTATTGCCGCCTATGGTTTAATGCAGCAAGAATAAAGGGGCAGTTGATCCTACTTAATTAAGTACTAAGATACCCCGGCCCATGTATTAGTCACAAGTACCCCATATGTCCTGTTTTTAGCAAAGTCATGCTAAAATTCACGGAAAATTTCAGCATGACCTTTGCTGAAAATAGGACATATGGAGTACCCGAATTTGCCGAAACGGAAGTTAATCGACATTCCAGCAAAATCAAGGGCCTCTCGGGGTACCTGCAAAATCATCATGACACGATGGTCGGAGACAAAACCCAGCAAAAAGTTGCTCTAGGGTCAATCTAGAACATGCATACGAACGACTGTCCACACTTGCATGCATAGAAGAAATTCAGTCACCTCTACAGGTCTGCTAAGCAGATGCCAAAACTGAGGTTCAATGGAGCTTGTTACACTTCCACGCTTGATTATGTATCTATTGTTACACAAGCATGGCAAGAACGTTTTACATCATGTAATGCAGAGTTGCACACACAATCAGTACCATTTTCTTTCTAGAACTCCATAAATGAACTGGTGATATATAATAATTACTGTGTTCCTTAGTTTGCCCTAGGTACTGAGCAGCGTATGAGAAGATGAGCTATTGATTCGGCCCTTCGAGAGGGATTTGACCTAAACCTAGCAAAAGAGAGAGTATATTGACTGAGATGCGGTGTGGCCTACGGGAGATTATAAAATGCTAGCAGTTAATTAATTAGCACTGAGATCAGATGCAGGAGCAACACAAGTTCAGATTCAGACTAAATTAACCGCTAATTTGACCTAGTTAACCTAGTTAATCAATTCGAGAGGGATTTGACCTAGTTAACCTAATTAATCCCTAGCAGTTAATTAATTTGACCTAGTTAACCTCGAGCAAGCAAGTTTGAACCTAATTTGACCTAAATTCGAGAGGAATTTGACCTAAACCTAGCAAAAGAGAGAAGAAGAGGGCATGGCCGGGAGGGAGGAGAGGAGGAAGAGAGGCAGAGGGAGGAGGGTTACCTGAGGCAGTGGTGGCCGGAGCGGAGACGACGGAGGGCGGAGACGGCGAGCTTGGGGGAGGCGGGTGGGCCTCCTCTCCTGGAGGCGACGACGGCGAGCTTGGGGGAGACGCGGAGCTCCTGGGCCTCCTCTCCTGGAGGCGACGACGGGGGCGACGGGGGTGGAGTACGGCGGGGGTGGCGCGGGGGCGGCGGCGTCGGGGCAGCGCGCGAGGGAGAGGGGAAGGGGATCGATCTGGGGCGAGGGCGAGGGAGAGAGGGAATAGGTGGAGTGGGAGAGAAGTGTATGGATGGGGGCAGAATACTAATGGCGCACCTCCCCCTGGTGCACCATAAGTACATCTATTCTAATGGCGCACCTCCCCCGCGGTGCACCATTAGTATTTTTTTGATTTCTGTTCGAGCCCACATGTTTTCTTCCACCAAACTCTACCTACATCAAACCCCATCTACTAGACCGACCGGTCAGCACACAACGCACACACCAGGAGGTCTTGGGTTCGATTCCCAGCCTCCCCAAATTTTTTTGTGTTTAAATATGTTCAAACTTGTTTAAATCATAACTAAATATCCATAGCTCCAAATTTGACAAACTTTATATGCTTTTTGGAGTACCATATAACCAAGCAAACTAGTCTTTTTTTTGGATTTTTAGTTGCATTCATTTGTGAATTGGTAAAACATTTATGAATATGAAAAAATATCATCAAATTTGCAAAATATTCATGAATTCAAAAAGTGCCCATGAAAAAACATTTATGAATATGTCGAAATACAATCAAGAAATGAAGGCTACAATTTAAATATAATCAATCTTAGCTAGCTATCTGTTCACAATCTTCTTGCCCTTCTTTTTCGCAAATGGAGTTCTTCTCTTGAACGGACGTCCTTTTGGTAGGGTGGTCCTGCTTCTTCTTGTGGTGTATGGAACTTCATCGTCGTCGTCATGTTCCATCTTCGGGTCGCCGTACTTGTCGAAGTCTTGCTCATTGGCGACTCCATCCATTCCGATGATCTTCCTTTTGCCTCTCCTCACGACAACACGACTGGGCTTTGACGGGTCGGTAATGAAGAAGCATTAGTCCACTTGGGAAGCCAGTACCCATGGCTCATCTTTCGCGGTGACGTTTGCGCCCGCGGTCTTGGATTTGGCTTCGGGTATAACCATGGTGGTGAAATACCGGCCTTCTTTTAGGACGCTCTTGGCCCATCTGACACGGAACATCGGGACCTTCTCTCCAGCGTAGCTCAGCTCCCAGATCTCTTCGATCCTTCCGTAGTATCTGTCCTTGTCGTTACCGGTGTAGGATTCCATCATTACCCCAGAGTTCTGATAACCATCGCTCTTCATGTCCTTGTCCTCGGTGTAGAATGTGTACCCGTTGATATCGTACGCCTCATAGGTCATCAGGTTGTGCTCGGCGCCCTGTGACAAGGCGAATATGAGATTTTCTTATGCGGAAGAATCTTCATGTAAAGGGTACGACAGAAGCTTCTCCTTGAACCAACGCGTGAAACATGAGTTGTGCTCTTTGATTATATCTCCGTCCGTCCTCTGTTGGCCTCGGTCATTGTACGTCTTCTCAATAAAGGTTTTGTGCTCTACCACCCAAGGATCGACCACGTCTATGTGTTGTAGCGCGACTAGGTTTTCTCTTTCAAAGTCGGCGAGTCGACCCTCGAAGTCGACATGCATTTTGCGGCGACCCTCGCGGTGACCCCATCCAGCGAGCCTGCCGAGGTGCCTGTTAACGGGCAGACCAACGGGGTTCTCGATGCCTAGATAATTCGTGCAGTAGGAGATGCACTCTTCGGTCAGAAAGCCCCTGGCTATGCTTCCCTCTAGACGTGACATGTTGCGAACGTATCCTTTGATGACACCATTCACCCTTTTGAACGGCATCATGCTGTGCAGGAACGTCGGCCCGAGTTGGATGATATCCTCCACGATATGGACCAGCAGATGCACCATAACGTCGAAGAATGTGGGCGGGAAGTACATCTCAAGCTCGCATAATATCACCACGATCTCTTCCTGTAGCCTTCTGAGTTGCCTCCTGGCAACCGACTTCCGAGAGATGATGTCGAAAAAGTTGCATAGGCCAAATAGCATCTCACGAACGTGCGCGTCCATGATCCCACGGATTGCAACTGGAAGTATCTGCGTGATCAGCATGTGACAATCGTGAGACTTCATCCCGCTGAACTTCTGCTTCGCTGGGTCTAGGTATCTGCTTATCTTCCCCGCGTAACCGTAAGGAAGTTTTACTCCTACGAGGCAGGTGAAAAACTGCTCGATCTCCTCCTGACTTAGAGTGAAGCACGCGGGAGGGTAGTCATTTCCGGTCTTCTTGGCCTTTTTGCCTTTGCGACGACTTTCCGTGTCCTGCTTCGCCTCACCATCATCATTATCATTAGCGTGAAGCTCCTGCCCGATGCCCATTGATTTCAAGTCTGCCCTTGCTTTCGGCCCATCTTTGGTCCTCTCTGGCATGTTGAGCAGGGTACCAAGCAGACTCTCGCACACGTTCTTCGTGATATGCATGACATCAAGGCTCTGAGGCACACGGTGGATCTTCCAGTACGGCAAGCCCTAGAAAACAGACCTCATTTTCCATACCTCCAGCAGCGGCTCTGGCGCCTTTCGCTTCTTTCCCAACTCTGGCACCTGTTGCTTCTTTCCCGGCAGTGGGCAATCTTTCCAATTTTTCAATAGCTCGTCTATTTCCTCAGCGCTCCTTGTACGCGGGCGTCTTCGGGGTTCGATTTCACCATCGAAAAGATCCTTGCGTTTCCTCCACGGGTCATCTTCGCGAAGCCACCTTCGATGTCCGATGAACACGGTTTTCGAAGACCCGGGATCTCTATCTAGCTGGCGATACGTTGTGTCATCCATGCACCTGATGCATCCAGAAAATCCGTGGACCACCTGCCCCGCGACATATTCGTAACCGAGATAGTCGTGCACCGTCGTGAGCAGTGCGGCTCTCATAGGGAAATATTCTTTCTCTGCGGTGTCCCACGTATTGGCTGGCGTTTTCCACAGCGTGTCTAGCTCCTCTTTCAGCAACCCCAGATACAGATTGATGTCATTCCTTGGTTGTTTCGGCCCTTCAATTAGCATACTCATGTGAATGTACTTCCTCTTCATGCACAACCAGGGGGGAATGTTGTACATCCACACAAACACAGGCCAGGTGCTATGTGTGCTTCTCTGGCTGCCAAACGGATTGACTCCATTGGTGCTCGCGCCCAGCACGATGTTCCTTGGATCGTTCCCAAATTCTAGGTCTTCGAAGTTCAACGCTTGCCACTGGCTCGCATCCTTAGGGTGACTCAGCATCTTGTCTTTTTTATTTATCTCCGGATCATTTCCGTCATCTTCTCGCTTCTTCTCCTCCCTATCCGCGTGCCAACGCAGGAGCTTTGCTACCTTAGGGTCCGCGAAATACCACTGCAGACGAGGAGTGATCGGAAAGTACCACACCACTTTTCGAGGAGCTTTCTTCCGCTTCTTGTATCGAGTGACGCCGCACACCGGACATATGGTAGACTCCGCGTGCTCGTCCCGATAAATGATGCAATTGTTCATGCACACATGGTATTTCACGTGCGGTAAATCCAGAGGACACACGATTTTCTTCGCCTCCTCGAAACTGGTCGGGCACTTGTTCCCCTTGGGAAGACGTTCTTGCCAGAATGACATGTTCTTGTCGAAGCATGCGTCGGTCATTTTGTGTTTTACCTTCATCTCCAGAGCCATGAGCGTTACTTTCAGGCGGGTATCATCGGGCCTACAACCTTCATACAATGGAGTAACCGCGTCTATCTCTAGTTGATACAACTTGGCTTTCTCTCATGCAGCAGCTCTTTGTAGGATCGAAAGTATGTCTAGAGGGGGGGTGATTAGACTACTTGTAAATATAAAAATTCTGCCTTTTGATCAAGAACAGTTTTTGGCAGATTCACAATTATGATCAAGTCATGCATCACCCTACACATGCAATTCTAGAGTATAGGCAGCGGAAAGTAAATTGCACATGTAGTAAAGAGAGGTGGAGAAGAGCAAACGCAATTTGGAGACGCGGTGATTTTTCCCGTGGTTCCGATAGGTGGTGCTATCGTACATCCACGTTGATGGAGACTTCAACCCACGGAGGGTAACGGCTGCGCGAGTCCACGGAGGGCTCCACCCACGAAGGGTCCACGAAGAAGCAACCTTGTCTATTCCATCATGGCCTACGCCCACGGAGGGCTAGCCTTACTCGGGGTAGATCTTCACGAAGTAGGCGATCTCCTTGCCCTTACAAACTTCTTGGTTCAACTCCACATCTCGATGACGGAGGCTCCCAAGCGACACCTAACCAATCTAGGAGGCACCACCCTCCAAAAGGTAATAGATGTTGTAGATGATGATGAACTCCTTGCTCTTGTGCTTCAAATGATAATCTCCCCAACACTCAACTCTCCTCACTGATTTGGCTGTGGTGGAAGAAAGGATTGAGTGGAAAGCAACTTGGGAAGGTTAGAAATCAAGTTTCATATGGTAGGAGTGGAGCAACTTGATCTCAACACAAGGATAGGTAGTTCTCTTCTCAGAAAGTGTAAGGTAGGAGTGGTAGTTCTTTCTGATGGCTCTCTCCACGAATGAAGAGGGGGTGGAGGGGTATATATAGCCTCGACACAAAAATCCAACCGTTACACACATAATTGAGCAATCTCGGTGAGACCGAAGTGGACAACTCGGCCAGACCGAAAGTTCAAATAATGTGAACGTTGGGGTTTTCGGTGGGACCGAAAATACCATCTCGGTTAGTCCGATTTGAGCAAAGACAGGAGCTTGCCAGTTTCGGTGGGACCGAAAATATCATCTCGGTTATTCCGATATGATGACAGAAGGTTACAGAAGCTTGGCAGCCCATGTTTCGGTGAGACCGATCTCAAACTCGGAATGACCGATTTTTCTAGGGTTTGGCTTATGGCTGAGGTGGTTCATCTCGGTGTGACTGAGTTTGGAAAATCGGTTGGTCCGATATTACTTATGAGTGTGTATTGTAGTGAAAGTTGCTGATAGTTGAAGGAGATATATCACTAAGCACTTGAGCAACCAGATCATCAACACAACCTCATCCCCTTTTAATAGTATTGGCTTTTCCTATGGACTCAATGTGATCTTGGATCACTAAACCAAAAATGGAGTCTTGAGCTTTTGCCAATGCTTGCCTTAGCATTTTGAGGGGTCCACTTCTTCAGTCATTGCCATACCCATATCACTGAACTTCTCTGAAATGATTCTCAAGAAACTATTAGTTCAATCATATATATGTTGTTATTAATTGCCAAAACCACCCAGGGATTAGTTGCACTTTCAATCTCCCCCTTTTTGGTAATTGATGACAACATATAGATCAAAGCTTCGACAAAGGATATAATCAATGAATAATATCGTCGCTTTGAGAAGTATGTGATAAGCAAGAGCTCCCCCTAAATTTGTGCATTATTTAAGATTTGCGTTTGAATGCAAATGCACAATCGATTAGGATCATGGGTCACTCTTCCATGTCACATACATCTTGGTGGAGCGCACAAAATGATAAGAATGAATAGCATGCACCCAATCACCAAGACATGAGTGAATGATCATACAAGATAGGAATAGCATATGATAAGCATTAAGCACACATTAAAGCATAGTATGACCAAGCACTCATTAAGGTAGCATCAAACGTAGTATCAAGCACACTGAAAGTTTCGAAAACCAAAAGTATCTCAAAGAAACCGCAAAAGAACGAAAGAGCACTCTCTCTCTCGAAGCCCTATGGTCTATACAATTTCTCCCCCTTTGGCAACAAGTTACCAAAAAGTTTGAAAAAGCATAGAGCTAAACGTCACTGTGGGCTCTACTGGCAGCTCCCGTCTGGGTAGATGTCGGAGTAGATATGACGGTATCGGCGAAGACTTCAGCTGATGTCTGCGCTGGAGGAGTGGATACTGGAGCTGTAGCTGGAGTAACTGCTGGAGCTGTAGGAGGTGCTGAAGTGGTAGTCCTGGTGTCAGTCACTGGAATAGCAGCTGATCGGGATCCTCTGGGAACCGGAGCAGTCTGTCCCTGAGAATCCTGGACTAAGTCATCCTGCATGAGCTCTGCCCTGTCCTGCTTTGCTTCCTCCATGTCTGCCTCAAGCTTGTTGACGGTCACTTGAATTTCAGTCAGCTTCACGTCTAGAGCGTGGATCTTCTCGTCAACAATCCTCTCTAAGCTCTCCTGAGATTGTTCAATGCTGGCCAGGCGTTGTTCAATCCTTTGGGTAGCTTCAAGAATCTGCTCTCCGAAGCTCTTTGGTTTAGCTGCTGCTGCTGCTGCCTCTTTATCAGCTTTGGCTTTCCTAGCAGCTTCAATCTTGGCTTGACCTTCAACCGATGTTGGATCCTCCTCATCCATCACAACAACATTGTCTTCATGCTCTGGCTGCAGGGGTAAGTGTTTCCTATCCAACAAGAATTTGCCCGTGCCAAACTTGGCATTGATAAGCATCTGAATCTGCGGGGTAAATCCACATGACCTCTTCTGGTCAGCTGCAGTCCTCTTAATGGTCTCTACCATTAAGTCCATCACCTTGAAAGGTGCCTTCTCATCAAGTATATGCAGCATGTTGATAGAATACCCTCTGATCATGCGATGATCTCCAGACTTGGGCATCAAGGTATGCCTCAAAATAGTGTTAGTGGTAGGTAGACCTGCCTGGAGATAGTAGACTGAGCCGAGCTTCCACACTTCCAAATCTGCTGCGGGGATCTCCTTGTACATGTTCTTCATGGAATCATGGTTCTTCTTTGGAATCCCATAGACATCAATGTCATCCTCTCGTTGTACTGGAGCATTCAGAAGTTCTGCCCATTCTTCAACAGAAGAAGAAAACCTTTGACCTTCAGTCATCCAGGTGATCTTCCCATCAGGATAGAAGTGAGCTGTGGCATAGAACTGCATAATCATCTCATCGTTCCAATCTGTCAGTTTCTGACCCACAAACTCAGCAACTCCACATGCAGTGAAGCTTTCATGCACATGGGGAAAGAAGTCTCTGTGCTCTTCGCTGTCAATGTATTTCCAGTCAACATATCTGGTATCTGCAACTATTGGCTTCTTGTCCATCAGCACAGTCTCATAGAAGTCCTGCTGCTCTCTGGTGTGGAATCGGGGGTCTACAGCAGTCCTTCTCCTCACGGCATATGGATCAGATTGTCTCCATAGCCTGAGACCTCTATCTTTCCTTGCCTTCATATCCTCGGCTTGAGGATGAGCATCGTTGTGAAGTGGCAGTTTTGGACGGAGTTTCAGCAATACTTGTCCTTCCTCATCAGACTCAGATGGTGGCACATCACCCTTGTTCTTCTCAGATGCTGGAATGTTCCTGGTTGTCCTCTTGGGCTTGGCAGTAGGCTTTGCTGGAGCTGCCTTAGCTTGAGCAGACTTCTTGGGCTTTGAAGTGGCTCCAGCTCTAATGGCATCACCCATGAGCTTCTGCTTCTGAGGAGCAGGCTGGGGTGCTTCTTCTTCTTCTTCCTCGACTGCTGCATCTGCATGAGGATCAGTATACACAACCCTCTTTCTCTTGGAGGTTTTCTTCACTTTGCTTGGGGCTGGCTCTCCCAAGTTCAGCTTCTTGGCAGCAGCTGATTGCTTGACTTTGCTGGTGCCCTTCTTTGACTGCTGACCTTGTTGCTCTTTGGCAACGACCTTTCTCTTAGGCTTGGAGGACACCTCTTCCTCAGCAATGAAATCAGAATCCTCATCATCAGAATTCTTCTCCTTTCTGGCTCTGGTGGCTGCAGGAGGCAAGCCACTAGGTGTACTCCTCTCACCATCATCAACTGGACTACTAGCCTCAGGACTAGTGTCTGCCTCAGGAATGTCTGCAAAAGGTGACTCTGACCTGTTCTGACTGTCACTGGCATCTGACATGGCTGACAACCTGTGAATAGATAAGGTATAGGCAGAGAAGAAGAGTTATCACAAACTGCAGAGGTTTTTGCAAAGAAAAATGAGTTCAAATTTTAGTTTTAAGTTTTCACAGAAGGCATTTCGGTCAGACCGATTTTCAGTTTCGGTGAATCCGAAGTGTATAACAGAAACTTTACACACCACTTTCGGTTGGACCGAAGTGGGTTTTGGTCCTGCCGATACACTAGGGTTTCACTAAAACTGTATTTCGGTCACACCGATTTGCACAACTCGGTTGGACCGAAAGGTGCAGTGCAATGGCCAGAGGCCGAATCGGTCACACCGAAATTTCAAAATCGGTTTCACCGAGATGTGTTCCGTGGAAACCTAACCCTAAGAATTTTACTCGAAACAAGAACCGATCTGGTGGAAAGGAAGATTTCAATCGTGGCCAGATATAGGGCAAACCAAACGTGCAATGAATCGGAGATGGGAGCACGAGTGGGATCGAGACTCACCCTAACTTGGTGGAGTCTCTCTACGGCGGCAACGGCGCGGAGGAGAAATCCGTTGACGGCGGTGGAGACCTGCGGCGAGGGCGCACAGGCGACGACGGCGACGATCCGGAGATCAGGGCAACGGCAGCAGGGGACGTGGGAGCGAAAACGTTTGAAGGAATAATCAACGCGCGCTGCCCTCAGTATATATATCCCTTTGCTGTCGGTGGGACCGAGTTGAAAAACTCGGTGTCACCGAGATGGATAACTGCCAGGCAGTTATGCATTTCGGTCACGCCGAAACTTACAACTCGGTTTCACCGAGATGAAACCTAGATCAGTCTAAATGCTTTCGGTTTGACCGAGTGGGAGAAAGTTGGTCTGACCGAAAATCACTTAGAAGGTTTTGGATGTTAGCCCTTGACGGATCGGTGGCTCCGAGTGCTCCTCACTCGGAGGGTCCGAAAATGACTTGTTCAAAGTTTGTGATATAAGCATGAATAGAATTTGAGACAAGAAAGCATAGATAGCTAGGGGAGGTACTTAGGCATCCTTGTCCATCCATTTGGCCAGAAAATCAAAACAACCAAAACAACAAATGGATGTCCTCGAATGGATAAAATCATGCATTCAACATGCTCACACAATAAGATAGCAAATGAAATATGTGTCAAACATGCACAACCAACACTCTAGCTACTAGCACACAATTTGTCGATGACTAGGTCATCTTTATATGAGTATTTTTGACTTAGGAGCCAAATGAGAACATTTGATCATAGGTCATACTCATCGTTTAAGCACAAGTGGGGTTACCACTTTTACATAAAGCATTGATGTGTTCACATCATTTGGAGATGCTTTAGCTCAATTTTTTAGAGCAAAGCTCCCCCTAGATGTGAGAACCCCTTTTAAAGGGTCAAACTAACCTTGGGTTGTCGTAGAAGACTTCATGTAGATGTTGAAGATGTGGATGCTCAATGTTGATGTAGATCATCAAGAGTTGGGAGCTATCCTTTGGATTAGGGCACTTTCAATACCTACATGGGTTAGTCCCACAAGGAACAAACAAGGATATCCATGGACATAGATTGAAGTTCACAATAGATGATGTCCATGAAAGCAATGATTACCTTGTCCCTTGACTTACCAACAAGAGGGTTTGTGACTCCATGAACTAGTGCATGATGTGGAAGTTGATTGCACAAGTTCTCGCCAAAATGAATGTGAGTGAAGTATGTTGGCGGAGTCACCCTCAAGAACCTTCTAGTTCTTCTTCTTCGGGATCCACATCATCTTGATGGGAATCCTTGGGGTTGTAGTTGAGCTTGACGAAGTAGAACTTGACGTGTCCTTGGGAACCCACTTGACCATGGCTTGAGGTGCTTCAATGAATGCATCAATCTCCTCTTGAAGCTTGTCCTTGGCTTTCAGCTTGTGGTCTTGTGGTGGAAGGTCATCTTGAGCTTGTTCCACATTGGAAGAAGTAGGATCATACTTCTCCTTTTGAGAAACAAACTGTGGAGTAGGATATTGACCTTCTTCCCACTCAACACCTTCGGCGTTGAACTTTCGCTCAAAACCAATTCCTTGATTCTTCCGGTGCCTTCCTTGCTTGCGAATAATTTCCTCAAAGTTCTTGCTTCCGGCAAGGCTCTTGTAGACACCTTTCTCTATGATCCCTTTCAATAAACTATTCTCTTGCTCAAGTGTAACTTGGCTTGAAACATTGTTAGTGGAATCAAGAGAACTACTAGAAGCAACAATATTAGATTTAACATGGTTATTGTTACTGCTAGAGGAAGAATTTTTCTTATGTTTGTCATGCTTAGTCTTAATGGTTGGCAAGAAATTAGACGAGAGAAGTCGTTTGGCAAGATATGAAGAACTCTTCTTTCGAAGATCGTCATTGATTGCTTTTAGAAACTCATGTTCTTGCTCTAGAGTGAGCTTCTCGAAGCGTAGCTTCTCATGAGATCTTAGGAGCTCTCTATGATCTTCTTGAGTTGTTTCATGAGCTAACTTAAGAGTGTTTAGTTCTTTAGTTAGACGCTCAATCTCCTTCATAGCATTGTCATTCGACTCTTCTCGACTATAAAGACTACTAGCATTTTCATCGTTACTAGGCTTACTAGATTTATCATGCAAGAGCTCATCTTCACCAAGCAAGTCATCCTCATCACTATCAAAGTCAATGAATTCAGGGTGTGTTACCTTGGGGCCTTTAGCCATGAAGCATCTTCCAATTCCCTCATTTGGTGAATCAAATAAGTCGTAGGAGTTGGAGTTGGAGGATACGAGAGCAAGACCGGCAACACCTTCATCTTGACTGTAGTCGGAGTCGGAGTGATAGCTTCCATCAGATTGATTGTCGGAGTCGGAGCCGGAGACCCATTCACCTACATGAGCTTGATGTCTTCTTCTTGTATAGCTCCTTGATGACTTGTCTTTCCTCTCCGAATCCTTGCTTCTCCGAGAGGGTCTTCGTTCATAACGATCATCTCTACTCCTTCTCTCTTTCCGAGGTGACTCATCTCTTGATCTTCTTCTTGGAGATTCTTCTCTTCTCTTGTGGGGAGCCGTACACTCATTTGAGTAGTGTCCGGGTCTTCCACAATTGTAGTAGTTTCGATCACGACTAGAAGATCTCCTTTCATCATATGATCTAGACTTTGGGCTTCTCTCTTTGCCTCTATTCTTGTAGAATTTGTTGAAGTTCTTAACCATTAGGCTTATCTCTTCATTGGAAATTAACTTGTCACTTGAGGTTGTGGGAGCATCACTTGTAGCTTTGTAAGCACCGCTTGACTTGTTGTGAAGCTCTTCCTTATCCTTAAGTGTCATCTCATGAGCAACAATTCTTCCAATGACTTCAGTTGGCTTGAGAGTCTTGTAGTTTGGCATCATTTGGATCAAAGTGCACACGGTGTCATATTTTCCATCCAAAGCTCTTAGAATCTTCTTGATGATGAATCGGTCGGTCATTTCTTCGCTTCCTAAGCCGGCAATCTCATTTGTGATGAGAGCAAGCCTAGAGTACATTTCAGCGACTCCTTCACCATCCTTCATCTTGAACTTGTCAAGTTGACCTTGAAGAATATCTAGCTTTGATTCCTTCACAGACTCGGTACCTTCGTGCATTTCAACCAAAGTATCCCAAATCTCTTTAGCATTCTCAAGACGGCTGATTTTGTTGAACTCCTCGGGACACAAAGCATTGAAGAGAATGTCACAAGCTTGAGCATTGTTTTGCAACATCCGCAACTCTTCCGGTGTAGCTTCGCGATCCGGAACTTTTCCTTCCTCGAAGAATTAACCTTGCATACCAACACAAATAATGCCCCATGCGGCTGGGTTATGACCAAGAATATGCATTTTCATTTTATGCTTCCAACTAGCAAAATTTGTACCATCAAAGTAAGGACCTCTACGATAATTACCCTCACTAGACGCCATACTCTCCTAGGTTGTGAAACCAAGCTTATGGAGTCCAAAGCAATGGAAACCAATAATGGAGACCAAAGCTCTGATACCACTTGTAGGATCGAAAGTATGTCTAGAGGGGGGGTGATTAGACTACTTGTAAATATAAAAATTCTGCCTTTTGATCAAGAACAGTTTTTGGCAGATTCACAATTATGATCAAGTCATGCATCACCCTACACATGCAATTCTAGAGTATAGGCAGCGGAAAGTAAATTGCACATGTAGTAAAGAGAGGTGGAGAAGAGCAAACGCAATTTGGAGACGCGGTGATTTTTCCCGTGGTTCCGATAGGTGGTGCTATCGTACATCCACGTTGATGGAGACTTCAACCCACGGAGGGTAACGGCTGCGCGAGTCCACGGAGGGCTCCACCCACGAAGGGTCCACGAAGAAGCAACCTTGTCTATTCCATCATGGCCTACGCCCACGGAGGGCTAGCCTTACTCGGGGTAGATCTTCACGAAGTAGGCGATCTCCTTGCCCTTACAAACTTCTTGGTTCAACTCCACATCTCGATGACGGAGGCTCCCAAGCGACACCTAACCAATCTAGGAGGCACCACCCTCCAAAAGGTAATAGATGTTGTAGATGATGATGAACTCCTTGCTCTTGTGCTTCAAATGATAATCTCCCCAACACTCAACTCTCCTCACTGATTTGGCTGTGGTGGAAGAAACAATTGAGTGGAAAGCAACTTGGGAAGGTTAGAAATCAAGTTTCATATGGTAGGAGTGGAGCAACTTGATCTCAACACAAGGATAGGTAGTTCTCTTCTCAGAAAGTGTAAGGTAGGAGTGGTAGTTCTTTCTGATGGCTCTCTCCACGAATGAAGAGGGGGTGGAGGGGTATATATAGCCTCCACACAAAAATCCAACCGTTACACACATAATTGAGCAATCTCGGTGAGACCGAAGTGGACAACTCGGCCAGACCGAAAGTTCAAATAATGTGAACGTTGGGGTTTTCGGTGGGACCGAAAATACCATCTCGGTTAGTCCGATTTGAGCAAAGACAGGAGCTTGCCAGTTTCGGTGGGACCGAAAATATCATCTCGGTTATTCCGATATGATGACAGAAGGTTACAGAAGCTTGGCAGCCCATGTTTCGGTGAGACCGATCTCAAACTCGGAATGACCGATTTTTCTAGGGTTTGGCTTATGGCTGAGGTGGTTCATCTCGGTGTGACTGAGTTTGGAAAATCGGTTGGTCCGAGATTACTTATGAGTGTGTATTGTAGTGAAAGTTGCTGATAGTTGAAGGAGATATATCACTAAGCACTTGAGCAACCAGATCATCAACACAACCTCATCCCCTTTTAATAGTATTGGCTTTTCCTATGGACTCAATGTGATCTTGGATCACTAAACCAAAAATGGAGTCTTGAGCTTTTGCCAATGCTTGCCTTAGCATTTTGAGGGGTCCACTTCTTCAGTCATTGCCATACCCATATCACTGAACTTCTCTGAAATGATTCTCAAGAAACTATTAGTTCAATGATATATATGTTGTTATTAATTGCCAAAACCACCCGGGGATTAGTTGCACTTTCACTCTTGCATTATCCATCTGCTTGAGAAGCAACTCTTGAATATGAGGGTCCTGCACCCAGCCTCCATCGTCGTCTGCTCCGGCATCTTCATCTAGATCATGATCATGCCCTTCGTCTTGATCTTCCTCATCATCATGTCCGGCATCTTCTACATGATGACTGTGTACAGCATCACCGTCGTGATCATGTCCTGGAGATTCTTCGTCTTCTCGCCCGCCCTCGCTGCGGTGGTTGTCTTGCTGCCCTTGCTCATTTCTTGCCCGGCCATGGACGACTTCAAAGTCATCTTCATCACCTTGCCACCGATAGCCATCCATGAATCCACGCAAGAGCAGGTGGTCCCGCACCTGCCCGGAATCCGGGTCCGCAATAAGGCTCTTCGGCTTGCATCTTCGACACGGACATCTTATCTCCGTCTTGTTCTTTTGAAGCATCTCGGCCTTTGCGGAGCTCAAAAACCTATTCATGATGCCTATGGTCATCGTGCGGACCATGGTCGCCTGCGGGGTAGAGCAAAACGATATTTTAGAACCAAGAAAAAATTTGGCATGACTTTCCCTAAAAATAGGACCAAAAAGAATGCTTAGTGCCAAAATTCTCGCTGAAACGGAAATGAATCAACATTTCGGCAAAATATTGGCAACTATCGCATTTCAAATACCGGTACCTGCAAACACAAACATATATGCAACACCACAAACATATGCAACACCACAAACATACATAGATCTAGCTAGGCCATAAAAAGTGCATGTGCACGGTTGTTGGAGCTCAAGGGAGAAAAAATGATCTACAACATAAAGATAGCTTTCCCCCTTACTTACCTATCAAAAAAGGTAATTTAACCACTTAATTTTGATGAATCTATGGTGCAAATGAGGTGAGGAGGAGGAGGCAGCCGACACAAGCTTGGAGGAGGAGGTGGAGAGAATGAAGTGGGGAAAGTGAGTGTGTAGGTGTGGCTGTCCAAAATATCTAGCTGGTCCCACTTTACTAATGGCGCACCAGTCATCAATGCGCCATTAGTAACCAGTGTTATTAATGGCGCATTGATGGCTGGTGCGCCATTAGTAGTTTTGCAAAAAAAAATTAGTACTGGCGCACTGAGTTGGAGGTGCGCCATTACTAGTTAAACTAGTAAAAAGAGAAGTCGTTACTAATTTTGTGTCGGCTGTGCCACCGTGCGCCATTAGTATGTCTGTAAAAATAAAAAAAGAAGTCGTTACTAATGGCGCACCGAATATCTGGTGCGCCATTAGTATTTGTACACTAATGGCGTACCGACACATGGTGCGCCATTAGTATATACTAATGGCGCACCACATGTCTGGTGCATCATTAGTGGCCATCTCATCTATAGACCTTTTCCTAGTAGTGTTGTATGTATTGAATCATTGGCTTGACCTATGATTCCTTAAATTGAATAGTGTTCCATTTGCACAATCATCTAGAAATCATACCAAGATCATAAATGAATTTTTGATTCATCACACTCTATTGTTACTTCTAAAGTGACAATATATACTCGGCCAACTATTGTAGAATTCATAATCTTATTGGACCAATTCCAATTATTATGTCACCCTTAATCATTTTATTGAAAGTGAAAAATCACTACTTACTTACAATGAGCCTTTATTGATGTAACTCCTTGCAACAATCTCTTCATCTTATCCATATGCGAGAAACATGTCATTAGCACTTAACGAAATTCTCACTGTTATTTGATGATTAACATTTTGGTCATCGGTAACTTTACTCATAACTTACATGGAGTACTAGATATATCTGGTTGTTTACATACCATGGAATATTTTTAACCCAAGAGTGATTGAAATCATGTATTTCGCTCATTAGTGTTTCAGGACACTGATTCTTGCTTAATACTTCTTCCATGTGAGTTTGACAAGAAACATTTCTTGTGTATTTTATACTAAACTGCTTTAGTATTCTATCAATATATATTTTTGGCTAAGCCCGATTAGGCACTACTATCTCCATAGATCATTATGCCTAATAACAAGACTATATATTGCCTAAGTACTTGACTGAAAAACAATTTTCAATGAAGTCTTAATTCGTGTCAAGAAATTTATATAATTTACATTGTAGCGACCACGATCCGAATGGACCGAAGTCTCTATGTTTCAGTGTCATCCCTGGATCGGTAATGCTGACACACACAGTACTTGAAGGATTTATAACAGAGTGGCAATCAAACACTTATTACATCAAATGTCTCCAAAGAGAACTTATTACATAAGTCTATGGGTTAAGGCCATCTAACAAAATAACAGCGGAAGGCTTGGAAGATAAGTGAGTCCATCAACTCCAACGGCATAGCTGAGTGCATGACAAACGACCTAGAACGTCTTATTCCTCGTTTGAAAAGTCTGCAACGTAATATGTTGCAGCCCGAAAACGGGTTAGCACATGGAATATGCTGGCAAGATAACACAGAAGATGCAAGTAACAGAAGTAAAGGCTATACTATATGCATATTTGGCTGGTGGAGGCTCTAAGGTTAAAGTTTTCGCGTAAAGCCATTTTTTGCCTACAACAAAGGAATAAATTTTATTTTAACTATCATGGTAGTTGAAACATCATTGAGAAGGTACCTCCTACTCAATCCCAATTAAAGTAATCATTAACCCAACAAGTTAAACTATAGAGTGATGAGATCAACCAATAATTCAAGTACCAGATACTCAAGATGTCCATAACCGGGGACATGGCTAATCATGATCAGTTTGTACACTCTGCAGAGGTTTGTGCACTTTTCCCACAAGACTCGATCGCCTCCGTTTGGTTTCTTGCACTGCATGGTGTTTGAGAAACGGATGACCGAGACACAGTCTTTCCGAAGAGGTCCCCTTAACTAGATAGATAGGCCGGTACACCTACAATCCCTCTACATCTGCTAGCCCATCATGGAAAGGTTTCCCACAACTTACTCAACTATGCCAGAGCCCATAATGGCATTGTGGCTGCACACGGAAGTTTCTAGCATGAATAGTTTTATGATCCCTTTGAGCCTGGGTGGCATTCCATAGGAAAAATCACATGGAACCCTGGGATTTCCTAGGACAACAGTGGATTCCCCAGGTGCCCTGCAACCAATCCACCCAGATGTGTATTCAAGTAGCCACCTTAAGTTGAATCCTTAATTAACAACTCACATCTGTCATGGATTTCACTCAAACCCAAACCACGTCTACGAGCATAGCATGATAACCTAAGCATAGCGTAGAAGTAACTCCCAAGGGTTTGAAAATAATGCAGGTAATAGGTTCTACCTCAATCTACTTCCCAGTCCCACAAGTTAAGAGATCGTACTCATGCAATCTGTGAGGGTTTGATCTAATGCATAAAAACTGGGTAATAAAAGGGTATGATCAAAGTGTTACTTGCCTTGCTGACGATTCGCAAAACCTAGAGACTCGTAGTAGCTGATGTCTACACACGCTTCTACTCTTGTAGTCTATGTCGGGCCTCCAAGCACAGAGGTTTGTAGGACAGCAGCAAATTTCCCTCAAGTGGATGACCTAAGGTTTATCGAACTCAGGGAAGTACAGGTTGAAGATGGTCTCTCTCAAGCAACCCTGCAACTAAGATACAAGAAGTCTCTTGTGTCCCCAACACACCTAATACACTTGTCAGATGTATAGGTGCACTAGTTCAGCGAAGAGATGTTAAATGGCAAGTGATATGGATGGCAAAACAAAGTAATATAAATCTGTAATAAAAAGTGCAGCAAGCAAACAAGTGGTAAACGTGAGCACAAATGGTATTGCAATGGTGGAAACAAGGCCTAGGCTTCATACTTTCACTAGTGGCAACTCCCAACAACATTAACATAATCGAATCACATGATATTTCCCATAAAACATGCAAAGGGGACACACTCGGAGGTCATTCCTTCGTGGTAAAGAGAGGATGAGAATTATGTAGGGCTACAAAAGCACACTTCAAAGTTCGTAGTTCTCAATCTAAGGATTTCCCAATGTCACCGCGGCCATCCAAAGAGAGTCCCACAATCACCACAACATATCTAAAGGATAGTCAAAGACAAGCACCAAGAGACTCTCAATCTTCAATCAACACACAAGAGAGGAAATCACTCATGAAAATACTTTTCTAATCCATGTCCAATAGACCGTTGTCACCTTGGTCTTGGGGATTATACTAGATAAAGACAAGTGAGTACATCAATCCAATACATAGAGGAAGGGGAAATATCATGGGATCACCCTAGATTAACATAGCCTATGATCACAACGAAGATCACATCATGGGAGAGAGAATTGACCACATAGCTACTGGTAAGAACCTCAGCCCCGAAGAGGAACTACTCCCGCATCATGGAGGGAGGAAGCAACGACGATGGAGATGAATCCGGGGGCACTTCCCCGTCCCGGCAGGGTGCCGGCGCAGGAATTCTGTTCCCCCGAAGCTTGATGGCGATGGCGGCGGAGATCGGAATCGCGTCTGGAGAAAAGGGGTCCGGAATCAGGGTTTCCTCGACACGCTTTAAATATATGCCAAAGGGGGGCATCGGAGGTGCCTCGGGGGGCCCATGCGCCCCCCCGGCGCGGCCCAGGGGGGGCGCGCCCACAGGGCGCCTGGAGCCCTTGTGGGTCCCCCCCGGCTGCACTTTGGCCGTACGGTAGCTACGCTGATTTTTTATATATTTTTTCTGAATTTTTCCTGGCAGTTCTCGTAATGTGAAAACCTGAAATACAAAAATAGCCGAAAACAGAAACTGGCACTGGGGTGCACTGAGTTAATAGGTTAGTCCAAATATGATCAAAAATGTATGGAAGTGTATAAATATCATAGCAATATCACCCAAAAGAGGCATGGAGCAAGCAGAAATTATAGATACGTTTTGGACGTATCAGTAGCACGCTTCACAGTCCGGGTATTCTATCGCAAGCAAACAATAGCATACATAAGCAAACAAGCAGTGATGCACAAGCAAAACTCCAAAAGATAAGATCTGACCAGAAAGTTCAACTTAAGAACTCTGGTTTGCAAAAAAAATCAAATCGAAAGAAGCAACGAAACTCAAACTGCGAAAGAAACGAGATTCGTTTACTAGTTTGATCTAAAGTCAAATTTTACAGTAGCCAAAACTTTGTTCAAGTTGGTTAAACGGAAAGAGGGCGTCAAGACGAAGATTTGGGATTTTGAATCACCTGATTCCGACTCTCGAGCGAAAAGAAAAATGAAAAACAAGATCAGGGCAGAAATCACGATCGAAAATAGTCGCAGATAAATACCCCGAAAAAGAAAACTGACGAACAGGCTAACGAACGAACGTTCGCTGTCTGCGGTTAACAGATGAACAGCGTTCGTTATAACGAACGTACGGACGAACGTCCGCTAAATAACTAAACCGAAAAAAACCGATCTAACCTAAAAAAAAGGATCTAGGGTTTCTAAAAAAAACCGATCGGTTAAAAAGAAAAACCGACGGCTACCTCGGAAAAGTCAACACCGGCGGCGGGTCCGGCGAGCGGCGGCAGCGGCGCAGCGACGGCGGCGCGAGGCGCTGGCGGCGGCGGCTGGCTAGTTCAGGGCCGGGCGAGCGGGCTGGGGCGGCGCCTTATAAAGGCCCCAGGCGAGGGAGTCCTCGCCGGGTACGGCCCGGAGTCGGTTCCCGTTTTTTTAATTTTAAAAAGAGTCCTGACGTAGTAAAACGGGCGGAAAAAAAAACTAAACGGAGTCCAAAAATTCCAAAATAAATTTTCACCGGCCTCTAATAATATTTAGGACAAAGTGAACATTTTTCCCGGACGTAAATGCAATTTTGAAAAACACGTATTTTTCCTATGCAAATAAAATCGCAAATAAATCCAGAAAAATACCAAAAGTGATTTTAATATTTTTCCTCCAATATTTCTGTTATTTTGGAGAAGTCATATTATCTCCGCTCATATATTTTATGTAGAAATATTTTTAGGAGAGAAAAATAATTAAAACCAACACTATCCTCGCACCGGTATTCAAGTAAACTCAAATACAAAACGGTAGAATTCCCAACTCTCTCCGTAGGTCCTTGAGTTGCTTAGAATTTTGAGGATCGCCACAAACAAAAATGCAAAGAAATATGCAATGCAATATGATCTATGTATAACATTCCAAATTGAAAATTTGGGATGTTACATACATCAACAATGTGTCTTACATATAGTGTTTAGAAATATTATCATGCTCCCATTTACTTTCTTGTAAATGCAAGCATCTTCGCTTTCCTCGATGAAATCAAAATTATTTGACCATTTCATGAGTACGAACATTCAAACTCCACTATGCTTGCTTCAGATCATTTGTTTTTTGCACACTTAGTAGCATCCTCTGGATCGACAAAATTACCTTGGACTATATCAAATATACAACCTTGATTATATTTCCATCTCACGGGAATCATTTGGACATCCATCTATTATTTCTCATAACTAAAATATTTAGTAATTGCTAGTTTAATCCAAACTAACTTTAAGTATTATTATGATGAGACAATCTCGTCATAATCAACTCCTTGATCTTGTCATAAACTATTTGCAACAAGTCAAGCATTATAAAACTTTTTTATCTTTGTCAAACTATAAATCCATCACTACATTTTAGACTTCAAGTCTTCTAGAGGGTATATCAAGTTCTGAACTTGAATTATGTGTATGGATACTATCTTGGATTATTTTGGCGTATAGCCAATTCCCGAGTCAGGGCCCATCAACGCTTCTCTGTATATTATAGGTTCATTGTTTGTTTCAACAATATTTCATCTGCACACCATACAATTCCGCATGAATTTGCACAACCTATATAGTTCAACTGCATGTTCGACCAAATTCTCTATATTTCATGTAGAGGCTTCTGCATTAGTCGCGGTAAGAAATTTTAGAACCACTTCTAGAGTATCTTTTCTTTGACCTGGTCACATAGATTCTGTAATCTCGTCATGTGGCACTATCCTCCCACTCACTCTTTTGCAGAAAACATTTTCTTCAAAATTTCCGCACTCTGACAAAACACTTTGCCTCTGCGTAGTAATAGAGGAATACCCAACGATTTGGGATAACCTACAAAGTAACACTTATCTTATAAGATGTTATTTCAACAAACTTGATGGTGCTCCTTTCAGTGTAAAGCCACGGTCTCTAAAGCATCACATTAAATAGTATATTGGCTAAATAGTTAATGTCATCTTTGATCACACCATGTCATACATAGCTTGATTACATCTACTCAAAGCACTCTACTCTTAATAGTGTTTCTAGGAGGTGCATGCTATAAAATATTTTTCAGAACTCATCAAACATTGGCTAAATTTGTAACTCCAATATTCTTTTCTGCAATCCAATTGTAGAAACATAATTTTCTTGTTACAATAATTTCTACTCCATTCTGAAAATCTTTTTAAACATTTCAAAAGATCCAGCTTATGTCTGAATTAGTAAATATAAATATCTACTTGAGTCATCCTTGAAGATAGATAAAGCCACTACTTGCTAATGTCTACTACGCAACCTTCTTCTTGTAGACTAGTGTTGGGCCTCCAAGCACAGAGTTTTGTAGGACAGTAGCAATTTTCCCTCAAGTGGATGACCTAAGGTTTATCAATCCGTGAGAGGCATAGGATGAAGATGGTCTCTCTCAAACAACCCTGTAACCAAATAACAAAGAGTCTATTGTGTCCCCAACACACCCAATAAAATGGTAAATTGTATAGGTGCACTAGTTCGGCGAAGATATGGTGATACAAGTGTAATATGGATGGTAGATACATGTTTTTGTAATCTGAATAAATAAAAACAGCGAGGTAACAAGTGATAAAAGTGAGCAAAAACGGTATTGCAATGCTTGGAAACAAGGCCCAGGGTTCATACTTTTACTAATGCAAGTTCTCTCAACAATGTTAACATAATTGGATCATATAACAATCCCTCAATGTGCAACAAAGAGTCACTCCAAAGTTCCTATCGCGGAGAACATAAGATGAAATTTCTTTTAGGGTATGAAACCACCTCAAAGTTATTTTTTCTGGTCGATCTATTGGGCTATTCCTATAAGTGTCACAAACAACCCTAGAGTTTGTACTAAAATAACACTACATGATACACATCAATCAACCCTAATGTCACCTAGATACTCCAATGTCACCACAAGTATCCATGGGTGAATTATATGATATGCATCACACAATGTCAGATTCATAATATTCAATCCAACACAAAGAACTTCAAGAGTATCCCGAGATTTCTATCAGAGTAAGGAATATGAAAACGCGTACCAACCCCTATGCATAGATTACCCCAATGTAACCACGGGAATCCGTAAGTTGATAACCAAAACATACATCAAGTGGATCAACAGAACATGCCATTGTCCCCACGGATATCCCATTGCAAGACATACATCAAGTGCTCTCGCATCCAAAGATTCAATCTGATATAATAAAACCTCAAAGGAAAAGACTCAATTCATCACAAGGTAGAGAGGGGGAAACGCCATATGATTCAACTATAGTAACAAAGCTCGCGGTACATCAAGATCGTGCCAAATCAAGAACACGAGCGAGAGAGATCAAACACATAGCTACTGGTACATACCCTTAGCCCTGAGGGTGAACTACCCCCTCCTCATCATGGAAACAGTCGGGGTGATCAAGATGGCTACCTGTGATGATTCCCCGCTTCGGTAGGGTGCCGGAACGAGCTTAGATTGTTTTTTCGAGGACTTGGAGGCTTGCGGAGGCGGAACTCCCGATCTAGGTTTCTTTCTGGGGGTTTCGTAATTTATAGGAATTTTGGCGTAGGTTTCACGTTAGGGGGTTCACAAGGTAGGAGCACACTCCCGGGAGGGTAGGGCGCACCCCCTACCTTGTCGCCGCCGTGGGACTCTTCTGGTCCAACTCTTTTGCTTTGGGGTTCTCTTTTGGTCCATAAAAATCACCGTAAATTTTCAGCCCATTCAGAGAACTTTTATTTCTGCACAAAAAACGACACCACCGCAGTTCTGGTGAAAACAGCGTCAGCCTAGGTTATTTTAATCAAATCATACCAAAATCATTTAGAATTATTGTAAACATGGCATGAATACTTCATAAATTATAGATACATTGGAGACGCATCACTTGCAACAATACTTATTGGACCACATACATCAATATGCATATTTCCAATTATTTGGGTGCTCGTTCTTTATGGCGTGTGAACAACATTTTTAGTTTTACTTCACCATTTGAATGAAAGTGGCAAATGTGAGATGATTCATAATCATATGACTCCAAAATCCATCAGCATGGAATTTCTCCATGCGGGTTTCTCCAACGTGACTAAATGCAGTGCTACACACATGTGGTATTCTTTTAGCCTTGCGACATTTAGCGTCAATGTTATGCATGTTCAGTTCTATCGTCAATATTCATAACTTAAATCGTATTCACAATAGGAGTATGGCCCTTTTGTTCATTACATCGAACAACTATTGTTCACTTATGAATAACCTCCTTGCATCTTATATGCAATGGGATAGAGTGTACAAAACTCTAAAATGAATTGTGACAATAAATTCAGAGGTTATATGTTGACGAAAAAGTATCATAACTTTTACAAAATTTTCAGCACAAATTTAACCTCATTAATTTGTTGGCCATTTGGCCGTAGTAATTTTTGCATCGATGCGCAACAACATGCAATCGAGTCGGTATCCTTGTGATCAACTTTTAACCACAATTGAATTTAGTGTTTTACAATTTAATCACAATTCTCAAGAATCACACTTTACTTGACCAACTTTCTCTACATCTTATAACTTGTATGACATTCCTACCTAAGCTGGAGATTCCAGTCTTCTTTTCTTTCGACCTCTAAACGTATTATAGTTTTACTTTCAATATTTCTCCCACTCAACAGAAGAATCATCTAACCTTTTAAGAGTGCCGTGAGCCCCAAAGTTCCATGTGCATGTAAGTATCATTACATCCTTTGGTCTTGTCCTTTCTCTTTAAGTTGTCACCATCAAATCATGATTGTTGTTCTTCTGGATCTTACACATTTTAGTCTCAAACATAGTTGAACGCTTCACTACAAGTTGCAAATAAACCACTTATTTATATATCATATATCTTTTAACCTTTGTTTGTTTCTGAAAACAAATTTCAGTTCCAATAATATCACATCACTATCCCAAACATTTTAAAGTTCAACTTTCTCGGAAGCAAGCATACCATAATATAATTCTTAGCCTTTTGGATCAAAAGATGCAAGTCTCGTCATCCATAGCATTTAGCAGGAGAGCATTGCAAGCATGTAGTAGGACAAAATCCTTCTAGGCACTCTTAGAGGACAATCCTCTCAATCGTAAAAGATTCAACCAGATAAATAACCGTCAATCAACTTGAACAGCTAAGGTGGAACCGTGAGCCATAATTTCAGAATTATAATGCAAGACATAGTTCATAATTAATTCGCTCTAGTGATTAAACTAAATTAATACACAATTTTACCCCCACTCAAATCAATATCTCTCATAATTGATTTTAAGTGATTCAATATCCCGATCTCATTCACACCCATGGATGGTAGCATCTCATATGATGTGAATTTCAATCGGTAGGCAATCTTTTGCAGATCATATCACCATATGACTCTTGTTCAACTTCGTGCTCCTAGCTCAGAACTTTTTTGCCAGAACTTCAAGGCGACCGAGTGCCTCTGCTGCGAAGTCCTACCTCACCCACCTTACACTTCACTTCTCGTTTGTACTCATGGTAGCATGTAGTACTCTGAGAGGCCACATGTTATAGATGGTTGCAACACTGAGAAGAGAAAGATTTTAACTTGATATTTACTAGTAGAAATCACCCTACAATTGTCTACTGTGCAATCAAAGGGTGCAAACAACAAAGGGATAAGCATCTCAAGTACTTCAAAAAAGCCTGATATGGTATAGCCATGGGCGCCGGGAATCTTCGTGATCATCTTCAATCACCAGTTGAAGCTTCACTGTCGGCGTTCTGGGAACGGGGGTACCCAGACTTGCCTGCCTGCGGTCCAGGGCGTGGCTTATCAGGCGGCCTGGTACGGCCCAAAATCTTCAGCAACCACTCAAGACCTTCGCGAGGGGCCAAGCCTCGCGAGGCGGACGACACAAGGCATCCCCTGGGGCGGCCTCACTAGGCCGGCTCATGAGGATCGGAGAAATCGAGGCGAGGGACACCTCACGAGGTCCTCGTGACGGGAGCAGTGACGACCAAGGCCAGGCGGGCGCCAGCGGGCGCAGAGTGCCAGTTTCCCCTTTGGTGCTAAAGGAGTAGGTGCAGGCGAAGAGTCCCGAGGCGTCAGGCAAAGGTTTCCATATCGGTGCAACAAGACCAAGACCAGCAGGACAGCAGAACGGAGGTCACCGCGGAGCCCACGATGGCGTCACCACCAAAGCCTTTGGCAGGCGAAGACCACCTTTTGTCAGGATAGCTTGTACTAGCTGCACCCCTTCAAATTTGGCCATTGTGGGACCCCTTCCCGCTCAATATTTGAGAAGAGGACCCGGGCTACTATAAATAGGACTAGCCACCACCATTGGGATGATCTCATCTTAAGCTGATCAGATAGAAGGCCACACACCATAAGCTCACCCGAGCACAAGAACCCCACTCCTCAGGAGGCAGTTCGTTCATGTACTAGTTCTTCATCAGCCTGCAAGGCAATCCACCACACACACTGGATTAGGGTATTACACCACAATGGTGGCCCGAACCAGTATACACTTTGTGTCCCTTGCCCTTCGGATCCGATGAGCTTGGCTTAGGGATTGGTGGGTAGACGTGCTAGGACGGAAGGAGAGATCTTCGTGCGTACCCCAGAGTTCGAACCTTAAGGGTTTTGCCGGAACCCGAGATCCAACATTTGGCGTGCCAGGTAGGGGTGTGCCAGATCTTTTCTTCTGTTGTTCGTGTTGGAAATATGCCCTAGAGGCAATAATAAAATGGTTATTATTATATTTCCATGTTCATGATAATTGTCTATTGTTCATGCTTTAATTGTATTATCGGGAAACAGTAATACATGTGTGAATACATAGACCACAACATGTCCCTAGTGAGCCTATAGTTGACTAGGTCGTTGATCAATAGATGGTTACGGTTTCCTGACCATGGACATTGGATGTCATTGATAACGGGATCACATCATTAGGAGAATGATGTGATGTAAGACCCAATCCTAAGCCTAGCACAAGATCGTGTATTTCGTATGCTAAAGCTTTTCTAATGTCAAGTATCCTTTCCTTAGACTATGAGGTTGTGCAACTCCCGGATACCGTAGGAATACTTTGGGTGTGCCAAACGTCACAACGTAACTGGGTGGCTATAAAGGTACACTACGGGTATCTCCGAAAGTATCTGTTGGGTTGGCACGAACCGAGACTAGGATTTGTCACTCCGTATGACGAAGAGGTATCTCTGGGCCCACTCGATAATACATCATAATAATGAGCTCAATGTGACTAAGGGGTTAGTCATGGGATGATGTGTTATGGAACGAGTAAAGAGACTTGCCATAACGAGATTGAACAAGGTATCGGTATACCGACGATCGAATTTCGGGCAAGTACTATATCGATAGACAAAGGGAATCGTATACGAGATTGATTGAATCCTTGACATCGTGGTTCGTCCGATGAGATCATCGTGGAACATGTGGGAACCAACATGGGTATCCAGATCCCGCTGTTGGTTAATTGCCGGAGAGATGTCTCGGTCATGTCTGCATGGTTCCCAAACCTGTAGGGTCTACACACTTAAGGTTCGATGACGCTAGGGTTATAAGGAATGTAGTACGTGGTTACCGAATGCTGTTCAAGTTGGAAATATGCCCTAGTGGCAATAATAAATTGGTTATTATTATATTTCCTTGTTCATGATAATTGTTTATTATCCATGCTAGAATTGTATTGATAGGAAACTTAGATACATGTGTGGATACATAGACAAACACCATGTCCCTAGTAAGCCTCTAGTTGACTGTCTCGTTGATCAATAGATGGTTACAGTTTCCTGACCATGGACATTGGATGTCATTGATAACGGGATCACATCATTAGGAGAATGATGTGATGGACAAGACCCAATCCTAAACCTAGCACAAGATCGTGTAGTTCGTATGCTAAAGCTTTTCTAAATGTCAAGTATCTTTTCCTTAGACCATGAGATTGTGCAACTCCCGGATACCGTAGGAATGCTTTGGGTGTACCAAACATCACAACGTAACTGGGTGGCTATAAAGGTGCACTACTGGTATCTCCGAAAATGTCTGTTGGGTTGGCACGAATCGAGACTGGGATTTGTTACTCCGTGTGACGGAGAGGTATCTCTGGGCCCACTCGGTAGGACATCATCATAATGTGCACAATGTGATCAAGGAGTTGATCACGGGATGATGTGTTACAAAACGAGTAAAGAGACTTGCCAGTAACGAGATTGAACAAGGTATCGGGATACCGACGATCGAATCTTAGGCAAGTACTATACCGGTAGACAAAGGGAATCGTATACGGGATTAATTGAATCCTTGACATCATGGTTCATCCGATGAGATCATCGTGGAGCATGTGGGAGCCAACATGGGTATACAGATCCCGCTGTTGGTTATTGACCGGAGAGTTGTCTCGGCCATGTCTGCATGACTCCCGAGCCCGTAGTGTCTACACACTTATGGTTCGATGACGCTAGGGTTATAGGGAAAGTATGTACGCGGTTACCGAATGTTGTTCGGAGTCCCGGATGAGATCCCGGACGTCACGAGGAGTTCCGGAATGGTCCAGAGGTAAAGATTGATATATAGGAAGTGAGGATTTGGCCACCGGAAGTGTTCCGGGCATCACCGGTAATGTACCAGGACCACCGGAAGGGTCCGGGGGTCCACCGGGAGGGGCCACCAGCCCCGGAGGCCTACGTGGGCCAATAGTGGGAAGGGACCAGCCCCTAGATGGGCTGGGGCACCTCCCACCAGGGCCCAAGGCGCCTCCAAGAGGGGAGGGGGGCAAACCCTAGGGCAGATGGGCCCTAGGGCCCAACCTGGTGCGCCCCCTCTCCCTCTCCCCCTTGGCCGCCACCCATATGGCATCTAGGGCTGCCGCCCCCCCCCTTAGGGAGGGAACCCTAGAGGGGGCGCCCCTCCCCTCCCCCTATATATACTTGATGTATTGGGGGCTGCAAAACACATGAGATGATCTCTCTCTCTTGGCGCAGCCCTACCTCTCTCCCTCCTCGTCTCTCGTAGTGCTTGGCGAAGCCCTGCTGGAGTCCCACGTTCCTCCAACACCACCATGCCGTCCTGCTGCTGCTGGACGGAGTCTTCCCCAACCTTTCCTTCTCCCTTGCTGGATTAAGGCGTGGGAGACGTCACCGGGCTGCACGTGTGTTGAACGCGGAGGCGCCGTTGTTCGGTGCTTAGATCGGAATCAACCGCGATCTGAATCGCTATCAGTACGACTCCTTCACCCGCGTTCTTGTAACGCTTCCGCTTAGAGATCTACAAGGGTATGTAGAGGCACTCCCCTCTCCCTCGTTGCTAGATTACTCCATAGATTGATCTTGGTGATGCGTAGATTTTTTTTGATTTCTACTACGATCCCCAACAGTGGCATCATGAGCTAGGTCTATGCGTAGTTTCTTGCACGAGTAGAACACAAAGTAGTTATGGGCGTCGATTTGTCAATTCTCTTGCCGTTACTAGTCTTATCTTGATTCGGCGGCATCGTGGGATGAAGCGTCCTTGACTGACCTTACACGTACGCTTACGTGAGACAGGTTCCACCGACTAACATGCACTAGTTGCATAAGGTGGCTAGCGGGTGTCTGTCTCTCCCACTTTAGTCGGATCGGATTCGATGAAAAGGGTCCTTATGAAGGGTAAATAGAAATTGGCATATCACATTGTGGTTTTGGCGTAGGTAAGAAACATTCTTGCTAGAAACCTATAGCAGCCACGTAAAAACTTGCAACAACAATTAGAGGACGTCTAACTTGTTCTTGCAGCATGTGCCATGTGATGTGATATGGCCAAAAGGATGTGATGAATGATATATATGTGATGTATGAGATTGATCATGTTCTTGTAATAGGAATCACGACTTGCATGTCGATGAGTATGACAACCGGCAGGAGCCATATGAGTTGTCTTATTTTATTGTATGACCTACATGTCAATGAAATCGCCATGTAATTACTTTACTTTATTGCTAATCGTTAGCCGTAGTAGTAGAAGTAATAGTTGGCGAGACAACTTCATGAAGACACGATGATGGAGATCATGATGATGGAGATCATGGTGTCATGCCGGTGACGATGATGATCATGGAGCCCCGAAGATGAAGATCAAAAGGAGCAAAATGATATTGGCCATATCATGTCACTATTTGATTGCATGTGATGTTTATCATGTTTTACATCTTATTTGCTTAGAACGGCGGTAGTAAATAAGATGATCTCTCACTAAAATTTCAAGAATTGTGTTCCCCCTAACTGTGCACCGTTGCTAAGGTTCGTTGTTCCAAAGCACCACGTGATGATCGGGTGTGATAGGCTCTAACGTTCGCATACAACGGGTGTAAGCCAGATTTACACACGCAATACACTTAGGGTTCACTTGACGAGCCTAGCATGTACAGACATGGCCTCGGAACACGGAAGACCGAAAGGTCGAACATGAGTCGTATAGAAGATACGATCAACATAAAGATGTTCACCGTTGATGACTAGTCTGTCTCACGTGATGATCGGACACGGCCTAGTCGATTCGGATCATGCATCACTTAGATGACTAGAGGGATGTCTATCTGAGTGGGAGTTCATTAAATAATTTGATTAGATGAACTTAATTGTCATGAAAAATAGTCTAAGTTGTCTTCGCAAATTATGTTGTAGACCAATAGCTTGCGTTGTAGCTCCCTGTTTAATACGATCCTAGACAGAGACTAAGTTGAAAGATATTGTAAGCAATGATGCGGACTGGGTCCATAGTCCGAGGAGTGTCCTCACTGCTACACAGAAGGCTTATGTCTTTGATGCACCGCTCGATGTGCAAACCCCTACAACGTCGTCTGTGGATGTTGTGAACACCTGACAGACACGTCCTGATGACTACTTGATAGTTTAGTGCACTATACGTTACGGCTTAGAATCGGGATTCCAATGATGTTTTGATCGCCATAAGACATATGAGATGTTCCAAGAGCTGAAATTGGGATTTCAGGCTCATGCCCGTGTTGAGAGGTATGAGACCTTTGAAAATTTCTTTTGCCAACAAGATGGAGGAGAATAGATCAACTAGTGAGCATGTGCTCAGAATCTCTGGGAGCTAAAAATCACTTGAACCAAGTGGGAGTTAATCTTCCAGATGAGATAGTGGTTGACAGAATTCTCTAGACACTATCACCAAGCTACCAGAACTTCATGATGAACTATGACATGCAAAGGATGGAGATGACCCCGGAGCTATTAGCGGTGCTTAAGACCGCAAAAGTAGAAATCAAGAAGGAGCATCAAGTGTTGATGGTTTAACAAGACCACTGGTTTCAAAAGGGGGAAAGGGCTAGAAGGGAAACTTCATGAATGGCAAACCGGTTGTCGCTCTAATGAAGGAACCCAAGGTTGAACCCAAACCTCGAGACTAAGTGCTTCTATTGTAAGGGGAACGGTCACATGGTAGCGGAACTACCCCAAATACATGGTAGATAAGAAAGCTGGCAACTTCAACAAAGTATATTTGATATACGTGTTATTGATGTGTACCTTACTAGTACTCCTAGTAGTACCTGGGTATTGGATACCGCTTCAGTTGCTATTATTAGTGACTTAAAGCAAAAGCTACGGACTGAACGGAGACTAGCTAAGGGCGAGGTGACGATGTGTGTTGGAAGTGTTTCCAAGGTTGATAAGATCACCATCGCACGCTCCCTCTACCTTCGGGATTAGTGTTGAACCTAGATAAATGTTATCAGGTGTCTACGTTGAGCATGAATATGATTAGATCATGTTCATTGCAATACAGTTATTCATTTAAGTTAGAGAATAATGATTATTATGTATACATGAATAATACCTTTATGGTCATGCACCCAATGGTTTAGTGAATCTCGATCATAGTAATACACATGATAATAATATTAACGCCAAAAGATGTAGAGTTAATAATGATAGTACCACTTTCCTGTGGCACTGGCGCTTAGGTCATTTTGGCATAAAATGCATGAAGGAACTCCATGCTGATGGATGTTTGGAGTCACTTGATTTTGAATCGCTTGACACATGCGAGCCATGCCTCATGAGCAGGATGACTAAGATCCCGTTTTCAGGTACAATGAAATGGGCAAGTGACTTGTTGGAAATCATACATGCTGATGTGTGTGATCCAATGAGAATTAAGGCGTGTGGTGGATATCGTTATTTTCTCATCTTCACTGACTATTTGAGTAGATATGGGCATATTTACTTAATAAGGCAAAAGTCTGAAACGTTTGAAAAGTTCAAGCAATTTCAGAGTGAAGTTAAGAATCATCATAACAAGAAGATCATGTTCCTACGATCTGATCAAGGGGAAATTTTTCTGAGTTATGAGTTTGGCAATCACTTAAGACATTATGGAATTGTTTCGCAGTTGAAGCCACCTGGAACACCACAACGTAATGGTGTGTCTGGACGTCGTAATCAAACCTTATGAGATATGGTGCGATCTATGGTGTCTCTTACCAATCTATCGGTATTATTTTGAGGTTATGCATTAGAGACAGCTGCATTCACTTTAGATAGGGCACCATCTAAGTCCGTTGAGACGACGCCGTATGAACTATGGTTTGGCAAGAAACCAAAGTTGTCGTTTCTTAATGTTTGGGGTTGTGATGCTTATGGCTTCAGCCGAAAAAGGCTCGAACCCAAAGCGGACAAATACATCTTCATAGGATACCCAAAGGTAACAGTTGGGTATACCGTCTATCTCATATCCAAGGGCAAAAATGTTTGTCGCTAAGAATGGGTCCTTTCTCGAGAGGGAGTTTCTCTTGAAAGAATTGAGTGGGAGGAAGATAGAACTTGATGAGGTTGTCGTACCCTCACTTCAACGGAGAGTAGTGCAACACAGAAAGATGTTTCTGTGGAACCTACGACTGTTGAAGAGGAAACTAATGATAGTGATCATGAAGCTTCGGATTAAGCTACTGTCGAACCTCGTAGGTCGACAAGGATATGTACTACTCCTGAGTGGTACGGTGATCCTGTCTTAGATGTCATGTTGTTGGACAACAATGAACCTACGAACTATGGAGAAGCGATGGTGGGCCCGTATTCCAACAAATGGTTAGAAGCCAAGAAATCCGAGATAGGATCCATGTATCAAAACAAAGTATGGACTTTGGTGGACTTGCCCGATGATCGGCAAGCCATTGAGATAAATGGATCTTTAAGAAGAAGATGGACGTGGACGGTAATGTCACCGTCTATGAAGCTCGACTTGTGGCGAAGAGTTTTTCACAAGTTCAAGGAGTTGACTACGATGAGATTTTCTCACCCGTAGCGATGCTTAAGTCCATCGGAATCATGTTAGCATTAGCTGCATTTATGAAATCTGGTAGATGGATGTCAAAACAAGTTTCCTTACCAGTTTTCGTAAGGAAAGGTTGTATGTGATACAATGAGAAAGTTTTTATCGATCCTAAGGATGCTAAAAGGTATGCTAGCTCCAGCGATCCTTCCATGGACTAGAGCAAGCATCTCAGAGTCGGAATATACGCTTTGATGGAGTGATCAAAGTTTTTGGGTTTATACAAAGTTTATTAGAAACTTGTATTTACAATAAAGTGAGTGGGAGCACTACATCATTTCTGATGAGTATATGTGAATGACATATTGTTGATCCGAAATGATGTAGAATTTCTAGAAAGCATAAAGGGTTGTTTGAAAGGAGTTTTTCAAAGGAAGACCTAGATAAAGTTGCTTACACATTGGGCATCAAGATCTACAGAGATAGATGAAGACGCTTGATGATACTTTCAAAAGAACACACACCTTTGACAAGATTTTGAAGGAGTTCAAAATAGATCAGTCAAAGAAGGAGTTCTTACCTGAGTTGTAAGGTGTGAAGTTGAGTAAGACTCAAAGCTTGACCACGGCAGAAGAAAGGGGAAGGACGAAGGTCGTCCCCTATGATTTTGTCATAGGCTCTATACGGTATGCCATGCTGAGTACCACACCTGATGTGTGCCTTGACACATGTCTGGCAAGAGGGTACAAAGGTGATCCAGGAGTGGATCACTAGATAGCGGTCAAAATTATCCTTAGAGGAATAAGGAAATGTTTCTCGGTTATGGAGGTGATAAAGAGTTCGACGTAAAGAGTTATGTTGATGCAAGCTTAACACCTATCCGGATAGCTCTGACTAGAGATACCGGATACGTATAATGGAGCAACAATTTGGAATAGCTCCAAGTGGAACGTGGTAGCAGCATCTACGATATGACATAGAGTTTTGCGAAATACATAGGGATCTGAATGTTGTAGACCCGTTGACTACAACCTTCTCACAAGCATAACATGATCAAACCCAGAACTCATTGAGTGTTAATCACATAGTGATGTGAACTAGATTATTGACTCTAGTAAACTCTTTGGATGTTAGTCGCATGGCGATGTGACCTGTGAGTGTTAATCACATGGCGATGTGAACTAGATTATTGACTCTAGTGCAAGTGGGAGACTATTGGAAATATTCCCTAGAGGCAATAATAAATTGGTTATTATTATATTTCCTTGTTCATGATAATTGTTTATTATGCATGCTAGAATTGTATTGATAGGAAACTCAAATACATGTGTGGATACATAGACAAACACCATGTCCCTAGTAAGCCTCTAGTTGACTGGCTCGTTGATCAATAGATGGTTACGGTTTCCTGACCATGGACATTGGATGTCTTTGATAACGGGATCACATCATTAGGAGAATGATGTGATGGACAAGACCCAATCCTAAGCCTAGCACAAGATCATGTAGTTCGTATGCTAAAGCTTTTCAAAATGTCAAGTATCTTTTCCTTAGACCATGAGATTGTGCAACTCCCGGATACCGTAGGAATGCTTTGGGTGTACCAAACGTCACAACGTAACTGGGTGGCTATAAAGGTGCACTACGGGTATCTCTGAAAATGTCTGTTGGGTTGGCACGAATCGAGACTGGGATTTGTCACTCCGTGTGACGGAGAGGTATCTCTGGGCCCACTCGGTAGGACATCATCATAATGTGCACAATGTGATCAAGGAGTTGATCACGGGATGATGTGTTATGGAATGAGTAAAGAGACTTGCCAGTAACGAGATTGAACAAGGTATCGGGATACCGACGATCGAATCTCGGGCAAGTACTATACCGGTAGACAAAGGGAATCGTATACTGGATTAATTGAATCCTTGACATCGTGGTTCATTCGATGAGATCATCATGGAGCATGTGGGAGCCAACTTGGGTATCCAGATCCCGCTGTTGGTTATTGACCGGAGAGTTGTCTCGGCCATGTCTGCATGACTCCCGAGCCCGTAGGGTCTACACACTTAAGGTTCGATGACGCTAGGGTTATAGGGAAAGTATGTACGCGGTTACCGAATGTTTTTCGGAGTCCCGAATAAGATCCCGAACGTCACGATGAGTTCCGGAATGGTCCGGAGGTAAAGATTGATATATAGGAAGTGAGGATTTGCCCACCGGAAGTGTTCCGGGCATCACCGGTAATGTACCGGGACAACCGGAAGGGTCCGGGGGTCCACCGGGAGGGGCCACCAGCCCCGGAGGCCTACGTGGGCCAATAGTGAGAACGGACCAGCCCCTAGATGGGCTGGGGCGCGGCCCACCGGGGCCCAAGGCGCCTCCAAGAGGGGAGGGAGGCAAACCCTAGGGCAGATGGGCCCTAGGGCTCAACCTGGTGCGCCCCCCTCTCCCTACCCCCCTTGGTCGCCACCCAGATGGCATCTACG
>LR738712.1:38990162-39000640 GCA_902687465.1 Secale cereale
CCCCCCCCCCCCTTAGTGAGGGAACCCTAGAGGGGGCGCAGCCCCTCCACTCCCCCTATATATAATTGAGGTATTGGGGGCTGCAAAACACACGAGATGATCTCTCTCTTAGCGCAGCCCTACCTCTCTCCCTCCTCGTCTCTCGTAGTGCTTGGCGAAGCCCTGCTGGAGTCCCGCGCTCCTCCACCACCACCACACCGTCGTGCTGCTGCTGGACGAAGTCTTCCCCAACCTCTCCTTCTCCCCATGCTGGATCAAGGCGTGGGAGACATCACCGGGCTGCACGTGTGTTGAACGCGGAGGCGCCGTTATTCAGCGCTTAGACCGGAATCAACCGCAATCTGAATCGCTACGAGTACGACTCCTTCATCCGCGTTCTTGTAACGCTTCCGCTTAGCGATCTACAAGGGTATGTAGATGCACTCCCCTCTCCCTCGTTGCTAGATTACTCCATAGATTGATCTTGGTGATGCATAGAATTTTTTTGATTTCTGCTACGATCCCCAACAGTTCGGAGTCCCGGATGAGATCCCGGACATCACGAGGAGTTTTGAAATGGTCAGGAGGTAAAGATTTATATATGTGAAGTCCTGTTTTGGTCACCGGAATGATTTCGGGGGTCACCGGTATTGTACCGGGGCCACCGGAAGGTGTCCGAGGGTCCATCGGGTGGGGCCACCTGCTCGGTGGGCCAAGTGGACCAAGTGAAGGGGTGGAACCAGTCCCTGGTGGGCTAGTGCGCCCCCAAGGGCCCAAGGCGCCTAGGGTTTGGGGGGAACCCTAAGGGGGGCGCCCCCTTGCCTTGGGGGGCAAAGCACCCCCCTCTGGCCGCCGCCCCTCCTCATATCACATCTGAGGGGCCATCCACCCTCTCCTTGGCCCCTATATATATGTGGGGGTGGGAGGGCAGCCACACCCAAGTCCTGGCGCAACCCTCCCCCTCTCCCTACTACTCCTCCTCTCCCGCGGTGCTTGGCGAAGCCCTGCAGGATTGCCATGCTCCTCCATCACCACCACGCCGTCGTGCTGCTGCTGGACGGAATCTTCCCCAACCTCTCCCTCTATCCTTGCTGGATCAAGGCGCGGGAGATGTCACCGGACTGCACGTGTGTTGAACGTAGAGGCACCGTTGTTCAGTGCTTGGATCGGATTCGGCCGCGATCTGAACCGCTTCGTGTACGACTCCATCGACCGCGTTCTTGTAACGCTTCCGCATCGCGATCTTCAAAGGTATGAATATGCACTCCCCTCTCGTTGCTAGTTGACTCCATAGATAGATCTTGATGATGCGTAAGAATATTTTTGATTTTCTGCAACGATCCCCAATAGTGGTATCAGAGCCAGGTTTATGCGTAGTTACTATGCACGAGTAGAATACAAGATTGTTGTGGGCGTAGGTCATGTCAATTTACTTGCCGCTACTAGTCTTATCTTGATTCGGTGGCATCATGGGATGAAGTGGCCCGGACCGACCTTACACGTACGCTTACGTGAGACAGGTTCCACCGACTGACATGCACTAGTTGCATAAGGTGGCTAGCGGGTGTCTGTCTCTCCCACTTTAGTCGGATCGGATTTGATGAAAAGGGTCCTTATGAAGGGTAAATAGAAATTGGCATATCACGTTGTGGTTTTGGCGTAGGTAAGAAATGTTCTTGCTAGAAACCTATAGCAGCCACGTAAAAACTTGCGACAACAATTAGAGGACGTCTAACTTGTTCTTGCAGCATGTGCTGTGTGATGTGATATGGCCAAAAGGATGTGATGAATGATATATATGTGATGTATGAGATTGATCATGTTCTTGTAATAGGAATCACGACTTGCATGTCGATGAGTATGACAACCGACAAGAGCCATAGGAGTTGTCTTATTTTTTGTATGATCTGCGTGTCATTAAAAAACACCATGTAATTACTTTACTTTATTGCTAACCGTTAGCCATAGTAGTAGACACGATGATGGAGATCATGGTGTCATGCCGGTGACGATGATGATCATGGAGCCCCGAAGATGGAAATCAAAAGGAGAAAAATGATATTGACCATATCATGTCACTATTTGATTGCATGTGATGTTTATCATGTTTTACATCTTTTTTCTTAGAACGACGGTAGTAAATAAGATGATCTCTCACTAAAATTTCAAGAATTGTGTTCCCCCTAACTGTGCAGTTAAGGTTCGTTGTTCCGAAGCACCACGTGATGATCGGGTGTGATAGGTTCTAACGTTCGCATACAACGGGTGTAAGCCAGATTTACACACGCAATACACTTAGGGTTAACTTGACGAGCCTGGGATGTACAGACATGGCCTCGGAACACGGAAGACCGAAAGGTCGAACATGAGTCGTATAGAAGATGTGATCAACATGAAGATGTTCACCGTTGATGACTAGTCCGTCTCACGTGATGATCGGACATGGGATGATCGGACACGGCCCAGTCGATTCAGATCATGTATCACTTAGATGACTAGAGAGATGTCTATTTGAGTGGGAGTTCATTAAATTTGTTTAGATGAACTTAATTGTCATGAACATAGTCTAAAATCTTTACAATATGTCTTGTAGATCGAATGGCCCACGCTAATGTTGCCCTCAACTTCAACGCGTTCCTAGAGAAAACCAAGCTGAAAGACGATGGTAGCAACTATACGGATTGGGTCCGTAACATGATGATCATCCTCATAGCTGCCAAGAAAGCATATGTCCTTGAAGCACTAGGTGATGCACCCGTTTTCCCAGCAACTCAAGATGTTACGAACGCCTGGCAGTCGCGTAGTGATGATTACTCCCTGGTTCAGTGCGGCATGCTTTACAGCTTAGAATCGGGGCTCCAAAAGCGTTTTGAGCAGCACGGAGCATCTGAGATGTTCCAAGAGCTTAAAATGGTTTCCCAAGCTCATGCCTGAGTCGAGTGATATGAAGTCTCCGACAAGTTCCACATTTTTAAGATGGAGGAGAATAGTTCTATCAGCGAACATATACTCAAAATGTCTGGCTTGCACAACCGCTTGTCTCAGATCGGAATTAATCTCCCAGATGACGTGGTTGTTGACATAATCCTTCAGTCGCTCTCACCTAGCTACAAGAGCTTTGTTATGAACTTCAGTATGCAAGGGATGGAGAAGTCCATTCCCGAGGTGTATTCAATGCTGAAATCAGTGGAGGTGGAGATCAAGAAAGAACATCAAGTGTTGATGGTGAATAAAACCACTAAGTTCAAGAAAGGCAAGGGTAAGAAGTACTTCAAGAAGGACGGCAAAGGAGTTGCCGCGCCCGGTAAGCCAGTTGCCGGGAAGAAGACAAAGAATGGACCCAAGCCTGAGACTGAGTGCTTCTATTGCAAGGGAACGGGTCACTGGAAGCGGAACTGCCCCAAATACTTAGCGGATAAGAAGGCCGGCAACGTCAAAGGTATATGTGATATACATGTTATTGATGTGTACCTTACCAGCGCTCGTAGTAGCTCCTGGGTATTTGATACCGGTGCAGTTGCTCACATTTGTAACTCGCAGCAGGAGCTGCGGAATAAGCGGAGACTAGCGAAGGATGAGGTGACGATGCGCGTCGGGAATGGTTCCAAGGTCGATGTGATCACCGTCGGCACGCTACCTCTGCATCTACCTTCGGGATTAGTTTTGAACCTCAATAATTGTTATTTAGTACCAGCTTTGAGCATGAACATTGTATCTAGACCTCGTTTAATGCGAGATAGCTACTCATTTAAATCCGAGAATAATGGTTGTTCTATTTATATGAGAGAAATGTTTTATGTTCATGCCCCGCTGGTCAATGGTTTATTCTTAATGAATCTCGAACGTGATGTTACACATATTCATAGTGTGAATGCCAAAGATGTTAGGTTGATAATGATAGTCCCACATACTTGTGGCACTACCGCCTTGGTCATATTGGTGTCAAACGTATGAAGAAGCTCCATGCAGATGGACTTTTGGAGTCTCTTGATTATGAATCATTTGACATGTGTGAACCATGCCTCTTGGGCAAGATGACCAAGACTCCGTTCTCCGGAACAATGGAGCGAGCAACCAACTTGTTGGAAATCATACATACTGATGTGTGCGGTCCAATGAGTGTTGAAGCTCGCGGTGGCTATCGTTATGTTCTCACCCTCATTGATGACTTAAGTAGATATGGGTATGTCTACTTGATGAAACACAAGTCTGAGACCTTTGAAAAGTTCAAGGAATTTCAGAATGAGGTCGAGAATCAACGTGACAGAAAAATAAAGTTCTTACGATCATATCGTGGAGGAGAATATTTGAGTCACGAATTTGGCACGCACCTAAGGAAATGTGGAATTGTTTCACAGTAGACGCCACCTGGAACACCTCAACGTAATGGTGTATCCGAACGTCATAATCGTACTCTGTTGGACATGGTGCGATCTATGATGTCTCTTACCGACTTACCGCTATCATTCTGGGGTTATGCTTTAGAGACTGCCGCATTCACTTTAAATAGGGCACCATCTAAATCCGTTGAGACGACACCGTATGAACTATGGTTTGGGAAGAAACCTAAGTTGTCGTTTCTAAAAGTTTGGGGATGCGATGCTTATGTCAAGAAACTTCAACCTGGAAAGCTCGAACCCAAATCGAAAAAATGCGTCTTCATAGGATACCCTAAGGAAACTATTGGGTATACCTTCTACCTTAGATCCGAAGGCAAGGTCTTTGTTGCCAAGAATGGATTCGTTCTGGAGAAAGAGTTTCTCTCGAAAGAAGTGAGTGGGAGGAAAGTGGAACTTGATGAGGTGATAGTCACCCCTTCCGAACCGAAAAGTAGCGCGGCGCGGGAAGATGTTCCTGTGGTGCCTGCACCGACTAGGGAGGAAGTTAATGATAATGATCATGAAGCTTCAGATAAAGTTACTGCTGAACTTCATAGGTCCACAAGGACACGTTCTGCACCAGAGTACGGCAACCCTGTCATGTAAATCATGTTGTTAGACAACGGTGAACCTTCGAACTATGAAGAAGCGATGGCGGGCCCGGATTCCAACAAATGGCTTGAAGCCATGAAATCCGAGATAGGATCCATGTATGATAACAAAGTATGGACTTTGGTTGACTTGCCTGATGATCGGCAAGCCATAGAAAATAAATGGATCTTTAAGAAGAAGACTGACGCGGATGGTAATGTGACCATCTATAAGGCTCGGCTTGTTGCTAAAGGTTATTGACAAGTTCAAGGAATTGACTACGACGAGACTTTATCTTAGCGATGTTGAAGTCCGTCCGAATCTTGTTAGCAATTGCCGCATTCTATGATTATGAGATATGGCAAATGGACGTCAAAAAGGCATTCCTTAATGGCTTCCTCAAGGAAGAACTGTATATGATGCAGCCGGAAGGTTTTGTCGATCCTGAGAGTGCTAACAAGGTATGCAAGCTCTAGCGCTCTATCTATGGGCTGGTGCAAGCATCTCGGAGTTGGAACATTCGTTTTGATGAGGTGATCAAAGCGTTTGGGTTTATACAGACTTGGGGAGAAGCCTGTATTTACAAGAAAGTGAGTGGGAGCTCTGTAGCATTTCTCATATTATATGTGGATGACATATTGCTGATGGGAAATGATGTAGAACTCTTGGAAAGCATAAAGGCATACTTGAATAAGTGTTTTTCAATGAAGGACCTTGGAGATGCTGCATACATATTAGGCATCCAGATCTATAGAGACAGATCAAGACGCCTCATTGGTCTTTCACAAAGCACATACCTTGACAAGATATAGAAGAAGTTCAATATGGATCAGTCCAAGAAAGGGTTCTTGCCTGTATTGCAGGGTATGAAGATTGAGCACAACTCAATGCCCGACCTCGACAGAAGATAGAGAAAAGATGAGTGTCATCCCCTATGCCTCGGCCATAGGTTCTATTATCTATGCCATGATGTGTACCAGACCTGATGTGAACCTTGCCATAAGTTTGGTGGGGAGGTACCAAAGTGATCCCGGTATGGAACACTGGACAACGGTCAAGAACATCCTGAAGTACCTAAAAAGGACTAAGGATATGTTTCTCATTTATGGAGGTGACGAAGAGAACGTCGTAAAGGGTTACGTCGATGCTAGCTTCGACACAGATCTGGATGGCTCCAAGTCACAAACTAGATACATGTATATTTTGAATGGTGGGGCAGTCAGCTGGTGCAGTTGCAAGCAAAGCGTCGTGGCGGCATCTACATGTGAAGCGGAGGACATAGCTGCTTTTGAAGCAGTGCAGGAAGGAGTCTAGATGAAGGAGTTCATCACCGACCTAGGAGTTATTCCAAGTGCGTCGGGCCCGATGACTCTCTTTTGTGACAACACCGGAGCTATTGTCATTGCCAAGGAGCCCAGGTTTCACCAGAAGACCAAGCACATCAGGCGCCGTGTGATGGCCTGGCTTATTAGGGATGATAGACTACTCATATCAATAAGGAATTCCTTCTTTTCCGGGAGCCCATTCAGATAGAACTCCAAAGTTAAGCGTGCTCAGCTTGGAGTAGTTTCAGGATGGGTGACCGACCGGGAAGTTGCTCCCAGGTGCGCACGAGTGAGGACAAAGTGCGTAGAAAAGACTAGTATTGATATGTGAGGCCAGTCTAGATCCCGCCAGGAGTAACGACCACCGGCGGGTGTGTCCGGGGCGTTACAAGTTGGTATCAGAGCCGACCCTCGCGGTTACACGGATGTTTGCGGACAGTTTGCAGTCATGTTGTGCATGACATTTGTGACCCGTCGTGGCACACGGCATGGCACATGTGCTGTCCTGGAAGCACAGACGGTTGTGCCAAGAGGGAACGTTCCTGTGGCCCGACGAGGACGTCGGTTCCTCTGAGTGAGGGTGTATGTGATGGCCTGACTTATTAGGGATGATAGACTACTCATATCAATAAGGAATTCCTTCTTTTCCGGGAGCCCATTCGGATAGAACTCCAAAGTTAAGCGTGCTCAGCTTGGAGTAGTTTCAGGATGGGTGACCGACCGGGAAGTTGCTCCCGGGTGCGCACGAGTGAGGACAAAGTGCGCAGAAAAGACTAGTATTGATATGTGAGGCCAGTCTAGATCCCGCCAGGAGTAACGACCATCGGCGAGTGTGTCCGGGGCGTTACACGCCGTTTCAACTCCATCCGGAATTGTATTCAAGATGGCGACATAGATATTTGTAAAGTGCATACGGATCTAAATGTCGCAGATCCGTTGACTAAACCTCTTCCACGAGCAAAACATGATCAACACCAGAACTCTATGGGTGTTCGATTCATCACAATGTAAATTAGATTATTGACTCTAGTGCAAGTGGGAGACTGTTGGAAATATGCCCTAGAGGCAATAATAAAATGGTTATTATTATATTTCCTTGTTCATGATAATTGTCTATTGTTCATGCTTTAATTGTATTATCCGGAAACAGCAATACATGTGTGAATACATAGACCACAACATGTCCCTAGTGAGCCTCTAGTTGACTAGCTCGTTGATCAATAGATGGTTACGGTTTCCTGACCATGGACATTGGATGTCATTGATAACGGGATCACATCATTAGGAGAATGATGTGATGGACAAGACCCAATCCTAAGCCTAGCACAAGATCGTGTAGTTCGTATGCTAAAGCTTTTCCAATGTCAAGTATCCTTTCCTTAGACCATGAGGTTGTGCAACTCCTGGATACCGTAGGAATACTTTGGGTGTGCCAAACGTCACAACGTAAGTGGGTGGCTATAAAGGTACACTACGAGTATCTCCGAAATTATCTGTTGGGTTGGCACGAACCGAGACTGGGATTTGTCACTCCGTATGACGGAGAGGTATCTCTGGGCCCACTCGGTAGTACATCATCATAATGAGCTCAATGTGACTAAGGGGTTAGTCACAGGATGATGTGTTACGGAACGAGTAAAGAGACTTGCCGTAACGAGATTGAACAAGGTATCGGTATACCGACGATCGAATCTCGGGCAAGTACTATACCGATAGACAAAGGGAATCGTATACGGGATTGATTGAATCCTTGACATCGTGGTTCATCCGATGAGATCATCATGGAACATGTGGGAACCAACATGGGTATCCCGGACGCTAGGGTTATAGGGAATGTAGTACATGGTTACCGAATGTTATTCGGAGTCCCGGATGAGATCCCGGACGTCACGAGGAGTTTCGGAATGGTCCGGAGGTAAAGATATATATATATATATATATATATATGGGAAGTCCCGTTTTGGTCACCGGAATGATTTCGGAGGTCACCGGCATTGTACCGGGGCCACCGGAAGGTGTCCGGGGTCCACCGGGTGGGGCCACCTGCTCAGTGGGCCAAGTGGACCAAGTGAAGGGGAGAACCAGCCCCTTGTGGGCTGGTGCGCCCCCCAAGGGCCCAAGGTGCCTAGGGTTTGGGGGGAACCCTAAGGGGGGGGGGGGGCTTGCCTGGGGAGGCAAGGCACCCCCCTCTGGCCGCCGCCCCCTCCTCACATCTCATCTGAGGGGGCCGGCCCCCCTCTCTCTGGCCCCTATATATATGTGGGGGGTGGGAGGGCAGCCGCACCCAAGTCATGGCGCAGCCCTCCCCCTCTCCCTACTACTCCTCCTCTCCCGCGGTGCTTGGCGAAGCCCTGCAGGATTGCCACACTCCTCCATCACCACCACGCCGTCGTGCTGCTGCTGGACGGAGTCTTCCCCAACCTCTCCCTCTCTCCTTGCTGGATCAAGGTGCGAGAGACGTCACCGGGCTGCATGTGTGTTGAACGCGGAGGCACCGTTGTTCGGTGCTTAGATCGGATTCGGCCGCGATCTGAATCGCTTCGTGTACGACTCCACCGACCGTGTTCTTGTAACGCTTCCGCATCGCGATCTTCAAAGGTATGAAGATGCACTCACCTCTCGTCGCTAGTAGACTCCATAGATAGATCTTGGTGATGCATAGGAAGTTTTTTGATTTTCTGCAATGATCCCCAACAGTTCGTTCCATCACCGCTCTGCAATCCCGATGGCGATGATCAGGGAGCTCACGCCGGTCGCTGGGCGATCCGTCCTGCGCGGGCGGCACCGTCCACCCATGGAGACCTCAACCCCGCGCTCCAGGCGGCCCCCGCACTGCCCGTCGCCATCAGCAGCGGGCAGCGCGGGCCGGCGTCCATCGCCTCGGTGTCCCGGCGCGCGCGCTCCTCGGTGCAATCTGCAAACCACGCCGTGGCATGATCTGCAAACCACGCCATGGAGACATCACCTTACACCCGACGAGAGCAGGCGAACACGAGGGATGTGCTCATCGTGGCGCGAGAACTGTTATGATGCAGGCTGGCCGAGGGCGGCCGCGACGTGCTGCTGAAACCCTTCGCTGAACTACTGGGCTGCGCTTGCAGAGGCGCGCCGCCGTTCTGCTCCTCACCCCTGCCCCAGGTCGCAGGTGGGTCGCTGGTGAGGCCCCGACAGGCGCGGGTGTCCTCTGGAGCGATTGGAAGACCTGACAACACCAACAGGAGCGCTGGCGCCATCCTCACGACTACAGTGACTTCGTCACTAGCAGGAACAAGCGCCGGTGGCCTCTCGCGAGGGTACGCCGGTGTACAACCCAGCGGCCGCCAAGGCATGATACTGCAGCCAGGGGCTCAAGGCGCAGGGCGCGCATGCGGTGCCCTTGGTGGGGCTGCCGATGAAGCCTACGTGCCCCGCATGGTGGACCTGGCATACGTGTTCGGGGAAGGCCCCAATGCCTTTCCTGGGCCGAGATGGAACGGCGAGGCGCTCGAGGAAGAAGATTACCATGAGTCACCCGGGGACATCGTGGACCCCTTCAGCGATGACGACAGAGCACAGCAGGTATCACAGCAGCAGGCGTACGCTAACAATGGACTGCATGTGAATCAGATCACGGCGATGGTCGAAGATCTGAGAGCGGCCGCTCCACCCTCAACCGGAGCAGAACGCTGGGGGCTGCGTGTGGAAGGCCTAGAGCCGCGGCCTCCCCAGCGACGCGAGGAGCAGGGAAGTATGTGAAAGTAGGTCCTCTGTCGGGGCGAGCCTCGCCAACCTTCCCCCCCGGCAGAGGGCCCGTGGTTGCCGAGGGCGCCGCTGGCACCCCCTTTGCCTCCTTGGTCCTGTCCTGGTTTCCGGTGGCCCCAACGGAGGTTGGGGGTGGCGCAAGGCGGGGCCCTCATCTGGCGATATGAAGTAAGGCTTGCGCCTATGAAGATCTCCGCCCATGACACTCTCATGTAATAATGAGTGGGGCTGTACACACCCCGGAGTCTCAGGAGAGCCGCCCTCGGGCCTCGGGGTCTCCCTCCCACGTCCTAGTGGCAGCACTTAGCTCCACACTGGTGAGAAGACTGAAGACTAGATAGGTGCCGGACGCGTCTATTTGCTTTCCTCGCCTTCCTTTTTGTAATTGGATTCGCCGCGTGTTCCGAGTTGAACTTGAAATCTTGCTTGTTGCTGAAATGTGGAGCGGGGGGGGGGGGGGGGG
>LR738712.1:39000677-39036294 GCA_902687465.1 Secale cereale
GGGGGGGGGGAGTTTTCGTTGATTTCTGCTGAATTTTACCGCCTCTGGCTGTCGTGAAGATTTTACCCTGGGCCCTCCGGCTCGCGGATTGGAAGGACAATCTCATTTGGCATACCGTTGCAACCTTGCCAGGACCCCCACGGGGCAAGAGCCTACGTGCCGCAATTTTGCCGCATAGGCATCCTGCCGTGGCCAGCGGAACACCCCTGGCCCTGCTCCCCGGAGTAGGGCCACGCATTGCTCAGGAGGCTCAGGGCCGCGGACCGGCAGCAATCCACTCTAGGGTGGAGGCAAACCCACAGCTTCGTAACCCGTGCGAAGACATGTAAGATCTAAGTGAAATACGATGGCAACTAAGCTCAGGAAGCTCGAGGACGCACGTCCCAGGTTCGGATTCAAGCACCAAAGGAAGGAAAGTGGAATACCAGTTTACACGCATAGGGGGCTCCCCCCCATATAAACACTCTCACACCCTACGGGGCCTCTTTCGAGTCAGGGTCAGAGTAAAAGAGCACAAGCTCAACTGGACACATCGCTCGTCGCGTCGTCCGAGTCGCTCTCGTGTGCGCTGCCATCGCTGTCGCTAGACACGTCTCCATCATGTTCAACCACGCCGCCTTCATACGCCACGACCACGGCCTCGTCATCGCCGATTGGCGAAGGCCTAGACTAAAGCATCCATGTGGTCGTCCACCCAGTGCGCCAAGTTGTCTCGGAGAGCCCCAGGCACGGGGGCGATGGCCACGTCGAAGTCAAAGTCAGGATCAATGCTCCGGAGGTAGCTGAAGACCCGGAAGAATGCGCGCCCCAGGAGGCTCCGGCTCTTCTCTTCGACAAGGCGACGGGCCCTCACGGCCTGGTTCTCCACACGCGTCACAACCTAAGTGAAGAAGACACGATGACCGACGCAATCCTCCATGTGGGGATCAGGGGCGTTCTCCTCACAGATGGCCCCAATGCCCGGTTGGCCTTCGCTCGAAGAGTCCGCAGCATGGGGACATGCTCGTGCTGCAACAGTAGTCGACGACCGGCCTTGTACTCTCTCTATTGCGCAAGAACTGCAGCGTCATCAACTCGTCGCTGGAGCAAGGCCAAGTCTGCCTGCGCGGAGGCCAGCTCAGCCTGGGCGGAAGACTGAGCTGCCACGGCGGCCCTCTCATGCAGCTCTGCTTCTCTCAGCCTCGTCCTGAGGGCAGCAGTCCTCCCATCGGCCTCCGCTCGCTGGAGCTCCAACTTCAAGTTATACCCCTCGGCGAGGTCCGCGCGGGCCTCCGCCACCCTCCGGTCGATTTCCTCCTGGACCCTGCCTCGGGAGCGGAGACAGCATCCTCGGCCAGGGTCACGTGGTGCTCCCTCGCCTTCCGCCGCTCAAGCCCAAGGCTGCACTCCGTGTCTTCTAGCATCAGCGCCTCCTCACGCCGCAAGATCTCCGCCTCTTCGGAGGGCATTCCCCTGATCGACGATAGGGTGGCCCAGCACGCCTCAGCTCGCTCCTCCAAGTTGGCATTCAGAGCCTGAAGCTCCAGCAGGCGCCTCTCTGCAGCCTCGCGGCGGGTTTTGGCTTCCTTGGCCTCCTCCAGGGCCTAGGCGCAGGCTTCTCGCGAGGCCGCGAGGGACGCGTATGCCTTCGCATTGGCACGCTCGTGCTGAAGGCGCCCGAGGTTAATGGCCACCCCCTGTCGGCGCCACTCGTCCAACAGTTGGAGACCCTCAGCCTCAAGACAAGCGTCGACTCCCTCAAGCTCTTCCCCGAGTCGGCCCAACGCATTCATCACCTCCCGAAGAAGCTCGCGGCAGGCGGCTCCGTGCCTGCGCGCTGACTCAAACAGAAGGCCAAAGCCCTCCTCGGCGTGAAGAACAATTGAAGAGACCTGCGGAGACCCGTCTTCCTCTGGAGGCGAGGCCCGGGTCTCATCCGCCTCAGTCGTCTCTCGGGCCCCGGAGGGGCTGGGACCCACCACTTGAAGAAAACGCCAGGGCCAAGGCGGCCCCACTGCGTTCAACGACTATGGGGGGAGCCCTCGGCACACCCCCCGGTCCCCGGGCAGAGCCGCGAAGAAGGAGCGGCCAGAACGCGGGGTCAAGTTGCTAGGCCGGCGCATTCGACCTCGCGGATGGCCTCACGCCAGAGGTGGCACATCGACCGAGGGCGCTCAGGGCTGACGAAGAACTCGGGGCCGCAGGGGGCGGTTTCCCGGTAGGCGCCGTCGCCTTGGCAGGAGGGGCCCTGAGGAATCACGGTCAGGAAGGGAGGCAACGCACAAGAAGTTACGAAGATAAGCTACTCACTCATCTATGGCGATGTACTTCCTCAGCTTCAGTGGTCGGAAGGCAACGTCACCACGGCTGGGGGACCTCCTCCTCTTGCGAAGAGCTTCGAAGTTCGGCCGGAGCCGGCCGAAGCCCCGGAAGCGATCGGCGACATCAGGCGCAACCGGGGCATCTCCACACGAGGCGCCCCCAGAGGCGCTAGGTCAGGCGGGGCCCCCTACCCCCGCCTCAGGACGATGCTAAGAAGCCATGGGGGCTTCGGCCTCGGGAGCATCAGGCGGCACTTGCACCTCAGCCACCCCTTCCGGGCGATTCTCCTGAGATCTGAAGGGCGGTACTTCAGGAACCTCAGGAGGTGTCAATGTGGAAGTAGCGGTGTCACGAGCACCCAATAGTGGTTGTCCCCCTGCGCCCACTTCTGGGACAACCGCCTCAACAGCAGCAGGCAAGGGAGCCACACAGACAGGGTTCTCGCGAGACCCAACAAGGCTAAGTGGACGAATCCCCCATTCATCAAAGGAGGGCATCTGCCTCACAAATTCCACCCTGTTTGAGCGACAGTACAGGAGGCAACCCTCCTCCGGCAGGCGGGCTGGCGTCGGATCACACGTCAAGACCTCGAGCACTGTGCACCACACCTCGCGAGGGAGGAGAGATGCTTGGAGCCTCATGCGGTCCCCTGGGCCCGAGATAGCCCACATCGGTCGAGAGTGGCGCTGAAGCGGGGCGATGCGGTGCTAGGTGAACTCCCACGCCACCATAGGCGCTGTCACTCCAAGACTCTGCAGCCTGGCGAACCGGAGCCAAACGGGAGCCAGCTTCCGGTCCACAAGCCTCGCGTGGCTCCAGCCGGAGCTCGGAGCAGCCGAAATCCGTGGTGGAAGCAGTAGGGGGCTGCGCACCCCGACATCGATGAACACCCACTGCTTCCTGAAGCCGCCAACAATCGTCGCAAGGTCGAAGTCGATGCCCGAGCCAACCGTCGCCGCGATGGTCTGGAAGGACACGCATCCGGAGCACTGGAGCGCATCCGTCAGATGCAACAACAAGAAGTGGTGAAGCAAGGCCACAGATGGATCGACGCCCACCATGGCCTCGTAGACAAAGGCAAAAACAACAAGGAGGACGATGGACTAAGGATCAAGATGCAGCGCGCTGATCTGGTAATGCCAGAGCACCACATTGAAGAAATCAGAGAAGGGAGGGATCAGGCCAGCCCAAAGGGCGTGAAGATGGAGGGGGACCTAGGTGGCCGGCATATCGTTCTCGGCGCGGGAAGCAGGCCAAGCCCGTCGCCCCCCATTCATTGGAATCAGCGGCAAGTGTTGGGCGCACCTTATCCATAATCTCTTCGTTGATCACCACCGACCGCTCGGTGGCGGGCCTGAAGACTGGCGGCGAGGGAGCCAAGGCGCAAGTCTCCGCTCCCTCTTCCCTCTCTCTGCTGGAGGCCATGATGACAAAGGAAGTTGGTGACGAATCAAGCCAGGGAAGGAGGTTCAGAAGACGAAGAAACCGTAGGGCAAGTGATACGTCTCCAACGTATCTATAATTTTTGATTTTTCCATGCTATTATATTATCCTTCTAGGATATTTTATGGGCTTTTATATACACTTTTATATGATTTTTGGGACTAACCTATTAGCCCAGAGCCCAGTGCCAGTTTCTGTTTTCCCCTTGTTTTTGAGTTTCGCAGAAAAGGAATATCAAACGGAGCCCAATTGACCTGAAACTCAACGGAGCTTATATTTGGACTAAGAGAAGCCCATGAAGTGCCGGAGGGGACCAGAAGATCCACGGGCTGCCCACGAGGGAGGGGGGCGCGCCCCCTGCCTCGTGGACAGCCCGGAGACCCCCTTTACTTGCCCCCGACTCCAACACCTCCTATATATACTGAAACCTCCGGAAAATAACCTGGATCGGGAGTTCCGCCGTCGAAGGCCTCTGTTGCCACCGAAAACCAATCTAGACCCTGTTCCGGCACCCTACCGGAGAGGGGAATCCCTCTCCGATGGCCATTTTCATCATCCCGGTGCCCTCCATGACGAGGGAGGAGTAGTTCACCCTCGGGGCTGAGGGTATGTACCAGTAGCTATGTGTTTGATATCTCTCTCTCTCTCTCTCTCTCTTGTGTTCCTGAGATGGCATGATCTTGATGTATCACGAGCTTTGCTGTTATAGTTGGATCTTATGATGTTTCTCCCCTCTACTCTCTTGTGATGAATTGAGTTTTCCCTTTGAAGTTATCTTATCGGATTGAGTCTTTAAGGATTTGAGAACACTTGCTGTATGTCTAGCGTGGGATACCTGTGGTGACATTGGGGTATTCTATTGATTCACTTGATGTATGTTTTGGTGATCAACTTGCAGGTTCTGTGACCTTGGGAATCTATGCATAGGGGTTGGCACACGTTTTCGTCTTGACTGTCCGATAGAAACTTTGGGGCACTCTTTGAAGTACTTTGTGTTGGTTGAATAGATGAATCTGAGATTGTGTGACGAGTATTGTATAATCATACCCACGGATACTTGAGGTGACAATGGAGTATCTAGGTGACATTAGGGTTTTGGTTGATTAGTGTCTTAAGGTGTTATTCTAGTACGAACTCTAAGATAGATCGAACGGAAAGAATTGCTTCGTGCTATTTTACTACGGACTCTTGAATAGATCGATCAGAAAGAATAACTTTGAGGTGGTTTCGTACCCTACCATAATCTCTTCGTTTGTTCTCCGCTATTAGTTACTTTGGAGTGACTCTTTGTTGCATGTTGAGGGATAGTTATATGATCCAGATATGTTATTATTGTTGAGAGAACTTCCACTAGTGAAAGTATGAACCCTAGGCCTTGTTTCCTATCATTGCACTACCCTTTATGCTCACTTTTACCACTTGCTACCTTGCTGTTTTTATATTTTCATATTACGAAAACCTATATCTACCATCCATATTGCACTTGTATCACCATCTCTTCGCCGAACTAGTGCACCTATACAATTTACCATTGTATTGGGTGTGTTGGGGACACAAGAGACTCTTTGTTATTTGGTTGCAGGGTTGTTTGAGAGAGACCATCTTCATCCTACGCCTCCCACGGATTGATAAACCTTAGGTTATCCACTTGAGGGAAATTTGCTACTGTCCTACAAACCTCTGCACTTGGAGGCCCAACAACGTCTACAAGAAGACGGTTGCGTAGTAGACATCAAGCTCTTTTCTGGCGTCGTTGCCGGGGAGGTTAGTGCTTGAAGGTATATCTTTAGATCTTGAAATTGAATCTTTTTGTTTCTTGTTTTATCACTAGTTTACGTTTATAAAAGAAAACTAAAAAAATGGAATTAAGGTTACCTCTTATGCTTCATATTTTTAATATCTTTCGTGAAAGTGATGGGAAGGAAAATTGTGCCCTAATACTAGAAGAAGAATTACATAGAACGCTTCGCATAAAATATGTGCATGATGAGCATGATTGCAATGTTGTTTGTATGAATTCTTTGAATACCCATGATGCTAAAGATATCCAAAGCCACAAGCTTGGGGATGCTATGTTTGACGATGATATGTTTAGTCCCCCAAGTTTTGATGAGAAAATTTATTATGATAAAAGCATGCCTCCTATTTATGATGATTATTTTGATGACATGTATGCTATAAAAAATAAAGATAACCATGAAACTTGTCATCATGATTTTAATTTTCAATTGGATTATGCTTCACACGATAGTTATTTTGTTGAATATGCTCCTCCCACTACTATGAATGAGAAGAATTTTGTTTATGATGGGAGTAGTAAAATTTCTATGCTTATGGATCATGAAAAGAATGCTTTATGTGATGTTTATATTGTTGCATTCATTCATGATGCTACTGAAAATTATTATGCGAGAGGAACATATGTTTCTACCTATTGCAATAATACCAAGTTTCCTCTCTATATGTTGAAAGTTTTGAAGATATGCTCGTTTTCCCTTCCTATGCTAGTTGATTATCGTTCCCATAAGTTGTTTGTTCACAAAATCCCTATGCATAGGAAGTGGGTTAGACTTAAATGTGCTAGTTATATTCTTCATGATGCTCTCTTTATGTTTCAGTTCTTATCTTTTATGCGAGCATCATTGAAATCATCATGCCTAGCTAGGGGTGTTAAACGATATCGCTTGTTGGGAGGCAACCCAATTTTATTTTCTTTGTTTTTGCTTCTGTTTAGGAATAAATTCTAGCTTCTGTTTATATGTGTTACGAATGGGCACAGAGATACCTCTCCATCATACGGAGTGACAAATCCCAGTCTCGGTTCGTGCCAACCCAACAGATGCTTTCGAAGATACCCGTAGTGTACCTTTATAGCCACCCAGTTACGTTGTGACGTTTGGCAAACCCAAGGTATTCCTACGGTATCTGGGAGTTGCACAACCTCATGGTGTTGGGAAAGGATACTTGACATTGGAAAAGCTTTAGCATACGAACTACACGATCTTGTGCTAGGCTTAGGATTGGGTCTTGTCCATCACATCATTCTCCTAATGATGTGATCCCGTTATCAATGACATCCAATGTCCATGGTCAGGAAACCGTAACAATTTGTTGATCAACGAGCTAGTCAACAAGAGGCTTACTAGGGACATGTTGTGGTCTATGTATTCACACATGTATTACTATTTCCGGATAATACAATTAAAGCACGAACAATAGACAATTATCACAAACAAGGAAATATAATAATAACCATTTTATTATTACCTCTAGGGCATATTTCCAACAGTCTCCCACTTGCACTAGAGTCAATAATCTAGTTACATTGTGATGAATCGAACACCCATAGAATTCTGGTGTTGATCATGTTTTGCTCGTGGAAGAGGTTTAGTCAACGGATCTGCGACATTCAGATCCGTATGCACTTTACAAATATCTATGTCTCCATCTTGAATATAATCCTGGATGGAGTTGAAACGACGCTTGATGTGCTTGGTCTTCTTGTGAAACCTGGGGTCCTTGGCAATGGCAATAGCTTCAGTGTTGTCACAGAAGAGAGTCATCGGGCCCGACGTGCTTGGAATAACTCCTAGGTCGGTGATGAACTCCTTCATCCAGACTCCTTCCTGCGCTGTTTTGGAAGCAGCTATGTACTCCGCTTCACATGTAGATGCCGCCACGACGCTTTGCTTGCAACTGCACCAGCTGACTGCCCCACCATTCAAAATATACGCGTATCCGGTTTGTGACTTGGAGTCATCCAGATCTGTGTCGAAGCTAGCACCGACGTAACCCTTTACGACGAGCTCTTTGTCACCTCCATAAACGAGAAACATATCCTTAGTCCTTTTCAGGTACTTCATGATGTTCTTGACCGCTGTCCAGTGTTCCATATCGGGATCGCTTTGGTACCTCCCATATTGAAATTCCTTGAACTTTTCAAAGGTCTCAGACTTGTGTTTCATCAAGTAGACATACCCATATCTGCCTAAGTCATCTGTGAGGGTGAGAACATAACGATAGCCACCGCGAGCTTCAACACTCATTGGACCACACACATCAGTATGTATGATTTCCAATAAGTTGGTTGCTCGCTCCATTGTTCCGGAGAACGGAGTCTTGGTCATCTTGCCCAAGAGGCATGGTTCACACGTGTCAAATGATTCATAATCAAGAGACTCCAAAAGTCCATCCGCATGGAGCTTCTTCATACGTTTGACACCAATATGACCAAGGCGGCAGTGCCACAAGTATGTGGGACTATCATTATCAACCTTACATCTTTTGGCATTCACACTATGAATATGTGTAACATCATGTTCGAGATTCATTAAGAATAAACCATTGGCCAGCGGGGCATGACCATAAAACATTTCTCTCATATAAATAGAACAACCATTATTCTCGGATTTAATTGAGTAGCCATCTCGCATTAAACGCGATCTAGATACAATGTTCATGCTCAAAGCTGGTACTAAATAACAATTATTGAGGTTTAAAACTAATCCCGAAGGTAGATGCAGAGGTAGCGTGCCGACGGCGATCACATCGACCTTGGAACCATTCCTGACGCGCATCGTCACCTCATCCTTCACCAGTCTCCGCTTATTCCGCAGCTCCTGCTTTGAGTTACAAATGTGAGCAACTGCACCGGTATCAAATACCCAGGAGCTACTACGAGCGCTGGTAAGGTACACATCAATAACATGTATATCGTATATACCTTTGACGTTTCCGGCCTTCTTATCCGCCAAGTATTTGGGACAGTTCCGCTTCCAGTGACCCGTTCCCTTGCAATAAAAGCACTCAGTCTCAGGCTTGGGTCCATTCTTTGGCTTCTTCCCAGCAACTGGCTTACCGGGCGCGGCAACTCCTTTGCCGTCCTTCTTGAAGTTCTTCTTACCCTTGCCTTTCTTGAACTTAGTGGTTTTATTCACCATCAACACTTGATGTTCCTTTTTGATCTCCACCTCCGCTGATTTCAACATTGAATATACCTCGGGAATGGACTTCTCCATCCCTTGCATATTGAAGTTCATCACGAAGCTCTTGTGGCTAGGTGGGAGCGACTGGAGGATTCTGTCAACGACCGCGTCATCTGGGAGATTAATTCCAAACTGAGACAAGCGATTGTGCAACCCAGACATTTTGAGTATATGCTCGCTGACAGAACTATTCTCCTCCATCTTACAACTGTAGAACTTGTCGGAGACTTCATATCTCTCGACTCGGGCATGAGCCTAGAAAACTATTTTCAGCTCTTGGAACATCTCATATGCTTCGTGCTACTCATAATTCTTTTGGAGCCCCGATTCTAACCTGTAAAGCATGCCGCACTGAATCAGGGAGTAATCATCACTACGTGACTGCCAGGCGTTCATAACGTCTTGAGTTGCTGGGAAAACTGGTGCATCACCTAGCGGTGCTTCAAGGACATATGCTTTCTTGCCAGCTATGAAGATTATCCTCAAGTTACGGATCCAATCCGTATAGTTGCTACCATCGTCTTTCAGCTTGGTTTTCTCTAGGAACGCGTTGAAGTTGAGGGCAACATTAGCGTGGGACATTGGATCTACAAGACATATTGTAAAGATTTTAGACTATGTTGATGACAATTAAGTTCATCTAAACAAATTTAATGAACTCCCACTCAGATAGACATCTCTCCAGTCATCTAAGCGATACATGATCCGAATAGACTTTGCCGTGTCCGATCATCATATGAGACGGACTAGTCATCAACGGTGAACATCTTTATGTTGATCGTATCTTCTATACGACTCATGTTCGACCTTTCGGTCTTCTGTGTTCCGAGGCCATGTCTGTACATGCTAGGCTCGTCAAGTGAACCCTAATTGTATTGCGTGTGTAAATCTGGCTTACACCCGTTGTATGCGAACGTTAGAGCCTATCACACCCGACATCACGTGGTGCTTCGGAACAATGAACCTTAGCAACGGTGCACGGTTAGGGGGAACACAATTCTTAAAATTTTAATGAGAGATCATCTTATTTACTACCGTCGTTCTAAGCAAATAAGATGTATAACATTATAAACATCACATGCAATCAAATAGTGACATGATATGGCCAATATCATTTTGCTCCTTTTGATCTTCATCTTCGGGGCTCCATGATCATCATCGTCACCGGCACGATACCATGATCTCCATCATCATGACTCCATCATCGTGTCTTCATGAAGTTGTCTCGCCAAACGTTACTTCTACTACTATGGCTAATGGTTAGCAATAAAGTAAAGTAATTACATGGCGTTTTCAATGACACGCAGGTCATACAATAAAATAAGACAACTCCTATGGCTCCTGCCGGTTGTCATACTCATCGACATGCAAGTCGTGATTCCTATTACAAGAACATGATCAATCTCATACATCACATATATATCATTCATCACATCCTTTTGGCCATATCACATCACACGACACATGCAGCAAGAACAAGTTAGACGACCTCTAATTGTTGTTGCAAGTTTTACGTGGCTGCTATAGGTTTCTAGCAAGAACGTTTCTTACCTACGCCAAAACTACAACGTGATATGCCAATTACTATTTACCCTTCATAAGGACCCTTTTCATCGAATCCGATCCGACTAAAGTGGGAGAGATAGACACCCGCTAGCCACCTTATGCAACTAGTGCATGTCCGTCGGTGGAACCTGTCTCACGTAAGCGTACGTGTAAGGTCGGTCCGGGCCGCTTCATCCCACGATGCCGCCGAATCAAGATAAAACTAGTAGCGGCTAGTAAATTGACATGATCTACGCCCACAACAACTTGTGTTCTACTCGTGCATAGTAACTACACATAGACCTAGCTCATGATGCCACTGTTGGGGATAGTTGCAGAAAATCAAAAAATTTCCTACGCGTCACCAAGATCTATCTATGGAGATTACTAGCAATGAGAGGGGAGTGCATCTTCATACCTTTGAAGATCGCGATGCGGAAGCGTTGCAAGAACGCGGATGAAAGAGTTGTACTCGTAGCGATTCAGATCGCGGTTGATTCCGATCTAAGCGCCGAACAACAGCGCCTCCGCGTTCAACACACGTGCATCCCGGTGACGTCCCCCGCGGCTTGATCCAGCAAGGGGAGAGGGAGAGGTTGGGGAAGACTCCGTCCTGCAGCAGCATGCTGGCGTGGTGGTGGTGGAGGAGCGTGGCACTCAAGCAGGGCTTCGCCAAGCACAACAAGAGACGAGGAGGGAGAGGGGTAGGGCTGCGCCAAGAGGGAGAGGTTCTCGTGCATGTGGCAGCCCCGAAACCCCACATATATATATGGGGAGGGGAGGGGCTGCGCCCCCATCTAGGGTTCCCTCCCTAGGGGTGGCGGCAGCCCCTAGATCCCATCTAGGGGGCGGCCAGGAGGGGGGAGAGAGGGGGCGCCCTAGGGTGGGCCTTAAGGCCCATCTGGACCTAGGGTTTGCCCCCTCCCTCTCTTCCTGCGCCCTGGGCCTTGGTGGGGGGCACACCAGCCCACCTGGGGCTTGTCCCTTCCCACACTTGGCCCACACAACCCTCTGGGGCTGGTGGCCCCTCCCGGTGGACCCCCGGAACCCTTCTGGTGGTCCCGGTACGTTACCGATAACGCCCGAAACATTTCCGGGACTTCCCATATATAAATCTTTACCTCCGTACCATTCCGGAACTCCTCGTGATGTCCAGGATCTCATCCGCGACTCCGAACAACATTCGGTAACCACGTACTACATTCCCTATAACCCTAGCGTCATCAAACCTTAAGTGTGTAGACCGTACGGGTTCGGGAACCATGCAGTCATGACCGAGACATATCTCCGGCAAATAACCAACAACGGGATCTAGATACCCATGTTGGCTCCCACATTTTCCACAATGATCTCATCGGATGAACCACGATGTCAAGGATTCAATCAATCCCGTATACGATTCCCTTTGTCTATCGGTATAGCACTTTCCCGAGATTCGATCGTCGGTATACCGATACCTTATTCAATCTCGTTATGGCAAGTCTCTTTACTCGTTCCGTAACACATCATCCCATGACCAACCCCTTAGTCACATTGAGCTCATTACGATGATGTCTTACCGAGTGGGCCCAGAGATACCTCTCCATCATACGGAGTGACAAATCCCAGTCTCGGTTCGTGCCAACCCAACAGATGCTTTCGGAGATACCCATAGTGTACCTTTATAGCCACCAGTTACGTTGTGACATTTGGCACATCCAAAGTATTCCTATGGTATCCTATAGTTGCACAACCTCATGGTCTAAGGAAAGGATACTTGACATTGGAAAAGCTTTAGCATACGAACTACACGATCTTGTGCTAGGCTTAGGATTGGGTCTTGTCCATCACATCATTCTCCTAATGATGTGATCCTGTTATCAATGACATCCAATGTCCATGGTCAGGAAACCATAACCATCTGTTGATCAACGAGCTAGTCAACTAGAGGCTTACTAGGGACATGTTGTGGTCTATTTATTCACACATGTATTACTGTTTCCGGATAATACAATTAAAGCATGAACAATAGACAATTATCATGAACAAGGAAATATAATAATAACCATTTTATTATTGCCTCTAGGGCATATTTCCAACATATTCTTCACGATGCTCTCTTTATGGTTCAATTCTTATCTTTTATGCGAGCATCATTGAAATCGTCATGCCTAGCTAGGGTCGTTAAACGATAGCGCTTGTTGGGAGGCAACCCAATTTTATTTTATTTGTTTTTGCTTCTGTTTAGGAATAAATTTTGCATCTAGCTTCTGTTTGTATGTGGTTTTGTGTTTAATTTAGTGTTTGTGCCAAGTAGAACCTTTGGGAAGACTTGTGTGAAGTTTATACTATCATGCTGTAAAAAAGAGAAACTTTAGCGCTCACGAGATTGGTTGTAATTTTTTTAATGAAGAGTGATTTTTAGTTGATTATTTTTGCAGATGATTAATAGACAAATTCCTCAGGTCCACCAATTTATTTCAGAATTTTTAGAGTTACAGAAGTATTCGAAAGTTACAGATTACTACACACTGTTTTGTTTTTTACAGATTCTGTTTTCTATGTAATATTTTCTTATTTTGATGAATCTATGAGTAGTATCGGAAGGTATGAACCATAGAGAAGTTGGAATACAGTAGATATTATACCAATATGTATTTAGAATGAGTTCATAACAGTACCTAAGTGGTGGTTTTATTTTCTTATACTAACGGAGCTTAGGAGTTTTTTGTTGAGTTTCGTGTTGTAAAGTTTTCAAGTTTTGAGTATGGAATTGATGGACAATGGAATAAGGAGTGGCAAGAGCCTAAGCTTGGGGATTCCCAAGGCACCCCAAGGTAATATTCAAGGACAACCAAGTGCCTAAGCTTGGGGATGCCCCGGGAAGGCATCCCCTCTTTCGTCTTCGTCTATCGGTAACTTTACTCGATGCTAAATTTTTATTCACCACATGATATGTGTTTTGCTTGGAGCGTCAATTTATTTTATTTTGTTTTTCTTCCTGTTTGAATAATATCCCAAGATCTGAAATTCTTAAATATTAGAGAGTCTTCACATAGTTACATAATTATCCAACTAGTCATTGATCTTCACTTATATCTTTCGGAGTAGTTTGTCATTTGCTCTAGTGCTTCACTTATATCTTTTAGAGCATGGTGGTGGTTTTATTTTGAAGAAATAGATGAATTCTCATGCTTCACTTATATTATTTTAAGAGTCTTTTATAACAACATGGTAATTGGCTTTGTTATAAAACTAGTCCTAATATGATAGGCATCCAAGATGAGTATAGTAAAAACTTTCATATAAAGTGCATTGAATACTATGAGAAGTTTGATACTTGATGATTGTTTTGAGATATGAGGATGGTGATATTAGAGTCATGCTAGTAGATTAGTTTTGAATTTTAGAAATACTTGTGTTGAGGTTTGCAAGTCCCGAAGCATGCATGTATGGTATCCATTGTGTGATAAATTTGAAGCATGAGGTATTTCATTAAGTGTCATCCTTTGTGTGGAGGTCGGGATCGCGCAATGGTTAACTCCTACCAACCCTTCCCCTAGGAGCATGCGTGTAGTACTTTGTTTTGATGACTTGTAGATTTTTGCAATAAGTATGTGAGTTCTTTATGACTAATGTTGAGTCCATGGATTATACGCACTCTCACCCTTCCACCATTGCTAGCCTCTCTTGTACCGCGCAAATTTCGCCGGTACCATACAACCACCATATAGCTTCCTCAAAATAGCCACCATACCTACCTATCATGACATTTCCATAGCCATTATGAGATATATTGCCATGCAACTTTCCACCGTTCCGTTTATTATGACACACTTTATCATTGTCATATTGTCATGCATGATCATGTAGTTGACATCGTATTTGCGGCTAGGCCACCATGCGTATTTTTTCATACATGTCACTCTTGATTCATTGCACATCCCGATACACCGCCGGAGGCACTCATATAGAGTCATACCTTGTTCAAGTATCAAGTTGTAATATCGAGTTGTAAATCAATATAAGTGTGATGGTCATCATTATTAGAGCATTGTTCCAAAGAAAAAAAGAAAAAAAAGAAAAAAAGAAGGAAAGGCCAAAGAAAAAAAAAGGCCCAAAAAAGAAAAAAAACAAGAAAAATAAAAAAATAGAAAAAAAGAAAAGAAAAAAGGGACAATGCTACTATCCTTTTCCAGACTTGTGCTTAAAAGTAGAACCATGATCTTCATGATAGAGAGTCTCTTCTTTTATCACTTTCATATACTAGTGGGAATTTTCATTATAGAACTTGGCTTGTATATTCCAACGATGGGCTTCGTCAAATGCCCTAGGTCTTCGTGAGCAAGCAAGTTGGATGCACACCCACTTAGTTTCTTTTGTTGAGCTTCCATACATTTATAGCTCTAGTGCATCTGTTGCATGGCAATCCCTACTCACTCACATTGATATCTATTGATGGGCATCTCCATAGCCCATTGACACGCCTAGTTGATGTGAGACCATCTTCCTCTAGGTCTTCTCCACAACCACCACTCTATTCCACATAGTGCTATGTCCATGGCTCACGCTCATGTATTCCGTGAAAGTTGAAAGAGTTTGAAAAAATTTTAAGTATGAAACAAGTGCTTGGCTGAAACTGGGGTTGTGCATGATTGGAATATTTTGTGTGACGAAGATGGAGCATAGCCTAACTATATGATTTTGTAGGGATGAACTTTCTTTGACCATGTTATTTTGAGAAGACATGATTGCATTATTAGTATGCTTGAAGCATCATTATTCTTATGTCAATATAGACTTTTATCTTGAATCTTTCGAATCTGAACATTCATGCCACAATAAAGAGAATTACATTGAGAATTATGTTGGTTAGCATTACACATCAAAAAATTGTTTTTATCATTTACCTACTCGAGGACGAGCAACAATTAAGCTTGGGGATGCTTGATACGTCTCCAACGTATCTATAATTTTTTATTGTTCCATGCTATTATATTATCCTTCTAGGATGTTTTATGGGCTTTTATATACACTTTTATATGATTTTTGGGACTAACCTATTAACCCAGAGCCCAGTGCCAGTTTCTGTTTTTTTCATTATTTTTGAGTTTCACAGAAAAGGAATATCAAACAGAGCCCAATTGACCTGAAACTCAACAGAGCTTATTTTTGGACCAGGAGAAGCCCAGGAAGTGCCGGAGGGGGACCAAAAGATCCACGGTCTGCCCACGAGGGTGGGGGCGCCCCCTGGGCGCGCCCCCTGCCTCGTGGACAGCCCGGAGACCCCCTTTACTTGCCCCCGACTCCAACACCTCCTATATATACTGAAACCTCCGGAAAATAACCTAGATCGGGAGTTCCGCCGCCGAAGGCCTCTGTTGCCACCGAAAACCAATCTGGACCCTGTTCCGGCACCCTGTCGGAGGGGGGATCCCTCTCCGGTGGCCATCTTCATCATCTCGGCACCCTCCCCGACGAGGGGGGAGTAGTTCACCCTCGGGGCTGAGGGTATGTACCAGTAGCTATGTGTTTGATCTCTCTCTCTCTCTCTCTCTCTCTCTCGCTCTCTCTCGTGTTCTTGAGATGGCACAATCTTGATGTATCACGAGCTTTGCTATTATAGTTGGATCTTATGATGTTTCTCCCCCTCTACTCTCTTGTGATGAATTGAGTTTTCCCTTTGAAGTTATCTTATCGGATTGAGTCTTTAAGGATTTGGGAACACTTGATGTATGTCTTGCGTGGAATACCTCTTGCGACATTGGGGTATTCTATTGATTCACTTGATGTATGTTTTGGTGATCAACTTGTGGGTTCCGTGACCTTGGGAATCTATGCATAGGGGTTGGCACACATTTTCGTCTTGACTCTCCGATAGAAACTTTGGGGCACTCTTTGAAGTACTTTGTGTTGGTTGAATAGATGAATCTGAGATTGTGTGATGCATATCGTATAATCATACCCACGGATACTTGAGGTGACAATGGAGTATCTAGGTGACATTAGGGTTTTGGTTGATTTGTGTCTTAAGGTGTTATTCTAGTACGAACTCTAAGATATATCGAACAGAAAGAATAGCTTCGTGCTATTTTACTACGGACTCTTGAATAGATCGATCAGAAAAAATAACATTGAGGTGGTTTCGTACTCTACAATAATCTGTCTGTTTGTTCTCCGCTATTAGTTACTTTGGAGTGACTCTTTGTTGCATGTTGAGGGATAGTTATATGATCCAGATATGTTATTATTGTTGAGAGAACTTCCACTAGTGAAAGTATGAACCCTAGGCCTTGTTTCCTATCATTGCACTACCGTTTATGCTCACTTTTACCACTTGCTACCTTGCTTTTTTTATTTTCAGATTACAAAAACCTATATCTACCATCCATATTGCACTTGTATCACCATCTCTTCGCCGAACTAGTGCACCTATACAATTTACCATTGTATTGGGTTTGTTGGGGACACAAGAGACTCTTTATTATTTGGTTGCAGGGTTGTTTGAGAGAGACCATCTTCATCCTACGCCTCCCACGGATTGATAAACCTTAGGTCATCCACTTGAGGGAAATTTGCTACTGTCCTACAAACCTCTGCACTTGGAGGCCCAACAACGTCTACAAGAAGAAGGTTGCGTAGTAGACATCAGCACGCCACTGGCAAAGGAGGTAGAGCTAAGCAGGTAACAGTGGCCGTCCATCCAGGCTAAAATCGAGGCTATATGGGGAAGTGGAGACGCCCACGTCCCGTCAGTTGCCACGCGTCAGTCAAGGCCGCAGGCTTTTGGGGCCCGCGGCGCTCCGCACTTGGCCCTTGGCTTCACCGTGAAGCCAAGCCCGAGCGCACATTGGGCCCGGGGGCTATTGTCGGCGTTCTGGGAACGGGGGTACCCAGACTTGCCTGCCTACGGCCCAGGGCGTGGCTCATCTGGCGGCATGGTATGGCCCAACATCTTCAGTAACCACTCAAGACCCTCGCGAGGCGGACGACACAAGGCATCCCCTGGGGCGGCCGCACTAGGCTGGCTCATGAGGATCGGAGACATCGAGGCGAGGGACACCTCGCGAGGTCCTCGTGACGTGAGCAGTGGCGACCAAGGCCAGGCGGGCACCAGCGGGCGCAGAGTGCTAGTTTCCCCTTTGGTGCTAAAGGAGTAGGTGTTGGCGAAGAGTCTCGAGGCGTCAGGCAATGGTTTCCATATTGGTGCAACAAGACGAAGACCAGCAGGACAACAGAACGGAGGTTATCGCGGAGCCCACAACGGCGTCACCACCAGAGCCTTTGGCAGGCGAAGACCACCTTTTGTCAAGATAGCTTGTACTAGGTGTCCCCCTTCAAATTTGGCCGTTGTGGGATCCCTTCCCACTCAATATTTGGGAAGAGGACCCGGGCCACTATAAATAGGACTAGCCACCACCATTGGGATGATCTCATCTTGAGCTGATCTGATAGAAGGTCACACACCATATGCTCTCCCGTGCACAAGAACCCCTCTACTCAGGAGCCAGTTCGTTCATGTACTAGTTCTTCATCAGCCTGTAAGGCAATCCGCCACACACACTGGATTAGGGTATTACACCACGACGGTGGCCCGAACCAGTATAAACTTTGTGTCCCTTGTTCTTCGGAGCTGACGAGCTAGGCTTCGGGATCGGTGGGTAGACGTGCTAGAATGGAAGGAGAGATATTCGTGCGCACCCTAGAGTTCGAACCTTAAGGGTTTTCCCGGAACTCGAGATCCGACATTCACGACAGCCAATATTTCGTTGACGTGGCAACCGTTTCAAAAACGGTGTCGTGGCGGCAATTTGAGAAAATGTTTTCATGGCAGCTATTTTAGACAACGTTGTCATGGCACCAAATTTCAGAAATTCTACCGTGGCACGAAATTATAGCTCCTTGTCCCGCGCCAAGTACACCTTCTCCTCGTCGGGGTCCTCCGTGTACATTTGCCATCATAACCTATAATATGTAGGTTGTTTCTATGATAATTACATTAACGTGTCAATCTCGTGGCTACATCCATCATACCGTGACGCGCAGACCACTTAACATTACAACATACTAGATCATCTGTGGTGCGCGTTGCTGCGCCCATCAATTTTACAGATATTTTTGGCAACTATTGGTGTAAGAAACATCAAAGTTAGAGCAATATTTTGTTTGATGCCAATTATTGGCTAGTGATTGGTTGGTTATAAACTTTTCTTACTAAACTCACAAAAGTTGCCAAATTTTGGCATCAACCCAATTTCAAATGAAAAATGAGTTGATTGCAATTTAAGTACGACAACAAACTAAATTTTTGGATGGCAAAGCAATACAAAGCGCATGTACTTTTCCATAAGAGGATAGTACAGTGGACCAGATATCATAAATGTCTGCTGGACAAACCATAGCTCCAACAGTAACCCTGGGGGTATGGCCTATTGGGGATCGTTGCAGAAATTAAAAAAATTCTACGCATCACCAAGATCAATCTATGGAGTGACTAGCAACGAGAGAGGGGAGTGCATCTTCATACCCTTGAAGATTGCAATGTGGAAACGTTACAAGAATGCGGTTGGTGAAGTCGTACACGCAGCGATTCAGATCGCGGTCGATTCCGATTTAAGCGCCGAACAACGGCGCCTCCGCGTTCAGCACATGTGCAGCCCGGTGACGTCTCCCACGCCTTGATCCAGCAAGGAGAGAGGGAGAGGTTGGGGAAGACAACTCCAGCAGCGGCGCGACACCGCGTGGTGGTGGAGCAGCGTGGTACTCCGGCAGGGCTTCGCCAAGCACCGCGGAAGGAGAGGAGGAGCTGAGAGGGGGGAGGGGTGCGCCAGGTATAGGGTACGGCTGCCCTCCCAGCCCCTCACTATATATATGGGAAGGGGAGAGGAGGGGCCGGCCCCTCTAGATGGATTCTAGAGGGGGGGGGCAAGGGCACGGGGCTTGCCCCCCAAGCCAAGGGGGGCGCCCCCTTTAGGGAGGTAGAAATGTGTTGCACATTCCACTAATTTCCTGGCATTCTTTATGGTACTTGAAATCTCCCCCTAATGCCTGGAAATGTTCCTCATTGAATCAGCATACTGGCCTTGAATAACTCCCCATGCGAGGGGCTTGAGGTATTGACGGAAATACAGTTATCCTCACATAGATCCCAACTATATGTTGAGGGGCCAAAGATGTATGCCGGGTGGTGATATCGGTATGCAACCGAATTACCGCAAATAGGAAATACTTGGTAGATATCCACATATCAAAGATAGAGGGGAATAATATTATGCAGTTCTGTCATGAGCGTGTGAAACTGCATGACTCCACCATAAAGTTGAAAAGTTGCAATTCCAAAGTAAAGATAATATAATGAGCTTAACTCTTTGGACATGATCCTACCAAACCATTTTGAGTCTAGACATTAGGACAAATTGCTAAATTTCAACCCAAAAGCCATAGAGAAGGCCCTCAAGTAGAATTCTGCAATGTTTATCTGTTCGATTTGCTTGAAATCGATGTCAGGCTAATGAGCCAATGGTTTCGTGTGGGTAAACCACACTTGAGACCATTGTATAGATGTGTCTTTTAGAACCATGGAACACCTGAATAGTCTAGTCAATGGATGGGAAGACCCACTCACCTCGACTTGACGCGTTCAAGGAGTCTGGGTGCTTCAGCGTAGACTTTAAGGTGCGCGAGCCTTAAAATTAGCTTCCCTGTGTCACATGTATTGCACAAAATATCCAAATATTGTTAGAATTTAGCATCATAATAATCATAAACATTGGAATTGCTGATAGTTTCGGTTTCAACCCAATGTCAATGATGACCAAAGATGGAATGCCAAATTTGTCATGCAAAAGACACTCTGGAAAACTATCTCGTACGCAACATGTGCTACGAGTTTTATAGTATGTGTGGTACAATCATGATGCTGCAAAGAGAATGTGCTTGCCATATCCATTGCATATGGTAAAGAGAAGATATCCCTCTTTGTTGTCGTCATAAGTTTCACTATGGAAACTATTTTGACGGATACCTCTATAGTTTAATAGGGTACGAGTTAAACCCGGAAGCAATAAAGCATCCTGACGTTACTCGAGTACCCACAGGGACAGTACATATGACTCGAGTTGAGCCAACAAATACCTATCGCGTCTAACGATTTTAAAATATCTCCTTTCTCTCAACGAGAGTGGAAACATTTCACTTCCCTGAGTATAGAGTTCGTGGTGCATATGTCCAGATGGCACAAATCATCTTTCATCAGATTGACCCCGTAGAAATCTATATATAGACATGAAGATTTTCAATATGAAAAACACTGTCAGATATATAAAATACATACAAATGTATTTGTACCAAAGTGCTGATACAGTATATTGTGATATACAATATATGATAACAACAATAATCATGTTCTTATTAGAACATCATAAATGGACATAAATAAATAGATCACTGAGGAGACTAAGGGACTAAATGTATAGTCTCCAAACATGTCGGTTGATGCATATTCAACCACCATGTTCTCCATGCTCATAGGGTCTCGTGACAGCTTGATGGTGTCAGGTTGAGGGTTTGAAATGAGTTTCAAACCATTACCCTTGAGGTCTATTTCGTCCCGGTGGCGTAGCTTGGATTGCACGCTCTATCACATGGGATGCAAGACTGATCTTAATGTCCATGATCCTCTTAAGTAAGTTGTGGCCATTGAGGGCAAGAGCCTCAAATTACTTAGCCATCATTTACTTATAGGGGCAAACCAGAGATAATAAATTTACCATCATGGTTAAGTTATAATCAGATTGCAAAAATTTGACTCAAGTGTATAACTTGATAATGCTCAACCTCAATTGTAGGAACATAACACACTGAAGATCATACATATATCACAGTAATAGAGATTGTCTGCACATGGGCAGTAGATCCAACTCATTACCTTGTGTTTTCCTAATATAATGAGGGAGATGTTATTGTCAAAAATTTACAAGTTTGTTGTGCGGGAGAAATCAATCTCGACCACTGTGGCATGTTCATGAAGAATTGCAATGTGGTAAACACATAGAACATATCATCTCCGGTGAAAAACCGGTAATTTATTTATAGTACAGATTGCGTAATATAAATACATCTTAATGTTGCAAAATTAATGGATTTCAAGATGGTGGCTCGAAATCATTAGTGTGAATCTTAAATTGCTAAGGATTACACCTTGAATTTTGCATATGTATTTGCAAGAAATTGAAAATCTCGATTGCAATAGATGTACTATTCTCGACATGTAGTGAACATGGAGATACATACATTCCGGAATACATTGTACTCAACAGAAATACACTACTATTGTGATGAATAGTAATGATGTTGCAAATTTGATGTTCAAGTGAAAACTTGAATTGTATAGATCTCAAATTTATTGAGATGATATTTTATCAAGTTGCAAGATAATTCAGCAAAGTGAATTAATATTTTGCGGGAGAAAATTAATCTCAACCGCAATGAGATTGTATTGCGAGAGAAGAAAATTCTCAATCGCAAATCAGTACTCTAAAGGTAGTAAATTTATCTTTGCAAGAGATAAAAGAAAATCTAAGTTGCAAATAATAGATGTAATGAATCTCAACATGTAAGAAACATGGAAATATATTACATCACGTTCTGGAATACAAGGTACTCTACAGAAATCAGTATTTAAGACAAATATTGGAAATAACAGAGTCTAAAATATGCGAATACTAATAAATAGTACTAAATTAATAAAAACATAGAAGAGAGAGAAAAAATGAACGACCCATGGCCATCCGGCCCACAGCCAAGTGGAGGGGAAAGGAGCAGCCGGAGGTCGCCCCAGGCGCCTGGGCCTGGGCCTCCACGGCCTTTGGCCGGCCCAGCCGCTGCCTTCCGCGACGCATAAGGAGGAGGCGAGGGGTGGGGCGGTTACGGATAAGGATCCGCCCCGACCCGCACCACCGCTCGATCTCCCCCACGTCCAGCGCTCGATCCCCCACCACCTGTGCTCGATCCCAGTCGCCTGTGGTTGGAGCGAGTGCGGCGCCTCCCCTCGCATCTCCGGTGGCCAGCGGTGTGATACCGACGAAGCCTCTTCGTCCGAGGAAGAAGAGACGACGATGGGGCGTGACGAGCAGCGCCGCGGCGGTTGGGACGGCGGTCGATGGCGGCCACGGCGCGCCCGAAGTGCCTTTCCACACGGCTGCTCGAGCCCGCTATTGCCTCCAGCGGCGGCGGGGCGTTGGCGTCCGCGCCCTCCATCCCTGCTCCAAGGCGGATGACGCTGTGGGCCCTGAGGCGAAGGCGAGTACCTCCTCGTCCACAATGGTGCGTATCGGCACGGGGCATGGCCGCACGGGCCGGCGGCTTCGACGACACGAGCCACTCGGCCGACGGAGGAAGGGGTAGAGGCGGGGACTCAGGGGGCGATGTAGGCGCGGCTGCAGCCCCGTGCACCATGGGGGCGCTCGGGCATTGGGAGCACCGCGGTGGGCGCGTCCATGAGCGCTGTGACCGATAGGTGTGAGCACCACGAGGGGCGCGTCCAGCGGCGAGGTGGCCGCCAGGGGTGCCACGTCCAGCGGCGCTGCGGCAGAACCGACGGATGGCTTGCTTCCGGCGACGGAAGTTGCCCGCTCCCTTTCTCTGTTTCGCTCGTTGGTAGTTCTATGTGCTGATAACGTGTTAGAGTGAAACGAGAATGAATCAAAACTCTCCTTTATTGATGATGATTGTACACTTATATACATAGGGAACAGACGCCTCCGAGGGATGCGACCACTCGTAGAGGCACCATTCCAGGAACTGCCGTGACGGTTCGCTGGAGTCCTGGAACCATACGTGTTGTGTAGGAAGCGGGGATTATCCCGTAATAACCGTCAGGGTTATTATTTTTAACATTTATTTTACTGCATCCACTTCTAATTATGAGTTTATTAGTGGATGCTTTTCTGAACTTTGATCCTCACCGAAGAATTGATGTTGTCCGATTTGGAAACTACTATACAATAGTTGGAAAAGGGATGTGAAATTCATAAGAGTCACGTGATTTCATTCTATGTGAGACAACTATATTGATGAACAAACTGCTACATATACCAGGCATGTCAAACTCGGCCATGAAAATAAAAAATATATGCCGAGGAAAAGAGATATGGTTGTTCTACTTATAAAGTTGTATCCTTTGCTAGAAAAAAATAAGGAAAGTATTATACGTTAATTTTTTACCTAATAATAAAGCAAATTGGGTTTCTGGTCGTCCGTCTTTAAAATTACCCTTAGAGTTCTAAATAATTACCCACCGTGCCATTGGTAGGTGGAAAAAACGGTTCACTTTTTTGCTTCTAAAATCGCGTAGGGCTTCTGTTTATTTAAAGTAAGCCCATGTCGTAGATCACAAGTGCTTGAGTGGCGTGGTGGTATAGCCTTGCCCCTGCATACAGGAGACCCAAGTTTGAATTCTGGTTCCTCTCCTCTTTCTGCAACTTTTTCCTTTTTTGAGAATATCCTCTTTCTCCTTTTCTCTCCTAGATGGGCCACATGATGTTTCAGTGTCGGCCCAACTACTCTACTTTTATTTTTTCTATTTTCCGGCAAATTCAGTTTTTATAACTCATGACTTTCGAACCAAAATCCAAATCTAACATGTCATATATGAAAATCCCTCAAAAGGTGTGTAGATTTCAAATATGCTATTATATTAATCCTTTCTAAAATTTTGTCTACTATACAACCTTAATTAATATCTTCTTTACATGTGGTATTTTGAAAAATGTCGGCTTACCATTGATATTTGTGTTGTCTAATAAACTTGAAACATCGTGAGTATTCAAAAATCATTCAACCTTATGCTTTTTGTGAAACACCACTTATCATGTTGTTTGCCATGTGGCATCGTGAAGAATTTTAAGGGATTCACCGATGTTGTAAGATGTGAGTACGTGGCATGATTTTCCCCCGTTGCAACACACGGGCATGTTTTGCTAGTTAATATTTTTTTTGAGCTTCTCAGGATGAGCATGCAACTAAGAATAAATTAATGTTAAGTTTTAGTTTCTGCCAGGACCATCATCATATTATTCCAAAGTGAGTACAATTTCATTTAGTAACAGAGGGTCGATAACATAAACCTTATATGGTGATGCAGCAAGTATGTAGCAAAATATCATCAACATGCATGATGCATCGGCAGAAGCCGCGACGTGCAACATGCATGGACTGAAAGCATGGGCTGGCATGGCATACAATGAGTTAATTAAGTCGTACTGACACCACGATGGCCTCACGGTATATCAAGGTTGTTAGAATTACACCTGTTTATACCCAATCATTAGTTCTGATGCTTCTCAAGCCAACACACTTGGACCTGAAATACATATTTTATGGAAGCTTCCCACGAACTTTAGTTGCAATGATGGACTTTTGAGGTTAACAACACGAGAAATGGCAACTGCTATAGCCACATTATGGTACTCACAAATAGATAATAGAGACCATTGAGTACAATGATGCCTGATTTGCATTTTTACTGTGCCATCTATTTTTGGAAATAAATAATAAAAGTATTTAAGACAAGTTAAAGGGTACAAACATTCAACAAAATATCAGTAATTTACATATAGACTAGCTCAATATAGTGGTGAGGCATATTTATTTATATTTCTCATAGTCTTTATATCACCTTCGTACCATATAAATAACAATGTTCAACGCTCTATCCCAAAGATTTCTGGTGATCTTTTCTCAACTTACTAACAAACCCAGATGCATGAAGTTATTTTAATATATCAATAACAGTTCACCAGCAAAGAGTAGATCATCATGGTCCACTCTAAGAATCTTCTTTGCTTAAAAAATACACCCTATTCTCACCCTTATTCTACTTGGTTAAAACAAAAGAAAAAAAATCATATCCATCTCACTGTCAGGTTATATCATCTATTTTGTCCCAACTGTGAAAATCTCATATATAAATTACTTAGTTACTTAGTATCCAAAGAAAGAGACGACTATTCAGTTAATACTTGGTACGATGCAGAATATGTACTACTCCGAGGAAGCAAATTTCAAAGCAATATGGGAACAAATTTAGATGGTTGTTGCAAAGTTGCAACATCATGTCAATATTATACATATTTCTCTTCCTGATGCTGAAATTACTCACATGAACTATATCTCTTTAGCAATTATTTGCTTTGATTGTTGTCTCAAATGTTGCACACCATACTTCTTCATAGTTTCCTTTGCCTCATCATATGTTATATAGCTGGCAAAGAAGTAATAATAATATGCAAGATGCTAGTTAACGCATAAAATCCAGATAAGAAAAACATGCAGGGACATGACATAATAGGGAAATATATTGAACATCAAGGCCAAGACAACATACCGGACCAACCCCTTTCAAGACAAATTGTCCCCTCTATTAAAAGTATCAAGGTATTCAAGCATTTCTCTCTTAAGATCAAGCTCTCTTCCCATGATAAGCTCTCTGCAATAATCTAAATGCAGCATAAGAAATAATAAGATTTTTTTTTATGAAATGTGGATCCAGATGATAAGCAAGATTAAAACAGAGTGCCACGAGTTCAGGCAGGACTGACTTTAAATTAGACACATGATAATTCTTCCCTTTGTTGTTTTCAACATAAATTCAACAGACACTTGGTAAGCCACATCACTATATCAATTTAAAGTTTACTAACTGAGATACATATATAATAAGCATGAACCACTTTATCAGCTACAGATGGACTGTTAATAACAGTAATCACATTATGCAAATGTCAATAATAAATGAGTAGTAATTATATGTGTTTCATATATAGTTCATACCAGGGAAAATTACATTGTAGTATGCAGCGAGAAGTGGCTTGATCGACTCTTTAAAATAGCAACAAAATCTGGCTGTAAATATGACATGTAGTTATGCACAATTCAGCAAGGAACTCAAGAATTATCCTTCTCGTAGTATTAACCTTGATCTGAGTAGCACTTTGGTTTTTGAAGTGAACTGCTATCAAAGGATTGACTTTATCTTGCAAACATGAAATGAAAATTATCAGTTAGCTGTCCAAGTTAGTAATGGCCAAACTAAGATAATCCTTCAACGACTGGACTAAGAGAAAAACACTTTACATGACATTCATTAGCATTAGAGATATTTTCGTTAATACGTAGCTGGACACAATTATACAAAATAACAAAACAAGGAATCAGGCAAGAGGAATTACAACCCGGATCTATTTATTGAAGAGGCAAAAGCCAACCAATAGGCGGACCACTTGGATGAGGATTGCAAGGAGCAAAGAGTCATGGACTTGTTGGGCGTAGGCAAAGAACCTAAGGTTTCGCTCCCTATGCCGCCAAGAGTGAACTCTACCGTAACCTCTGCAGAGCACCCATGTGGTGGTGACCATCGAGAAGTTATATTGGATTGGAGCAATTGGTGGGCAAGGACGACATGGTTCAGATCAGTGGCGCACAAGAGTTCTGGTCGGCTAGATGTGGGTCATCATTGATCCAAGCCGCTCGCCTCCTTCCACCAGACCATCGTCGGCCGCGCCGCACTACCGCGATGGTCGTCCCTGCATTTCTTCCCCACAAGCTGGAACGTCCGGCATCCCATTCACCCGCATCCCGCACCTAGGGGGGAGATGTGGACCCCCCCATCAAGGGATGGATCCCTTGCTAGTGTCACGTTGGCTCCCTCAAGCCCTGGATCCCCTCGCTAGCGCCGCATCAGATGGATAATGGGCCAATGTATCTGAGTGATGTGTAGCTTAGATAAATTATGTCTAGGGGTGGGTGATTAGACTACTTGACCAAATAAAAATCTAGCATTTTCCCAATTTTAACTTTAGGCAGATTTTAGCAACTTAACACAAGTCAAGCAATCAACCTACACATGCAATTCTAAGAGTGTAGCAGCGGAATGTAAATCATTGCATATGAAGGTAAAAGGGAGGAGTTTGGAGGGAGCAAACACAATGTAGACACGAAGATTTTTGTTGGAAATATGCCCTGGAGGCAATCATAAAATGGTTATTATTATATTTCCTTGTTCATGATAATCGTTTATTATCCATGCCATAATTGTATTGATTGGAAACTCAAATGCATGTGTGGATACATAGACAAACAACATGTCCCTAGTGAGCCTCTACTGGATTAGCTCGTTGATCAAAGATGGCCATGGTTTCTGGGTTACAGACTTTAGTTGTCAATTGATAACGAGATCACATCATTAGGAGAATGATGTGATGGACAAGACCCAAGCTGTGAATGTAGCATATGATCGTGTCAGTTTATTGCTATAGTTTTCTGCATGTCAAGTATATGTTCCTATGACCATGAGATCATGCAACTCACTGACATCGGAGGAGTACCTTGTGTGTACCAAATGTGACAACGTAACTGGGTGACTATAAAGGTGCTCTACAGGTATCTCCGAAGGTATTTGTTGAGTTGGCATGGATCAAGACTGGGATTTGTCACTCCATATGATAGAGAGGTATCTCTGGGCCCTCTCGGTAATACAACATCACAAGAAGATTGCAAGCAATGTGACTAAGGAGTTAGTTGCGAGATCTTGTATTACGAAACGAGTAAAGAGACTTCCCGGTAACGATATTGAAATAGGTATGGAGATACCAACGATTGAATCTCGGGCAAGTAACATATCGATAGACAAAGGGAACTGCATACGGGATTGTCTACATCCTTGACATCATGGTTCATCCGATGAGATCATCATGCAAAATGTGGGAGGCAATATGGGTATCCAGATCACGCTATTGGTTATTGGCTGGAGAGGTGTCTCGGTCATGTCTGCATGGTTCCCGAACCCATAGGGTCTACACACTTAAGGTTCGGGTGACGCTAGAGTTGTAATGGGAATTGTATGTGGTTAACCAAAAGTTGCTTGAAGTCCCGGATGAGATCCCGGATGTCACGAGGAGTTCCGGAATGGTCCGGAGGTGAAGATTTATATATGGGAAGTCCTCTTTTGGTCGCCGGAAAAGTTTCGCGTATTATCAGTATTGTACCGGGAGTGCTGAAAGGGGTCCGAGGGTCCACCTGCCCCGGGGGGGCACATTGGATGTAGGGGTGTGCGCCTTAGCCTATATGGGCCAGGGGAACCAGCCCCAAGAGGCCCATGCGCCAAGAGGGGAGGAGGAGTAAGAGTCCTATAAGGGGAAGGCACCCCCTAGCTGCCTTGGGGAGGGAGGAAACTCCTCCCTGTTCGCACACCTCCTTGGAGGAGGGGCCAAGGCTGCGCCCCAACCCCCCTTGCCTCTTATATATAGTGGTGCAGAAGGGGGGCCTGGACACACCAATCCTCTTGCCCTTGGTGCAGCCCTCTCTCCCTCCTTCACCTCCTCCTCCTCCATAGTGCTTGGCGAAGCCCTACCGGAGAACCACAAGCTCGACCACCACGCTGTTGTGCTGCCGGAGTTCTCCCTGAACTTCTCCTTCCCCCTTGCTAGATCAAGAAGGAGGAGACGTCCCTGGGCTGTACGTGTGTTGAACGTGCCGTCCATTCGGCACTAGATCAGATCTTCCGCGATTTGAATTGCCACGAGTACGACTCCATCAACTGTGTTCTAGTAACACTTCCGCTTAGCGATCTACAAGGGTATGTGGATCCAACTCTCCTCTCGTAGATGTGCATCTCCTAGATTGATCTTGGTGAGCGTAGGATTTTTTTTGTTTCCCATGCAACGTTCCCCAACAGTGGCATCATGAGCTAGGTCTATGCGTAGATGACATCACAAGTAGAACACAAAGGAGTTTGTGGGCATTGATATTCAGATTGCTTCCTTCCCTAGTCTTATTTTGATTCAGCGGTATTGTGAGATGAAGCGGCCTAGACCAACTTTACATGTCCACGTACATGAGACTGGTTCCATCGACAGACATGCAACTTGTTGCACAAAGATGGTTGGCGGGTGTCTATCTCTCCCACCTTAGTTGAATCGGATTCGACAAAGGTGGTCCTTGTAGAAGGTTGAATAGCAATTTGCATATCACCGTTGTGGCTTTGTGTAAGTTAGAATCATTCTTGCTAGATACCCATAGCAGCCACATAAAACATGCAACAACAATTAGAGGACGTCTAACTTGTTTTTGCAGGGTATGATGTGATATGATATGGCCAAAGACATGCTGAGATATATTTGATGTATGAGATGATCATGTTTTGTATAGATTATCACGACTTGCATGTCGATGAATACGGCAACCGGCAGGAGCCATAGGGTTGTCTTTAATTATTATATGACTTGCGTGTCAATCATTAAATGCTTTGTACTGCTTTACTTTATCGCTAAGCGGTAGCAATAGTAGTAGAAGCATGGTTGGCGTGACAACCCCGATGGCAGCACAATGATGGTGATCATGATGATGGAGATCATGGTGTCATGCTGGTGACGATGGAGATCATGTCAGTGCTTTGGAAATGGAGATCAAAAGCACAAGATGATGGCCATATCATGTCACTTATGATTTGCATGTGATGTTAATCCTTTTATGCATCTTATTTTGCTTAGGACGACGGTAGCATTATACGGTGATCCCTCTCTAAAATTTCAAGATAAAATTGCATTCTCCCCAAGTGTGCACTATTGCGAAAGTTCGTCATTTCGAAGCACCACGTGATGATCGGGTGTGATAGACTCTACGTTCACATAAAACGGGTGCAAGCCAATTTTGCAAATGCGGAACCCTTGGGTTAAACTTGACGAGCCTAGCATGTACATACATGGCCTCAGAACACAAGAGACTAAAAGATCGAGCATGAGTCATATAGTTAATATGATCAACATGGAGATGTTCACCATTGAAACCACCTGATCTCACGTGATGATCGAACTTGGGTTGGTGAATTTGGATCATGCTACACCCGGACAACCGGTGGGATGTTGATTTGAGTGGGAGTTCTTAAGTAATATGGTTAGATGAACTCTTTATCATGAACAATAGTCTAAGTTATCTTTGCAAATTATGTTGTAGATTAATGGCTCGCGCAGTAGCTCCCCTGATTTTCAATGCGTTCCTAGAGAAAGCTAAGCTGAAATATGATGGAAGTAACTTTGTGGACTGGGCCCGTAATATGAGGATTATCCTCACGGCTACCCAAAAGGTTTATGTAGTTGATGCACCGCTTGGTACGCCACCTGCTCCCATGTCTATGGACGTTATGAACCTCTGGCATTCACGTGTTGATGGCTACTGAATAGTTCAGTGCGCCATGTTGTATGGCTTAGAACCGGGATTTCAAAGGTGTTTTGAACATCATGGAGCATATGAGATGTTCCAGGAGTTGAAGTTTATTTTTGTGAAAAATGCCCAGAACGAGAGGTATGAAACCTTCGGTAAGTTCTACACGTGCAAAATGGAGGAGAACGCGTATGTCAATGAGCACAGACTCAGAATGTCTGGGTACTACAACCGTCTGGCTGAGTTGGGAGTTGAGCTCCCGCATTAGGCGATCACTGACAGAGTTCTTCAATCGCTACCACCTAGCTACAAGAGCTTTGTGTTGAACTATAACATGCAAGGGATGAATAGGCCAGTCTCCGAGCTATTTGCGATGCTGAAAGTCGCTGATTCAGACATCCAGAAGGAGCGTCAAGTGTTTATGGTCAATAAAAACACTAGTTTCAAGAAGAGCAAGGGAAAGAAGGGAAACTTCAAGAAAGGTGGCAAAGCAGTTGCTCCTCCCGTGAAGAATCCCAAGGTAGGACCCAAGCCGGAAACTGAGTGCTTTTATTGCAAGGGAACTGGCCACTGGAAGCGGAATTGCCCCAAGTATCTAGCTGACAAGAAGGGGGCCAACAAAGGTATATATGATATACATGTTATTGATGTGTACCTAACCAGCTCTCCTTGTAGTGCCGGGGTATTTGATACCGGTGCGGTTGCTCACATTTGCAACTCTAAATAGGAACTATGGAATAGATGGAGGCTGGAAAAGGACGAAGTGACGATGCGCATGGGAAATGGTTCCAAGGTTGATGTAATCGCCGCCGGCACACTCGCTCTTCGATTACCATCGGGATTATTGATAGACCTGAATAATTGTTATTTAGTGCTCCATTGAGCATGAACATTATATCTGGATCTTGTTTAATGCGAGACGGTTACTCATTTAAATAAGAGCATAATGGTTGTTCTATTTATGTGGGTAATATCTTTTATGGTCATGCACCCATTGTGAGGGGTTTATTCTTATTGAATCTCGATGGTGATGATACACATGTTCATAACTTGATGTCAAAAGATGTAGAGTTGATAATGATATTACCACTTTCTTGTGGCACTGCCGCTTAGGTCATATTGGTGTAAAGCGCATGAAGAAACTCCATGCTGATGGACTTTTGGAGTCTCTTGATTTTGAATCACTTGACACATGCGAACCATGCCTCATGGGCAAGATGACCAAAACCCCGTTTTCCGGAACAATGGAACGGGCAAGTGACTTGTTGCAAATCATACATACTGATGTGTGTGGTCCGATGAGCATTGACACGTACGGTGGATATCGTTATTTCCTCACCTTAACCAATGATTTGAGTAGATATGGGTATATTTACTTGATGAAGCATAAGTCTGAAACGTTTCAAAAGTTCAAGCAATTTCAGTGTGAAGTCAGGAATCATCGTAACAAGAAGATCAAATTCCCATGATCCGATCGAGGGGGAGAGTACTGAGTTATGAGTTTGGCAATCAGTTGAGACAATGTGGAATTGTTTCACAATTGACGCCACCTGGAACACCACAGCGTAATGGTGTGTTCGAACGTCGTAATTGTACCTTATTGGATATGGTGCGTTCTATGATGTCTCTTGCCGATCTGCCATTATCATTTTGGGGTTATGCATTAGAGACAGCTACATTCACTTTAAATAGGGCACCATCTAAGTCCATAGACACGACACCGTATGAACTATGGTTTGGCAAGAAACCTAAGCTGTCGTTTCTGAAGGTTTGGGGCTGCGATGCTTACGTCAAAAGGCTTCAGCCGGAAAAGCCCGAACCCAAAGCATAAAAATGTGTCTTCATAGGATACCCGAAGGAGATGGTTGGGTATACCTTCTATCTCAGATCCGAGGGCAAAGTGTTTGTCGCTAAGAACGGGTCCTTTCTCGAGAAGGAGTTTCTCTCGAAAGAATTGAGTGGGAGGAAGATAGAACTTGATGAGGCTATTGAACCTTCACTTCAACCAGATGGTACCGCAGTACAGAAAGAAGTTTCTATGGCACCTACGTAAGTTGAAGAGGAAACTAATGATGGTGATCATGAGCTTTCGAATCAAGTTACTATCAAGCTTCATAGGTCGACAAGGATACGTTCTGCTCCTGAGTGGTATGGTAACCCTGTCTTAGAGGTCATGTTGTTGGACAACGATGAACCTACAAGCTATGGAGAAGCGATGGTGGGCCCGGACTCTGACAAATGGTTAGAGGCCATGAAATCCGAGATGGGATCCATGTATGAAAACGAAGTGTGGACTTTGAAAGTATTACCTGAAGGGCAAAAGGCCATTCAGAATAGATGGATCTTCGAGAAGAAGACGGACGCAGACGGTAATGTCACCGTCCATAAAGATCGACTTGTGGAAAAGGGGTTTTCACAAGTTCAAGGAGTTGACTACGATGAGACTTTCTCACCCATGGCGATGCTTAAGTCCGTCAGAATCATGTTAGCAATAGCTGCAATTTTTTTTGACCGTGAATAGTAGGAAAGACTCCTACTGTGTTAATATATTAAACAAAATTGTAACACTGTACAGATGGATATTTACATGGGGTGGTTCCCAGCCACTTTGTGGCAAATGGGGAAAATAATGGGAAAGGAAATTTGTATCAAAGAGAGTTTACAAAATCAAGTACTAGAGGCTTATGTGCCTCTTTGACCCTATGCTGCAGGAGTCCAAAGTCTCTCTTAAATCTCTCAAGCCAAGATTGAAAGTACGGTAGTATAGCTGCATTTTTTGATTATGAAATCTGGCAGATGGATGTCAAAACAACGTTACTTAATGGTTTCTTTAAGGAAGAGTTGTATATGATGCAACCAGAAGGTTATTTTGATCCAAAGAATGCTGACAAAGTATGCAAACTCCAGCGATCCATTTACTGGTGCAAGCATCTCGGAGTTGGAATCTTCGCTTTGATGAGGTGATCAAAGCGTTTGGGTTTATACAAGTTTTTGGAGAAGCATGTATTTACAAGAAAGTGAGTGGGAGCTCTATAGCATTTCTATTATTATATGTGGATGACATATTGTTGATTGGAAATAATATAGAACTTTTGGAAAACCTGAAGGGATATTTGAACAAAAGATTTTCAATGAAGGACCTAGGAGAAGCTGCTTTCATATTAGGCATCATAATCTATAGAGATAGATCGAGACGCCTAATAGGACTTTCCCAAAGCACATACCTTGACAAGATTTTGAAGAAATTCAAAATGGATCAGTCCAAGAAGGGGTTCTTGCCTATTTTGCAAGGTGTGAAGTTGAGTAAGACTCAATGCCCAACAACTACAGAGGATACAGAAAAGATGAGTGTCATCCCCTATGCTTCAGCCATAGGCTCTATCATGTATGCGATATTGTGCACAAGACCAGATGTCAGCCTTGCCAGAAGTATGGTCGGAAGGTTTCAAAGTAATCCTGGAATGGAACACTGGACATCGGTCAAGAATATCCTTAAGTACCTGAAAAGGAATAAGGAAATGTTTCTCGTTTATGGAGGTGATCAAGAGCTCGTCGTAAAGGGTTACATCGATGCAAGCTTTGACACTGATCCGGATGACTCTAAGCCCCAAACCGGATATGTATATATTCTTAATGGGGGAGCGCTAAGCTGGTGCAGTTCCAAGCAAAGCATGGTAGCTGATTCTACATGTGAAGCAGAGTACATAGCTGCCTCGGAGGCGGTGAAGGAAGTTGTCTGGATGAAGCAGTTCATGACAGATCTTGGAGTTGTGCCCAGTGCACTGGACCTAATGACTATGTTCTATGACAACACTAGTGCCATTGCTCTAGCCAAGGAACCAAGGTTTCACAAAAGGACCTGACACATAAAGCGACGCTTCAATTCCATCCGCGATTCGATCAAGGAGGAGGACATAAACATTTGCAAAGTACACATGGATCTGAATATTGCAGATCCGTTTACTAAACCTCTTCCAAGGGCAAAACATGATCAACACCAGAACTCTATGGGTGTTAGATTCATTACCATCTAATGCTAGATTATTGACTCTAGTGCAAGTGGGAGACTGTTGGAAATATGCCCTAGAGGCAATAATAAAATGGTTATTATTATATTTCCTTGTTGATGATAATCGTTTAGTATCCATCCTATAATTGTACTGATTGGAAACTCAAATGCATGTGTGGATACATAGACAAATAACATGTCCCAAGTGAGCCTCTACTGGACTATCTCGCTGATCAAAGATGTCCATGGTTACCGGGTCATAGACATGAGTTGTCAATTGAAAACGGGATCACATCATTAGGAGAATGATGTGATGGACAAGACCCAAACTGTCAACGTAGCATATGATTGTGTCAGTTTATTGCTATAGTTTTCTGCATGTTAAATATATGTTCCTATGACCATGAGATCATGCAACTCACTGACACTGGAGGAGTACCTTGTGTGTACCAAATGTGGCAATGTAACTGGGTGACTATAAAGGTGCTCTACAGGTATCTTCGAAGGTATCAGTTGAGTTGGCATGGATCAAGACTGGGATTTGTCACTCTGTATGACGGAGAGGTATCTCTAGGCCCTCTCGGTAATACAACATCACAAGAAGCTTGCAAGCAATGTGACTAAGGAGTTAGTTGCGGGATCTTGTATTACGGAACAAGTAAAGAGACTTGCCGGTAACGAGATTGAACTAGGTATGGATATACCGACGATCGAATCTCGGGCAAGTAACATACCGATAGACAAAGGGAACTGCATACGGGATTGTCTGAATCCTTGACATCGTGGTTCATCCGATGAGATCATCCTGGAACGTGTGTGAGCAAATATGGGTGTCCAGATCCCACTATTGGTTATTGACCGGAGAGGTATCTCTGTCATGTCTGCATGGTTCCCGGACCCGTAGGGTCTACACACTTAAGGTTCGGCTGATGCTAGAGTTGTAATGGGAATTGTATGTGGTTAACCAAAAGTTGTTTGGAGTCCCGAATGAGATCCGAGACGTCGGGAGGAGTTCCACAATGGTCCGGAGGTGAAGATTTATATATGGGAAGTCATGTTTTGGCCGTCGGAAAAGTTTCACGTATTATCGGTATTGTACCGGGAGTGCCGAAAGGGGTCCCGTGGTCCATCGGGGGGG
>LR738712.1:39036399-39257216 GCA_902687465.1 Secale cereale
CTGCCTCGGGGGGACACATGGGATGTAGGGGTGTGCACCTTGGCCTATACGGGCCAGGGTCATCAGCCCCAAGAGGCCCATGCGCCAAGAGGGGAGGAGGAGGAAGATTCCTATATGTGCCTTGGGGAGGGAGGAAACTCCTCCCTGGCCGCACCCCTCCTTGGAGGAGGGACCAAGGCTGTGCCCCAGCCCTCCCCATTGCCTCCCATATATAGTGGGGTAGAAGGGGGTCCTGGACACACCAATCCCCTTTCCCCTGGCGCAACCCTCTCTCCCTCCTTCACCTCCTCCTCCTCCAGAGTGCTTGGCGAAGCCCTGCGAGAGAACCACAAGCTCCACCACCACGCCGTTGTGCTGCCGGAGTTCTCCCTCAACTTCTCCTTCCCCTTGCCGGATCAAGAAGGAGGAGACATCCCTGGGCTGTACGTTTGTTGAATGCACCATCCGTTCGGTGCTAGATCGGATCTTCCGTGATTTGAATCGCCACGAGTACGACTCCATCAACCGCGTTCTAGTAACGCTTTCGCTTAGCGATATACAAGGCTATGTGGATCCAACTCTCCTATCGTAGAAGTGCATCTCCTAGATTGATCTTGGTGAGTGTAGGAATTTTTTTTGTTTCCCATGCAACATTCCCCAACAATTTTTGGTGTGGTTCCGGTAGGTGGTGCTATCGTACATCCATGTTTATGGAGACTTCAACCCATGAAGGGTAACGGCTGCGCGAGTCCACGGAGGCCTCCACCCACGAAGGGTCCACGAAGAAGCAACCTTGTCTATCCCACCACATCCATCACCCACGAAGGATTGGCCTCACTTGGGTAGATCTTCATGAAGTAGGCGATCTCCTTGCCCTTACAAACTCCTTGGTTCAACTCCACCATCTTGACGGAGGCTCCCAAGTGACACCTAACCAATCTAGGTGACACCACTCTCCAAAAGGTAATAAATGGTGTGTTGATGATGAACTCCTTGCTCTTGTGCTTCAAATGATAGTCTCCCCAACACTCAACTCTCTCTCATAGATTTGGATATGGTGGAAAGATGATTTGAGTGGAAAGCAACTTGGGGAAGGCTAGAGATCAAGATTCTTGTGGTAGGATTGGAATATCTTGGTCTCAACACATGAGTAGGTGGTTATCTCTTAGAAAATGAGTAGTGGAAGTGTAGGCACGTTTTGCTGGCTCTCTCTCTGATGGAGAATGGGATGGAGGGGTATATATAGCCTCCACACAAAATCTAACCGTTACACACAATTTACCAAACTCGGTGGGACCAAATAGTGAAACTCGGTGAGACGGACCTGGTTCAAAATGTGAATGTTAGGCTTTTCGGTGGGACCGACAATACCAACTCGGTGATACCGATGCGCTAGGGTTAGGGTGAAACATCATCTCGCTGAGACCGATCACATGAACTCGGTGAGACCGACTTCATTACTAAGCAAACAGAGACTTCGTCAGGCAAACTCGGTGGGACCGATCGCTCATTTTGTGAGACCGAAACATTACAAAAAGGAAACATAGAGTTTGCATTGCCAACTCAGTGGGACCGATCGCTCATCTCGTTTAGACCGAAATGTTACGAAGGGAAACAGAGAGTTTGCAATCCCATCTCGGTGAGACCGAGATCCTTATCTGTGAGACCGAACTGATTAGGGTTTCTAGCATTGGCTATGTCAAGTGAACTCGATGGCGCCGGATAGATCAAATTGGTGGGGCCAAGTTTGACTTTAGGTTTAGGACATATGTGGAAATGAGAAAGTGGTTGATGATTTTGGAGCATATCACTAAGCATTTTGAGCAGGTAAGCCATTAAGCAACGCCCTTGCTACCTCTTGAGCTTGCGTTGTATTCCCTCGAAGAGGAAAGGGAGATGCAGCACAGTAGCGTAAGTATTTCCCCCAGTTTTTGAGAACCAAGGTATCAATCCAGTAGGAGACCACGCGCCAGTCCCTTGCACCTGCACAAACAAATAAGAACTTCGCAGCCAATGCGATAAGGGGTTGTCAATCCCTTTACGGTCACTTACGATACTGAGATCTGATAGAGATGATAGTTATATTTTTGGTATTTTTTAGTTTAATAAAACAGAAAATAAACAACGGTAATATAAATTGACGGGAAAGTAATATGATAAGGATAGACCCAGGGGCCATAGTTTTCTCTAGTGGCTTCTCTCATGATAACGATATTCTACGGCGGGTAAACAAATTACTGTCGAGCAATTGATAGAAAAGTGAATAATTATGAGACTATCTAGGCATGATCATTGTATATAGGTATCACGTCCGAGACAAGTAGACCGACTCCTGCCTGCATCTAATACTATTACTCCACACATCGACCGCTATCCAGCATGCATCTAGTGTATTGAGTTCATACGAACAGAGTAACGCCTTAAGCAAGATGACATGATGTAGAGGGATAAACTCAAGCAATATGATGAAAACCCCATCTTTTTATCCTCTATGGCAACAATACAATACGTGCCTTGCTGCCCCTACTGTCACTGGGAAAGGACACCACAAGATTGAACCCAAAGCCAAGCACTTCTCCCATTGCAAGAACTATAGATCTAGTAGGCCAAACCAAACCAATAATTCGAAGAGACTTGCAAGGATATTATGAGCACACATAAAAAGTTCAGAGAAGAACCAAATATCTTTCATAGATAACCTTGATCATAAACTCACAATTCATCGGACCTCGACAAACACACCGCAAAAAGAGATTACATCGAATAGATCTCCTCGAAGACCGAGGAGAACTTTGTATTGAGATCCGGAGAGAGAGAATAAGCCATCTAGATACTAGCTATGGACCCGAAAGTCTATGGTAAACTACTCACAACTCATGGTGAGGACGATGATGATGATGATGAAGGCCTCCGTGATGAACCCCCCTTCCGGAACAGGCTCCAAGATGGGATCTGCACGGGAACAGCAGCTACGGCGGTGGAATTAGGGTTTTCTCTCTGCGTATGGAGTTTCTGGGGTACGTAGGCATATATAGGAGGAAGAGGGGCACCAGGGGCCATCGGGCCTGCTCTCGAGGCAGGGAGGCGCCCCCTGGGAAGGGGGGCGCGCCCCCACCCTTGAGGGTGGGCCCCCTGTCCTCTGGCTTGGCCCCGAAGTCTATCTCGCGTGATTTCCTCCAAAAAATATCTCATGCGAAGGTTTCATTCCTTTTGGACTCCGTTTGATATTCCTTTTCTGCAAAACCCTGAAATAGGCAAAAAACAACAATCTGGACTGGGCCTGTGGGTTAGTAGGTTAGTCCCAAAAATGATATAAAAGTGAATGATAAAGCCCATTAAACATCTAAGACTTCATAAATAATAGCATGGAACAATAAAAAATTATAGATACGTTGGAGACGTATCAAGCATCCCCAAGCTTAATTCCTGCTCGTCCTCGAGTAGGTAAATGATAAAGAAAGAATTTTTGATGTGGAATGCTAACCAATATAGTTTTTCAATGTAATTCTCTTAATTGTGGCATGAATGTTCAGATCTGAAAGATTGAAGATAAAAATATATATTGACATAAGAAATAACAATACTTCAAGCAATACTAACAAAGCAATCACGTTTTCTCAAAATACTATGGCTAAAGAAAGTTATCCCTACAAAATCATATAGTGTTGGCTATGCTCCCTTGCTATCACACAAAATATTCATATCATGCACAACCCCGATTTCAGCCAAGCATTTGTTTTCATGCTCTATCTTTTCAAACCTTTCAACTTTCACGCAATACATGAGCGTGAGCCATGGACATAGCACTATGGGTGGAATAGAGGTGGTTGTGGAGAAGACAAAAAGAGGGAGATAGTCTCACATCGAATAGGCGTATCAACGGGCTATGGAGATGCCCATCAATAGATATCAATGTAAGTGAGTAGGGATTGCCATGCAACGGATGCACTAGAGCTAAATATGAATGAAAGCTCAACAAAAGAAACTAGTGGGTGTGCATCCAACTTGCTTGCTCACGAAGACCTAGGGCATTTGAGGAAGCCCTGTTGGAAATATGCCCTAGAGGCAATAATAAAAGTATTATTATTATATTTCCTTGTTCATGATAATTGTCTCTTATTCATGCTTGAATTGTATTGTACGGAAACAGCGATACATGTGTGAATATATATAGACCACAATGAGTCCCTGGTAAGCCTCTAGTTACTAGCTCATTGATCAACAGATGGTCACGGTTTCCTGACCATGGACATAGGATGTCAGTGATAACGGGATCACATCATTAGGAGAATGATGTGATGGACGAGACCCAATTCTGAGCCTAGAACGAGATCGTATAGTTCGTAATGCATAAGCTTTTCGGTGTCAAGTATTTATTCCTTAGACCATGAGGTTGTGCAACTCCCGGATACCGTAGGAATACTTTGGGTGTGCCAAACGTCACAACGTAACTGGGTGACTATAAAGGCACGCATCGAGTATCTCCGAAAGTGTCTGTTGAGTTGGTACGAACCGAGACTGGGATATTGTCACTCCGCATGACAGAGAGGTACCTCTGGGTCCACTCGGTAAGACATCATCATAATGAGCTCAAAGTGACTAAGGAGTTAGTCACGGGATGATGGATTACGGAACGAGTAAAGAGACTTGCCATGACGAGATTGAACAAGGTATCAGGAATACCGATGATCGAATCTCGGGCAAGTACCGTACCGATGGACAAAGGGAATAACATACGGGATTAAGTGAATCCTTGACACAGTGGTTCATCCGATGAAGATCATTGAGGAACACGTGGGAACCAACATGGGTATCCAGATCCCGCTGTTGGTTATTGACCGGAGAGTCGTCTCGGTCATGTCTACGTGTCTCCCGAACCCGTAGGGTCTACACACTTAAGGTTCGGTAACGCTAGGGTTGTAGAGATACATGCACGTGGAAACCCGAAAGTTGTTCGGAGTCCCGGCTGAGATCCCGGACGTGACGAGGAGTTCCGGAATGGTCCGGAGGTAAAGAATGATATATAGGAAGTCCAGTTTCGGCCATCGAGTGAACTCCGGGGGTCACCGGGAGTGTCTCGGGAACACCGGAGGGGTCCCGGGGGTCCACCGGGTGGGGCCGCCCATCCCGGTGGGTCCCCTAGGCCGCAAGGAGGAAGGGGACAGCCCCTGGTGGGCTGGCGCACCACTTGGCCCCCCCTCCATGCACCTAGGGTTGAAACCCTAGGGGAGGGGGGCGCCCCCTATGCCTTGGGGGGCAAGTTTCCCCCCTAGGCCGCCGCCCCCCCTTGCAGATGGGATCTGCCAGGGCCGGCGCCCCCCTGGCCCCTATATATAGTGGGGGGGGGAGAGGGCAGCCGCACCCCAAGCCTCTGGCGCCTCTCCCCCTCCCGTCATACCTTTCTACTCCTCCGCAGGGCGCCGGCGAAGCCCTGCAGGATTTCCCGCTGCATCCACCACCACGCCGTCGTGCTGCTGGATCTCCGACGACCTCTCCTCCTCCCTTGCTGGATCAATAAGGAGGTGAAATTGCTGTACCGGACGTGTGTTGAACGCGGAGGTGCCGTCCGTTCGGCGCTAGATCATCGGTGACGAAGAACGCGAAGAGTACGACTACTTCATCCACGCTTCTTCGAAAGCTTCCGCTCGCGATCTACAAAAGGGTATGTAGATGCACTCTAATATGCTCGTTGCTAGATGTCTCCTTAGATTGATCTTGGTGAAAGTGTAGAATTTTTTTGAATTCTGCTACGTTCCCCAACAGTGGTATCAGAGCCAGGTTTTTTGCGTAGCATCTTGCACGAGTAGAACACAAAGCAGTTGTGGGTGTTTGAGTTTGCTCAATTTTCTTGCCGTTACTAGTCTAATCTTGATTCGGCGGTATTGTGGGATGAAGCGGCCCGGACCGACCTTACACGTACGCTTACGTGAGACTGGTTCCACCGACAGACATGCACTAGATGCATAAGGTGGCTGGCGGGTGTCTGTCTCTCCCACTTTAGTCGGATCGGATTCGATGAACAGGGTCCTTATGAAGGGTAAATAGAAATTGACAAATCACGTTGTTGTTTTGGCGTAGGTAAGAAACGTTCTTGCTAGAAAACCTGTAGAAGCCACGTAAAACTTGCAACAACAATTAGAGGTCGTCTAACTTGATCTTGCAGCTTGTGCTATGTGATATGGTATGGCCAAGAAGATGTGATGAATGATATATGTGATGTATGAGATTGATCATGTTCTTGTAATAGGGAATCACGACTTGCATGTCGATGAATTTGACAACCGGCAGGAGCCATAGGAGTTGTCTTAATTATTGTATGACCTGCGTGTCACTGAATAACGCCATGTAATTACTTTACTTTATTGCTAAACGTTAGCCATAGTAATAGAAGTAATAGTTGGCGTGACGACTTCATGAAGACACGATGATGGAGATCATGATGATGGAGATCATGGTGTCAAGCCGGTGACAAAGATGATCATGGTGCCCCGAAGATGGAGATCGAAGGAGCAAGATGATATTGGCCATATCATGTCACTTTAATTGATTGCATGTGATGTTTATCATGTTTTTGCATCTTGTTTGCTTAGAACGACGGTAGTAAATAAGATGATCTCTCACTAAAATTTCAAGAATTGTGTTCCCCCTAACTGTGCACCGTTGCTAAGGATCATTGTTCCGAAGCACCACGTGATGATCGGGTGTGATAGGTTCTAACGTTCGCATACAACGGGTGTAAGCCAGATTTACACAAGCAATACACTTAGGGTTCACTTGACGAGCCTAGCAGGTACAGACATGGCCTCGGAACACGGAAGACCGAAAGGTCGAACATGAGTCGTATAGAAGATACGATCAACATGAAAGTGTTCACCGTTGATGACTAGTCCGTCTCACGTGATGATCGGACACGGGCTAGTCGATTCGGATCATGTATCACTTAGATGACTAGAGAGATGTCATTCTAAGTGGGAGTTCATTAAAATTTGATTAGATGAACTTAATTATCATGAACTTAGTCTAAAAATCTTTACAATATGTCTTGTAGATCAAATGGCCCACGCTCAAGTTTCCCTCAACTTCAACGCGTTCCTAGAGAAAACCAAGCTGAAAGACGATGGTAGCAACTATACAGATTGGGTCCGTAACCTGAGGATTATCCTCATAGCTGCCAAGAGATCATATGTCCTTGAAGCACCGCTAGGTGATGCACCCGTTCTCCCAGCGACCCAAGATGTTATGAACGCCTGGCAGTCGCGTTGTGATGATTACTCCCTGGTTCAGTGCGGCATGCTTTACAGCTTAGAGTCGGGGCTCCAAAAGCGTTTTGAGCACCACGGAGCATATCAGATGTTCCAAGAGCTGAAAATGGTTTTCCAAGCTCATGCCCGAGTCGAGAGATATGACGTCTCCGACGCATTCTACAGCTGTAAGATGGAGGAAAACAGTTCTGTCAGTGAGCACATCCTCAAGATTTCTGGGTTGCACAACCGCTTGTCTCAGTTGGGAATGAATCTCCCAGACGAAGCGGTCATTGACAGAATCCTCCAGTTGCTCCCACCTAGCTTCAAGAGCTTCGTGTTAAACTTCAATATGCAGGGGATGGAGAGGTCCATTCCCGAGGTGTATTCAATGCTGAAATCAGCGGAGGTGGATATCAAGAAAGAACATCAAGTGTTGATGGTCAATAAAACCACTAAGTTCAAGAAAGGCAAGGGTAAGAAGAACTTCAAGAAGGACGGCAAAGGAGTTGTCGCGCCCGGTAAGCCAGTTGCCGGGAAGAAGCCAAAGAATTGACCCAAGCCTGAAACTGAGTGTTTTCATTGCAAGGGAACGGGGCACTGGAAGCGGAACTGCCCCAAATACTTAGCAGACAAGAAGGCCGGCAACGTCAAAGGTATATATGATATACATGTTATTGATGTGTACCTTACCAGCGCTCGTAGTAGCTCCTGGGTATTTGATACCGGTGCAGTTGCTCACATTTATAACTCAAAGCAGGAGCTGCGGAATAAGCGGAGACTGGCGAACGATGAGGTGACGATGCGCGTCGGGAATGGTTCCAAGGTCGATGTGATCGCCGTCGGCACGCTACCTCTACATCTACCCTCGGGATTAGTTTTAAACCTAAATAATTGTTATTTAGTACCAGCTTTGAGCATGAACATTGTATCTGGATCTCGTCTTATGCGAGATGGCTACTCATTTAAATCGGAGAATAATGGTTGTTCTATTTATTTGAGAGATATGTTTTATGGTCATGCCCCACTGGTCAATGGTTTATTTTTGATGAATCTCGAATGTGATGATACACATATTCATAGTGTAGATGCCAAAAGATGTAAAGTTGATAATGATAGTCCCACATACTTGTGGCATTGCCGCCTTGGTCATATTGGTGTCAAGCGTATGAAGAAGCTCCATTCAGATGGACTTCTAGAGTCTCTTGATTATGAATCATTTGACACGTGCGAACCATGCCTCTTGGGAAAGATGACCAAGACTCTGTTCTCCGGAACAATGGAGGGAGCAACCAACTTGTTGGAAATCAGACATACCGATGTGTGCGGTCCAATGAGTGTTGAGGCTCGCGGAGGCTATCGTTATGTTCTCACCCTCACAGATGACTTGAGTAGATATGGGTATATCTACTTGATGAAACACAAGTCTGAGACCTTTGAAAAGTTCAAGGAATTTCAGAATGAGGTTGAGAATCAACGTGACAGAAAAATAAAATTCTTGCGATCGGATCGTGGGGGTGAATATTTAAGTCATGAATTTGGCACGCACCTTAGGAACCGTGGAATTGTTTCACAGTTGACACCGCCCGGAACACCTCAACGTAACAGTGTGTCTGAACGTCGAAATCGTACTCTGTTGGACATGGTGCGATCTATGATGTCCCTCACCAATTTACCGCTATCTTTTTGGGGTTATGCTTTAGAGACTGCCGTATTCACTTTAAATAGGGCTCCGTCGAAATCCGTTGAGACGACACCGTATGAACTTTGGTTTGGCAAGAAACCTAAGTTGTCGTTTCTGAAAGTTTGGGGTTGCGATGCTTATGTCAAGAAACTTCAACCTGAAAAGCTCGAACCCAAATCGGAAAAATGCGTCTTCATAGGATACCCGAAGGAAACGATTGGGTACACCTTCTACCACAGATCCGAAGGCAAAGTCTTTGTTGCCAAGAATGGATCCTTTCTGGAGAAAGAGTTTCTCTCGAAAGAAGTGAGTGGGAGGAAAGTAGAACTTGATGAGGTGACAGTCACCCCTCCTGAACCGGAAAGTAGCGCAGCACAGGAAATTGTTCCTAAGGTGCCTGCACTGACAAGGGAGGAAGTTAATGATCATGAAGAAACAGATCAAGTTACTACTGAACTTCGAAGGTCCACAAGGGCACGTTCCGCACCAGAGTGGTACGGCAACCCTGTCATGGAAATTATGTTGTTAGACAACGGTGAACCTTCGAACTATGAAGAAGCGATGGCGGGCCCGGATTCCAATAAATGGCTTGGAGCCATGAAATCCGAGATAGAATCCATGTATGAAAACAAAGTATGGACTTTGGTGGACTTACCTGATGATAGGCACGCCATAGAAAATAAATGGATTTTTAAGAAGAAGACAGACGCGGATGGTAATGTGACCATCTATAAGGCTCGGCTTGTCGCTAAGGGTTATCGACAAGTTCAAGGGATTGACTACGACGAGACTTTCTCACCCGTAGCGATGCTGAAGTCAGTCAGAATCATGTTAGCTATTGCCGCATTCTATGATTATGAGATATGGCAAATGGACGTCAAAACGGCATTCCTTAATGGCTTCCTCAAGGAAGAGTTGTATATGATGCAGCCGGAAGGTTTTGTCGATCCAGAGAATGCTAACAAGGTATGCAAGCTCCAGCGCTCGATCTACGGGCTGGTGCAAGCATCTCGGAGTTTGAATATTCGCTTTAATGATGTGATCAAAGCGTTTGGCTTTATACAGACTTATGGAGAAGCCTGTATCTACAAGAAAGTGAGTGGGAGCTCTGTAGCATTTCTCATATTATATGTGGATGACATATTGCTAATGGGAAATGATATAGAATTCTTGGAGAGCATAAAGGCCTATTTGAATAAGAGTTTTTCAATGAAGGACCTTGGAGAAGCTGCTTACATATTAGGCATCAAAATCTATAGAGATAGATCAAGACGCCTCATTGGTCTTTCACAAAGCACATACCTTGACAAGATATTGAAAAAGTTCAATATGGATCAGTCCAAGAAGGGGTTCTTGCCGGTTTTGCAAGGTATGAGATTGAGCAAGGCTCAGTCCCCGACCACGGCAGAAGATAGAGAAAAGATGAGTGCCATAACCTATGCCTCAGCCATAGGTTCTATCATGTATGCCATGCTGTGTACCAGACCTGATGTGAACCTTGCCATAAGTTTGGTAGGGAGGTACCAAAGTGATCCCGGTATGGAACACTGGACAGCGGTCAAGAACATCCTAAAGTACCTGAAAAGAACTAAGGATATGTTTCTCGTTTATGGAGGTGACGAAGAGCTCGTCGTAAAAGGTTACGTCGATGCTAGCTTCGACACAGATCTGGATGACTCTAAGTCACAAACCGGATACGTGTATATTTTGAATGGTGGAGCAGTCAGCTGGTGCAGTTACAAGCAGAGCATCATGGCGCATTCTACATGTGAAGCGGAGTACATAGCTGCTTGCGAAGGAGCACAAGGAGTCTGGATGAAGGAGTTCATCACCGACCTAGGAGTCATTCCAAGCGCGTCAAGCCCGATGACTCTCTTATGTGACAACACTAGTGCTATTGCCATTACCAAGGAGCCCAGGTTTCACAAGAAGACCAAGCACATCAAGCGCCATTTCAACTCCATCCGGAATTATGTTCAAGATGGAGACATAGATATTTGTAAAGTGCATACGGATCTGAATGTTGCAGACCCGTTGACTAAACCTCTTCCACGGGCAAAACATGATCAACACCAGAACTCGATGGGTGTTCGATTCATCACAATGTAACTAGATTATTGACTGTAGTGCAAGTGGGAGACTGTTGGAAATATGCCCTAGAGGCAATAATAAAAGTATTATTATTATATTTCCTTGTTCATGATAATTGTCTGTTATTCATGCTTGAATTGTATTGTACGGAAACAACGATACATGTGTGAATATATGTAGACCACAATGAGTCCCTGGTAAGCCTCTAGTTACTAGCTCGTTGATCAACAGATGGTCACGGTTTCCTGACCATGGACATAGGAGGTCAGTGATAACGGGATCACATCATTAGGAGAATGATGTGATGGACGAGACCCAATTCTGAGCCTAGCACGAGATCGTATAGTTCGATATGCATAAGCTTTTCGGTGTCAAGTATTTATTCCTTAGACCATGAGGTTGTGCAACTCCCGGATATCGTAGGAATACTTTGGGTGTGCCAAACGTCACAACATAACTGGGTGACTATAAAGGCACGCATCGGGTATCTCCGAAAGTGTCTGTTGAGTTGGTATGAACCGAGACTGGGATATTGTCACTCCGCATGACGGAGAGGTACCTCTGGGCCCACTCGGCAAGACATCATCATAATGAGCTCAAAGTGACTAAGGAGTTAGTCACGGGATGATGGATTATGGAATGAGTAAAGAGACTTGCCATGACGAGATTGAACAAGGTATCGGGAATACCGACGATCGAATCTCGGGCAAGTACCGTACCGATGGACAAAGGGAATAACATACGGGATTAAGTGAATCCTTGACACAGTGGTTCATCCGATGAAGATCATCGAGGAACACGTGGGAACCAACATGGGTATCCAGATCCCGCTGTTGGTTATTGACCGGAGAGTCGTCTCGGTCATGTCTACGTGTCTCCCGAACCCGTAGGGTCTACACACTTAAGGTTCGGTAACGCTAGGGTTGTAGAGATACATGCACGTGGAAACCCGAAAGTTGTTCGGAGTCCCGGATGAGATCCCGGACGTGACGAGGAGTTCCGGAATGGTCCGGAGGTAAAGAATGATATATAGGAAGTCCAGTTTCGGCCATCGGGTGAACTCCCGGGGTCACCGGGAGTGTCCCGGGACCACCGGAGGGGTCCCGGGGGTCCACCGGGTGGGGCCACCCATCCCGGTGGGTCCCCTAGGCCGCAAGGAGGAAGGGGCCAGCCCCTGGTGGGCTGGCGCACCACTTGGGACCCCCTCCATGCGCCTAGGGTTGAAACCCTAGGGGAGGGGGGCGCCCCCTATGCCTTGGGGGGCAAGTTTCCCCCCTAGGCCGCCGCCCCCCCTTGCAGATGGGATCTGCCAGGGCCGGCGCCCCCCCTGGCCCCTATATATAGTGGGGGGGGGGGGAGAGGGCAGCCGCACCCCAAGCCTCTGGCGCCTCTCCCCCTCCCGTCACACCTTTCTACTCCACCGCAGGGCGCCGGCGAAGCCCTGCAGGATTTCCCGCTGCATCCACCACCACGCCGTCGTGCTGCTGGATCTCCGACGACCTCTCCTCCTCCCTTTCTGGATCAAGAAGGAGGTGACGTTTCTGTACTGGACGTGTGTTGAACGCGGAGGTGCCGTCCGTTCGGCGCTAGATCATCGGTGACGAAGAACGCGAAGAGTACGACTACTTCATCCACGCTTCTTCGAAAGCTTCCGCTCGCGATCTACAAAAGGGTATGTAGATGCACTCTAATATGCTCGTTGCTAGATGTCTCCTTAGATTGATCTTTGTGAAAGCGTAGAATTTTTTTGAATTCTGCTACGTTCCCCAACAAGCCCATCGTTGGAATATACAAGCCAAGTTCTATAATGAAAATTCCCACTAGTATATGAAAGTGACTAATCATGAGACTCTCTACAATGAAGATCATGGTGCTACTTTGAAGCAAAAGTGTGGAAAAAGATAGTAGCATTGTCCCTTCTCTCTTTTCTCTCATTTTTTTGGAGGGGCTTTCTCATTTTTTTTATTAGCCCCTCTCTATATTTTTTTGGGCCATCTCTTTTTTTATTGGCCTTTCCTCACACGGGGCAATGCTCTAGTAATTAGGATCATCACACTTTTTATTACAACTCGATACTACAACAAGTATGACTCTACATGAATGCCTCCGATGGTGTACCGGCATAAGCGATGAATCATGTGTGACATGTATGAAAAATTATGCATGGTGACTTTGCCACAACTACTATGTCAACTACATGATCATGCATGGCACTATGACAATATGATGCATGTCAAATGAACGGAATGGTGGAAAGTTGCATGGCAATATATCTCAGAATAGCTTTGGAAATGGCATGATAGGTGGGTTTATGGCACCGGCGAAAGTTGCGCGGTACAAGAGAGGCTAGCAATGGTGGAAGGGTGAGAGTGCGTATAATCCATGGACTCAACATTAGTCATAAGAACTCATATAATTATTGCAAAAATCTACGAGTCATCAAAACAAAGCAATCAACGCATGCCCCTAGGGGGGAGGTTGGTAGGAGTTAACCATCGCGCGCCCCCGACCTCCACACAAAGGTTGACACTCTACAAATACCTCATGCTTTAACTTAGTCACACAACGGTTCACCATACGTGCATGCTAGGGGATTCACTAACCTTGACACAAATATTTCACAATTTCATAATTACTTCACTAGCATGACTCTAATATCAATATCCTCATGTCTCAAAACAATTATCAAGCATCCAACATCTCATTCTATTCAATGCACTAGATGTGATTTTTTTACTACATTGACAATGGATGTTTATCATGTGAAGACTAGTTTCTTTAGCCTAAACACTTTACCATGCTGTTTTAATAGACTCTCAAATAGATCTAAGTGAAGCATGAGAGTTCAACAATTTCTACAAAATATTACCACCACCGTTCTCTAAAAGATATAAGTGAAGCACTTTGAGTGTTCTATCAATTTCTAGGGCATATTTAACTCTCTCAAATTGGTGTGTCCAGCAAGGATGATTGTGGCAAACTAACAAGCAAAGACTAAAATTATACAAGACGCTCCAAGCAAAACACATAACATGTTGCGATTAAAAATATAGCTCCAAGTATAGTTACCGATGGATGAAGACGAAAGAGTGGATGCCTTCCCGGGGCATCCCCAAGCTTAGGCTTTTGATTATCTTGAATTTACTGGGGGTGCCATGGGCATCCCCAAGCTTAGGCCTTTTCTACTCCTTGTTCCATAGTCCATCAAAGCAATACTCAAAACTTGAAAACTTCACAACACAAAACTTAGACAAAAATTCTCGTGAGCTCCGTTAGTAAGAGAAAGCAAACCACCACTCAAAGGTACAGCAAGGAATTCATTAATTTTTTATATTGGTGTTAAACCTGCTGTACTACAAGTTCTCTATGGTTCATATCCTCCAATATTACTCATAGATGCATCGGAATAGGCAAACAACACACGAAAAACAGAATCTGTCAAAAACAGAACAGTCTGTAGTAATCTGCTGGGTTCACTACTTCTGGAACTCCAAGAAATTCGAACTAAATTGGTAAATTTGCGCAATTTGTCTACGAATCAGCAGCAAAAAGAATCAACTAAAAAGCACGCTCCAGTAAAATCTGAAGACTACTTTAGCTAGCGCTAGAGATTCTGTTTTTCACAGCAAGATCAAATAAACTTCACACAAGTCTTACCAAAGGTTCTACTTGGCACAAACACTAAACAAAACATAAAAACACATCTAATCAGAGGCTAGATGCAATATTTATTCCATAACAGCAACAAAAACAAAAAACATAAAATTGGGTTGCCTCCCAACAAGCGCTATCGTTTTACGCCCCTAGCTAGGCATGATACAAGATAGATCTAGGTATTGCCATCTTTGGAAGGCAATCCATGAGTGGCTGTCATAATAGATTCATATGGTAATTTGATTTTTCTTTCTAGGAAAGTGTTCCATGCCTTTACTTAACGGAAATTGGAATCTAATATTTCCTTCCTTCATATCAATAATTGCACCAATCGTTCTAAGGAAAGATCTACCAAGAATAATAGGACATGAAGGATTGCAATCTATATCAAGAACAATGAAATCTATGGGCACATAATTCCTATTGGTAACAATAAGAACATCATTAATCCTTCCCATAGGTTTCTTAATAGTGGAATCCGCAAGATGCAAATTTAAAGAACAATCATCAAGCTCATGGAACCCTAGCAAATCACACAAAGTTTTTGGGATAGTGGAAACACTAGCACCCAAACCACACAAAGCATAGCATTCATGATCTTTTATTTTTATTTTAATAGTAGGTTCCCATTCATCATAAAGCTTTCTAGGTATAGAAACTTCCAACTCAAGTTTTCCTTCATAAGATTGCATCAAAGCATCGACTATATGTTTAGTGAAAGCTTTATTTTGACTATAAGCATGCGGAGAATTTAGCACGGATTGCAGCAAGGAAATACAATCAATCAAAGAGCAAATATCATAATTGAATCCCTTGAAATCCAAAGTAGTGGGTTCACCACTATGCAAAGTTTTAATCTCTTCAATCCAACTTTTAGCAATTCTAGCATCAAGATCTAAAAACTCCGAATTATTGGGACACCTTAAAGCAGAATCATCTCCAATCCTATTCTCATCAAGATTAATACTAGAAAATAAGGATCTAATAGGAGACACATCAATAACTTTCAGATCTTCATCTTTATTTTCATGCTCTTCCGGATTGGCAGCCATCTTATTGATCAAGGTGGACTGTTTATCAGAAATTTGGGCAATTAAGTTCTCAAGATGAGCAAACTGAGATTCCAAACCATAAAATTCCTTAGACATATCATCAAGGTCTTTATTCATGTATTCCATAATTTTTTTCTGTTCTTTAAGCTCACTTCTAAAAAATTCATTATGCTCAAATTGTATCGTCATAAAATGTCTAACATTGTTTTCAATCTCCTCCAGTCTCTGGATGTGAGGGTCAATACTAACAGGGAGAGCCATAATGACAAGCAAGCAAGCGAACACACACAAGCAAACAAGAAGCAAACGAACGAGAAACACATGGCGGAAGAACGGCGAATAAAATGGCAAAGGTGAAGTGGGGGAGAGGAAAACGAGAGGCAAATAAATGTAATGCGAATGATAAGGGTTTGTGATAGGTACTTGGTATATGACTTTTGCGTAAACCTCCCCGACAACGGCGCTAGAAATTCTTCTTGCTACCTCTTGAGCTTGTGTTGTATTCCCCCGAAGAGGAAAGGGAGATGCAGCACGGTAGCGTAAGTATTTCCCTCAGTTTTTGAGAACCAAGATATCAATCCAGTAGGAGACCACGCGCCAGTCCCTCGCACCTGCACAAACAAATAAGAAGTTTGCAGCCAACGCGATAAGGGGTTGTCAATCCCTTTACGGTCACTTACGATAGTGAGATCTGATAGAGATGATAGTTATATTTTTGGTATTTTTTAGTTTAATAAAAGAGCAAATAAACAACGGTAATATAAATTGACGGGAAATTAATATGATAAGGATAGACCCGGGGGCCATAGTTTTCTCTAGTGGCTTCTCTCATGATAATGATATTCTACGGCGGGTAAACAAAATACCGTCGAGCAATTGATAGAAAAGAGAATAATTATGAGACTATCTAGGCATGATCATTGTATATAGGCATCACGTCCAAGACAAGTAGACCGACTCCTGCCTGCATCTACTACTATTACTCCACACATCGACCGCTATCCAGCATGCATCTAGTGTATTGAGTTCATACGAACAGAGTAATGCCTTAAGCAAGATGACATGATGTAGAGGGATAAACTCAAGCAATATGATGAAAACCCCATCCTTTTATCCTCAATGGCAACAATACAATACGTGCCTTGCTGCCCCTACTGTCACTGGGAAAGGACACCGCAAGATTGAACCCAAAGCCAAGCACTTCTCCCATTGCAAGAACTATAGATATAGTAGGCCAAACCAAACCAATAATTCAAAGAGACTTGCAAGGATATTATGAGCACACATAAAAAGTTCAGAGAAGAACCAAATATCTTTCATAGATAACCTTGATCATAAACTCACAATTCATCGGATCTCGACAAACACACCGCAAAAAGAGATTACATTGAATAGATCTCCTCGAAGACCGAGGAGAACTTTGTATTGAGATCCGGAGAGAGATAAGAAGCCATCTAGATACTAGCTATTGACCTGAAGGTCTGTGGTAAACTACTCACAACTCATGGTGAGGGCGATGATGATGATGATGAAGGCCTCCGTGATGGATCCCCCTCCCGGAACAGGCTCCAATATGGGATCTCCACGGGAACAGCAGCTACGGCGGTAGAATTAGGGTTTTCTCTCTGCGTATGGTGTTTTTGGGGTATGTAGGCATATATAGGAGGAAGAGGGGCACCAGGGGCCACCGGGCCTGCCCTCGAGGCAGGGGGGCGCCCTGGGAAGGGGGGCGCGCCCCCACCCTCGAGGGTGGGCCCCCTGTCCTCTGGCTTGGCCCCGAAGTCTATCTCACGTGATTTCCTCCAAAAATATCTCCTGCGAAGGTTTCATTCCGTTTGGACTCCGTTTGATATTCCTTTTCTGCAAAACCATGAAATAGGCAAAAAAACAGCAATCTGTAGTGGGCCTTTGGGTTTGTAGGTTAGTCCCAAAAATGATATAAAAGTGAATGATAAAGGCCATTAAACATCTAATACTTCATAAATAATAGCATGGAACAATAAAAAATTATAGATACCTTGGAGACGTATCAACCCTCATCCCCTTTCAATAGTATTGGCTTTTCCTATGGACTCAATGTGATCTTGGATCACTAAAATGAAAATGTAGAGTCTTGAGCCTTTGACAATATGTGTCCTTAGCATTTTGAGGGGTCCACATCTCTAGTCCATGCCATACCAATCATTGAACTTTCTGAAACATTAATCTTGAATGGATATTAGTTAAATGAGCTATATGTTGTTATGAATTACCAAAACCACTCGGGGGTTAGTTGCACTTTCAATTTCCCCATTTTTGGTAATTGATGACAACATATAGATCAAAGCTTCGACAAATGATAATATAAATGAAGTACATCGTCGCTTTGAGAAGTATGTGACAAGCAAGAGCTCCCCCCAAATTTGTGCACTATTTAAAATTTGCTTTTGAATGCAAATGCACAATCGATTAGGATCATGGGTTACTCTTCCATGTCACATACATCTTGGTGGAGCGCTCAAAATGATAGAATATGAAATATGCACTCATTACCAAGACAAGATGTGAATGATCATACATGAGAGATAGAATATCATCATTCAAGCAGAAGCATTAAATTATGATATGATGAAGCACATGAACATATAAGTATCTCACACACACATAAGTAGAGTATCAACCAAACAAGCAACAAAATTAAGTAGCAAGAGAGGCAAAAGAAGCAAAACACACACTCTCTCTTGAAGCCTATGATCTGTACACTTTCTCCCCATTTGGCAACAAGTTACCAAAAAGCTCAAAAATGCATAGTGCTATATCGCACTCTAAGCATGATCTCCGGGAGCTCCGGAGTGCGAAGATGGCATGGAGAGAATAACATCTGTGAAGACTTCGGTTGACGTCTGAGGAGCTGGAGGGGTTGCCACTTGAGGGGCAACTGAGGCTGTGACTGCAGGACCTAAGGTTGTGGCTCTAGTGTCAATCACTGGCACTGCTGCAGACCTCTGTCTTCTAGGCACCCTCTAATAGGCATATGTGGTAGTCCTGTCACTCCTGTCCTCAAGCTCTTCTTGTATCTTCTCCACTGAAGTCTGAATCTCAGTGACTTTGACATCCAAGTCATGTAGCTTTGTCCCAAAGATCCTTTCAAGGCTCTCTTGTTTTCGAGTCAGGGTAGCTAGTCCTTTCTCTATTCTCACAGTGGCCTCAAGCAGATAGCTGAGCTGGTCCTGCTTGGTCTTGAGATTGACTGCAGAAGGGTCTGGGATCTTTGAAGCTTTCTTAGCCTGTGCCTTCTCTCTCTTCTCTTGAGCCTCTACTGAAGTAGTATGTGTAGCATCCATGACAACTTCATTGTTTCCAAATTCAGGCAACAGGGGAAGGTGCTCTCTGTCCAACAAATATGTGCATGTTCCCATCTTGGAATTTATGAGCATCTGAATGTGTGTAGCATAGCCACATGATCTCTTCTGATCTGCTGCAGTTCTTGAAAGTGCAGTATATCGACTAGAGGGGGGGTGAATAGGCGATTTTTATGAAATGCTTCAAAACATGGTAGTTTTGAAGACAAACGATAAGCTCAAGCCTATTAGTATGCAGCGGAAAGTGGACTACACTAGATAAGCCATAGTCATGTATTCAATGAAGTGAAAGCATGAAGACTAATAGCAACTAGGTAGTAGTGATCATAAAGGAAGAAGGAATGAAGCCAATCACAACAAGTAGATACTCAGTGAAGACAATCAGATAAAGCAAACATGAAATGTCTTCACAACGTAGAGCAGTAAGTAAAGGGAAGGATAGGATAGAACCAGTAGCTCGGGGAAGACAGTGATTTGTTAGACCAGTTCCAGTTGGTGTGACAACTGTACGTCTGGTTAGGGAGGCTGAGATTTAACTCAGAAGACCGCGTCTTCACCTTGTTCCCCTTGAGCTAAGGACACCTAGTCCTCGCCCAATCACTCTGGTAAGTCTTTAAGGTAGACTTCCAAACCTTCACAGACTTCGTTCACCGGAAATCCACAATTACTCTTGGATGCTCAGAACGCGATGCCTAACCGGCTAGAGGAAACACAGTCCTCAAGTGTAATAAGTCTTCAGGTCACACAGACAGAAAGACTTCAGTGATGCCTAACACTCTTTGGCTCAGAGTGTTTGGGCTTTGTCCTCGCAAGGATTTCTCTCTCAAATGCTTCGGAGGTGGGTTGCTCTCAAACGACAAAAGCCGTGCAATAAATCTGAGCAGCCACCAATTTATGGTGTAGGGGGTGGGCTATTTATAGCCACTGGGCAACCCGACCTGATTTATCCGAAGTGACCCTGGGTCACTAAGGAACTGACACGTGTTCCAACGGTCGGATTTCAAACACACACGACAACTTTACTTGAGCTCCAAGTAAAGCTGACTCATCTGCCTCTGGATAAGATTTGCTCTCATAGTCTTCGCTCGAAGACATAGGATTTGGTTGAGCATCACTTCAGTCAATCTGACTTAGTTCACTTGGACCCCACTTAACAGTACGGTGGTTCCTATGACTCAACAAAGAAGAAAAGGAAACAATGAGACATCTACGTCTTCGCTCTCCATAGTCTTCACACAATGTCTTCTCATGTCATAGTCTTCAATATGATTACCTTCATATACCACAACTGATATCAATGTCTTCATACATTTTTAGGGGTCATCTCCGGTAGGTTAACCGAATCAATGAGGGACTACTACCTGTGTTATTCTGCAATTCTCACAAACACATTAGTCCCTCAACCAGGTTTGTCGTCAATACTCCAAAACCACTAGGGGTGGCACTAGATGCACTTACAGTTCTCTTGATAGTCTCAACAATCAATGTCATCACTTTGAATTTCTCTGGTATGTCAATCATGTGCAGCAAATTGATGGAATGTCCTCTTATCATCCTGTCATCTCCAGACTTGGGCAACAATGTGTGCCTGAGGATAGTGTTGACTGTGGGCAAACCTGACAACAGATAGTACATAGAGCCAAACTTGAGAGTATCTAGGGCAGCATCTGGAATCTCCTTGTACATGTGTGCCATGGAGTTGTGTCCTTTCCTTGGCTTGGCATACACATCTATGTCATCCTCTTGCTCTTAATGGGCATTGATAAGCTTGGCCCACTCAAAACTGTAGATTGGTACCTAGTACCCTCAGTCATCCAAACAATTTAACCATGTGGGTAAAAATTTGCAGTGGAATAGAACTGCATCACCATATCATCATTCCATTTTGTCAATTTCTGGCCAACAAATGTGTCAACTCCATTGAGTCTGAAGCTCTCATGAACTCCAGGAAAGTGATCTTCATTGTTGTCAATGTAAGTCCAGTAAACCCATCTCATATCACTGACTATGGGCTTCTTGTCCAGGAGCACAGTCTCATAGAAGTCTGAAACGTCTCCAACGTATCTATAATTTTTGATTGTTCGATGCTATTATTTATGATGTTTGGGATGTTTAATGGGCTTTGTCATACACTTCTATATTATTTTTGGGACTAACCTACTAATCCAAAGGCCGAGTCCTGATTGCTGTTTTTTGCCTGTTTCAGGGTTTTACAGAAAATGGATATGAAACGGAGTCCAAACGGAATGAAACCTTCGGGAGGGATATTTTTGGAGAAAATCACGCACGGGAGACTTGAGAACCACAGTGTAGGGCATACATGGTGCCCACGAGGGTGGGGGCGCCGCCCTAGGGTGCGATCCTGCCTCGTGGGCCCTACGCCTGGCCCCCGGTGCCCTCCTTCCTCCTATATATACCTATGTACCCCAAAACCATGAGAACAACAGAGAAAACCCTAGTTCCACCGCCATAACCTTCTGTTCCCGTGAGATCCCATCTTGGGGCCTGTTCTGGAGCTCCGCCGGAGGGGGGATCTTCCACGGAGTGCTTCTACATCATCATCATCGCCTCACCATGAGTTGTGAGTAGTTTACCATAGACCTTCGGGTCCATAGCTAGTATCTTTTGATGGCTTCTTCTCTCTCTTTGGATCTCAATACAAAGTTCTCCTTGGTCTTCGAGGAGATCTATTCGATGTAATCTTTTTTTGCGGTGTGTTTGTCGAGATTCGATGAATTGTGGGTTTATGATCAAGATTATCTTCGAGAAATATTTGGTTCTTTTCTGAATTCTTTATGTATGATTATAATATCCTTGCAAGTCCCTTCGAATTATTGGTTTGGTTTGGCCTACTAGATTTATAGTTATTTCAATCGGAGAAGTGCTTGGCTTTGGGTTCAATCTTGCGGTGTCCTTTCCCAGTCACAGTAGGGGCAGCTAGGCACGTATTGTATTGTTGCCATCGAGGATAAAAATATGGAGTTTATATCACTAAGTTTGAGTTTATCCCTCTACATCATGTCATCTTGCTTAAGGCGTTACTCTGTTCTTATGAATTCAATACACTAGATGCATGATGGATAGCGGTCGATGTGTGGAGTAATAGTTGTAGATGCAGAATCGTTTCGGTCTACTTGTCTCGGACGTGATGCCTATATATAATGATCATGCCTAGATAGTCTCATAATTATTCGCTTTTCTATTATTTGCTCGACAGTAATTTGTTTACCCGCCGAAGAATATCGCTATCATGAGAGAAGCCACTAGAGAACACTATGGCCCCTGGGTCTATTCTCAACATATCAATCTACAATCTACTTTACTTTTCCGCTTATACTTTCTGTTCTTATAATAAAAAATACCAAAGATATCAAGCTATCATCTCTATCAGATCTCACTTTTGTAAGTGACCATAAAGGGATTGACAACCCCTTATCGCGTTGGCTGCGAAGTTCTTATTTGTTTGTGCAGGTGCGAGGGACTCGCGCGTGGTCTCCTACTGGATTGATACCTTGGTTCTCAAAACTGAGTGAAATACTTACGCTACTATACTGCATCTCCCTTTCCTCTTCGAGGGAGTACAACGCAAGCTCGAGAAGTAGCAAGAAGAATTTCTGGCGCCGTTGCCGGGGAGGCTTACACAAAATTCATATACCAAGTACCTATCACAAACCCTTATCCTTCACATTACATTTTTGCCTCTCATTTTCCTCTCCCCCACTTCACCCTTGCCGTTTTATTTGTCCTTCTTCTGCCGTGTGTTAATCGTCCGCTTGCCTCCTGTTTGCTTGTGTGTGTTGGATTGCTGGCTTGTCACTATGGCTCAGAACAATACCAAATTGTGTGACTTCTCCAATACCAACAATAATGATTTTATTAGCACTCCGATTGCTCCTATTACTGATACTGAATCTTGTGAGATCAATGCTGCTTTGTTGAATCTTGTCATGAAAGATAAATTCTCCGACCTTCCTAGTGAAGATGCCGCTACCCATCTAAACAACTTTTTTGATTTGTGTGATATGCAAAAGAAAAGGGATACAGATAACGATATTGTTAAATTGAAGTTATTTCCGTTTTCACTTAGAGATCGTGCTAAAACTTGGTTTTCCTCTTTGCCTAGAAATACTATTGATTCATGGAATAAGTGCAAAGATGCTTTTATCTCTAAGTATTTCCCTCCTGCTAAGATCATCTCTCTTAGAAACGATATTATGAATTTTAAGCAACTAGATCATGAGCATGTTGCACAAGCTTGGGAGAGAATGAAATTAATGATACGTAATTGCCCTACACATGGTTTGAATCTATGGATGATTATTCAGAACTTTTATGCTGGCTTGAATTTTGCTTCTAGAAATCTTTTAGATTCGGCCGCAGGAGGCACTTTCATGGAAACTACCTTAGGAGAAGCTACCAAACTCCTAGATAATATTATGGTTAATTATTCTCAATGGCACACCAAAAGATCTACTAGTAAAAAAGTGCATGCTATTGAAGAAATTAGTGTTTTGAGTGGAAAGATGGACGAACTTATGAAATTATTTGCTGCTAAGAGTGCTTCTTCTGATCCTAATGATATGCCTTTTTCCACTTTGATTGAAAATAACAATGCATCTCTGGATGTGAATTTTGTTGGTAGGAATAATTTTGGTAACAATGCTTATAGAGGGAATTTTAATCCTAGGCCTTTTCCTAGTAATTCCTCTAATAATTATGGTAATTCCTATAACAACTCTTATGAAAAGATGCCTTCTGAATTTGAAACTAGTGTTAAGGAGTTTATGATTTCGCAAAAAATTTCAATGCTATGCTTGAAGAAAAATTGCTTAAGATTGATGAATTGGCTAGAAGTGTGGATAGGATTACTTTTGATGTTGATTCTTTGAAACTTAGATCTATCCCACCTAAGCATGATCTCAATGAGTCTCTCAAAGCCATGAGAATTTCCATTGATGAATGCAAAGAGAGAACCGCTAGGATGCATGCTAAAAGAGGGAATTATATAAAAGCGTGTTCTTCTAGTTATCATGAAAATAAAGATGAAGATCTGAAAGTTATTGATATGTCTCCTATTAGATCCTTAAGGACCAAGCATATGAGTTGATAGTCTTCAAGCGGGTCCGTATGAGTTGTAAACAGTAAGATGAAGCATATGAGTTGATAGTAAGGACCAAAAAGGTTTGAAGACATAGAGCCTCTACTCGTTCCCAGTCGGAGCAGAAGAGGATGCATGGTCGGTGTTGTTGTTTGGCGGTGCAGAAGTGGTTGGTGCAGTGTTGATGCGCGCTGAAGTAGGAGGCGGTGAAGTAGCATCATCCTGATCATCGATCACCCTGGCGTCAATTGTTGCAGCGGAGGAGGAGTATTCAGAATCTTCAAGGGATGGAGTTCAACGCATAACAGCAGTCCTTGGAGGAGTGTTGTCAAACTTGAATCTCTCAGTGAAGCCATCGTCTTGAAGACCCGCTTCAGCACTCAGCAAGGTCAAACTCTTCCAAGACCTCCGACATGTTTCATGAGCAACAAAAGCATTCTTGGTGGCAAGATTGCGAATGCGATTGACATCCACCAAGAGGCTTTGCATCTGACGCGTTAACCAGAGGTGATGCTTGTCCTGTTTCTGATGAAGGGCTACAAGAAGCTCTCGGTTGTTCAAGACACGAGATCGCTTCTGAGGCCTTTGAGCGATGGTGCTTTCAGTGGCTTCGGTTTCAGCGTGTCGAGGTAGGCGAGTACGGCCAGCCAGAGGATAGACGCGTGAGACTGCTGGAACTCCTTCAATCTGCTGAGTGAAGCTTTGGTGATCAGCGTTGTGAAGACTAACAGGCTCTTTAGCAGGCTCTTGGTAAATGGCTTCAGCTGACATATCAACCTCAAGCAAGAAAATCTGATGGTTGCGAGCATAGGGTTGATAGGTGACAGCTGAGTGCAACTTGATGAGGCGCATTATCCAAGGGGCATAAATTTCAGTCCAAATAGATCAGCTCCAGACATAGCCATTTGCCTGATGAAGAAATCTTGAGCATTGAAGCTGATGCCATTGAAGATATAGAAGACCAAAGTCTTCATAGTGCCTTCAAGCTTGGCTGATGAAGAATGTCCTTTGATTGGCCATAGAGTATGCCTTATGATGTGATAGATGGTGCGCGGCAGGTACTCAAGGTCTTCAACAAAGAATTCCTTAGGATATTCAGCATCACTTGGCAGAGGCTTCATCATGCTGAGCATTTGGCTCATGTTGGGCTGACGCTTCTGAAAGATGCTCTCCAAGGCTTCAGTGTGCAGTTGACAGCCAGGTTCATATAGATCTCCTGGAGTGGGCAGGCCAGTAAGCTCAATGAGATTAAAGGCTTTAGCTTCATGATGCACATTGCCTGTCATCCACTCAAGGACCCATGTCTTCGGATCCCTGCTGCAGCCACGGATGTGGAGTGTTGCATAGAATTGCAGAAGCAGCTCTTCATTCCAATGCTCTTTATCTAGGAAAAAATTGAGGAGGCCAGCATCACGGAAGCAGTCAAGAGCTTCCTCCAAGCAGGGCAGACCAACAATAGCTTCAGTGTCAAGACGCATATGAGGGAAAATGTTCCCTTGATCATAGAGTACTCTTGAGTAGTATCTGCGCTGTTGATGGCTCCAGAACCTATCTGATGATATTCTTGGCTTGGAATATGGGTTCTTGGCGCTGTCAAAGAAGGTGTTGTGCGCAGTGAAGCTATTGGCATTGAATGACCCTAAAGATGTTGCAATACCTGGAAGCCTTGGCAGTCTTGGCTTAGGCTTCTGAACTTGGGGCCTGTGCGCAACATGATGATCAAACTAAGGACCAGCAGCATGCGGTTCAGTTGTAGGTGGCGGAATCAGAATGGGCCACCGGACAGTAACAAGCTGATCATCCTTGTTGTATGCTTGCTCAATGGTATGAGGCCGTGGAGGCGGAACAGGAGCAGAGGCATTGTCTTCAAGCTGCAGATTGGCGTCAGGTGCAGCATTGGCTTCAGGCACAGCACTGGCTTCAGGCACAACACTGGCTTCAGGAGCAGTTACTTCAGACGCAGGTACTTCAGGTGCCACAGTATCTTCAGGTGCCACATAAGCTGCAGCCATGACCACGTCATTGGCTTCAGTGTTGGTGGTGGCAGCCTCTGAATTTGTTGCCTCCACTTCAGGAGCTGGAGGGTCGGACACGTTCTCCTCGAGAATAGGGGGTGCGGCAGTACTTTCTTCTTCAACTTGGGGATGTTCTTCTTCTTGTTGGGGTGGTTCTTCTTCGGCTGATGCAGCCGGAATATCTTCAGCCGCTTTGGCTTCAGATTCTGAGGGGCTTCTAGTAGGAGCAGCATCAGGTGCAGATGGTTGCTCTACTCCTTCTGGAGCACTTGGGGCAGTGACTTGAGGCCTTGGTCCTTTGGGAAGCCTGCGAAAAGCTGGCGACGCCTGAGGATATGGAGGTTGTTGGGCCTCAAAGTCTTCGTCTTCAAGCACCGTACTGGTGTCTTGAGTTTGCTGGGGAGTGTCTTGTGTATCTTGTGGGTGATCAGCCCACGAGTCATCCTGAGCGATTGGCGTCAATGGACGACCAATGCTGATGCGTTCGCTGTTCGTGAGAACAGGCGAAGAGTCAATGTTGTATTCGATCTGAGGAAGGACTTCATCATCTTCAACATTGTCTTGAGGACCAATGTCTTCAGCTGCGGTGGGGTCGACAACTGGAATGTCTTCAGCCTCTGTGGGAGCAGGCTCATGAACAGTCAGTCTTCGTTCTCTTTGGGCAGATGCAGGGCGAGCAACTAAGATTGGCTCGACAAAGATAGGCTCTTTGGAAGCAGCCTTATCCTTCTTGGTCTTTCGCTTCTTGGTGGGTGGAGCTTCATGAGTAGATTGCTTACGCTTGCGAGCTTCAGCTTCAGCCACCTTAGTCTTCTTGAGCTTTGAAGTGGTTGGAGTTGACTTAGGTTTCGTGCTAGTCATGCTAGCAGGGAAGACTATGCGAGGCATTTCCTGCCCAGATTCTTCAGCTTCGGGCACATGTTGCTTCTTCTTCTTCTTGGCAGCCATCCGTGGGCCAATGCCAGGACGCCCAAGTGCCTTGCGCTTTTCAGCTTCATTGAATGCTTGAACGCATTTTGCAGCCAAGTCCTTGATTCGCTCACGAGAACCTTTAGCTTCTTCATGCCGCTGGCGAAAGGCTTCCTTGAGCTCTTGCATCATAACCTTGAAGTTTTGAACTTCTTGTACGCTGAGCTTGTCCATATGCTTCTTGAACTGAGCTTTTTCATAATCTATCTTTTGCTTCAGCTCAACAATTCTTTGAGCCAGAGCCAGCTCAGAAGCAATGGCGCCATGGAAGGAGACGCTGAGGCCAACTGGAAGTTGAAGATCGTCGAAGCTCAGGTTGGGTGCGTCAAACCATTCATCAATGAAGTTATTGAGCACTTCAATGTCAAAGAGCGGCAAATCATTGAAGATTTCAGCATCCTACTTGCTCTTGATCAATAGCTCCAGAGCATCATCACCAAAATCTTCATCACTTGAGAGATCAAGGGCATCATTGGCAGTCTTCAGTACTGCATGAGGAGTGAGAGCTGGACTGGGGTTGCGTGTTGGTGCAGGTGGAGCAGTGGCCAAAGGCTTCACTCTAGACGCCTTTGGAGGAGTAGTCTTTGAAGCCTTTGATTTCTTCTTCTGGGGCTTCGGCGTTGCAGGTGCTTCTTCAGAGTCATCATCTGCTTCAAGCTGATCTACATCTGCCCCTTGAACCCTTATGTGACTGATGAGGCCCTCTAGGTTGTAGAAGGGCCCAACCAGATTTGGTTCAGCTTCGCGCGTAACATCAGCGCGGGGCACAGAGGGGCCAGGATTGAAGTCTAATCCCCACAACTTCTTGTTTTCTTTGGCCGAGTTCTTGGCGAATTGAAGATTTCGCTTGAACAGATTGTCGTCGCGACACCAGAGCATAGAGTTTGGATCAGCATCAGCAGGCTGAGGCCCTCTAACCATGCAAGGATAGAAGCCTTGAGCAATGGCTTCAGCACGAGTCTTGGGGGGAAGATTCTTATAAGTGATATCTCCCCAAGGATGCTTGATGGCGTTTTTCTCGGCATACTCTTGGGTCACGAACCTATATTTGAACCATTGTTCAGCCTAGTATCTTCGAATCCATTGTATTCGTGTCTTCCTCTGATTGTAATCCTCCTCTGGATCAGTCTTGTATATCTCACTGAGATCAGGAGGCAAATCAATGGAGGTGTTGCCACGGCGCTGTCTGCCACCTTTTCTTACTGTCTTGTCAGTTGCCATTTGCTTCAACGTGAAGGGCTTCAAATTGAATGGCTTCAAACTGGCAAATGCTTCGGTTTGCTGGTCAGACAGGAACTATCTTCAGGGGAATGAATGTGATGCTGCAAAAACTCTGCAAATGAATGCAGACTATGAGAACCAAGGGATTCTCCCACGGACATGTACCTGTGACATCATTAGAGATGCGAGGGAAGGGGAAGAGGTCATATGCATTCTCAGAAGTTTTGAAGATTAAAATAGTTTTGAAGACTTTGACCTCATAGTGCGAAGACATTCACTCATGGGAGTTGGTTCCAGATTTGTACGAATCCACGAATAAGTACAAGTGAGGAATCTAACTATAGTTGAAGCATATGTGAATGTACTAGGCAAGATATGAGATGCAGATAGGATAGATCTATATATCTAAGTAGGCAGAAACCTCTTGTGGTAAAGTAGATGAATCTTTATGGATCTAGAAGATGGTAAAAAGCAAGTTTTATTTACCACACGATGAACTTCTTAGACGGAGTAGGAGTTGGATGCCCAGCAGTTTGGTCTTCCGTGACCTAACTTGGCGACGGAGGACAGCTACGGCGAGGGCGGAGTAGAAGATGTCCGCGGCCGGCGTGAGGACGGCGTCGACAAAGTTGCGGCAGCGAAGCGCTTCGTCGCCGGCGTCGTCGAAAGCTAGCGGAGGCTGGAGGAGTGGTGGAAGAAACTTTTGACCATGATGGGACGTGCATTTATAGGCATGGGAGACGGCACAACGTAATTACTCAGGTGCCCCTGACGGTTCACGTACGAGTGACACGTGGCGGTCATGTAATGCATTGGGAGTTGTCCCACGATCCCACGTACACCACAACTGTCGGAGTAGTCGTTCCGGCTTCTCCGGGTTTCAGGCATAACGGATGGAGCATTAAAATCAGATTTAAAGTTTGTCTCCGTATCTTCTGCTGACAAGGACGTAGAGAAGATATTCGACTGTTTCAACAGAATGCATATGATTTGGACAGACAGAGTGTGAGATGAGAAAGCATAGAGAGGTTAGGGTCCGATCACATTCACTTAGTCCAAAAGATTCAAATACGAAGACATAGCTATAAGTGAATGCTGTTGAGGACAGAACACAACTACATATATATATATATATATGTCCTATATGAAGACAAACCAAGTGCGAATATTTGCAAATGTAACGCCACAAGAAACGCTTCAAACAAGAATTTGGTGGTGGTGTTACCCACCGTATAGGAAATATTAGACCCAGACACGGCGCACAATTATCGTGGCGCTCCGAAGTCAAATTCCATGTTAATGTATTCACACTTAGAATGTAAGTCTTCATTGATTGAAGATATACTTTACTTCATGTGTTGCACATCTAAGTCATCAATATGCATAAGTGTTAGGATGTGTGCCTGATTACATGACATTTGAGGATTCTAAGATATTTAGCTCACACCGCAACTTGCAAAACCTTTTCTCATCCAAGGGCTTTGTGAAGATATCTGCCAGTTGCTCTTCAGTGTTGACGTGTATGATATCAATATCTTCCTTCATAACATGATCTCTGAGAAAGTGATGACGAATTTCAATGTGCTTTGTCTTCGAGTGCTGAACTGGGTTGTTGGCAATCTTGATGGCGCTTTCATTATCACAGTAGAGTGGCACATGCTTCAGATGGACTCCATAGTCCTTGAGTGTTTGCTTCATCCAGAGAAGCTGAGCGCAGCAAGATCCAGCAACAATGTATTCAGATTCAGCAGTGGAGAGTGATACACAGTTCTGCTTCTTTGAAGACCAACAGACAAGTGATCGTCCTAGAAAGTGACAGGTGTCAGATGTGGACTTGCGATCAACTTTGTCACCAGCATAATCAGCATCTGAAAATCCTACTAGATCAAACTCTGAGCCCTTTGGATACCATAATCCTAGTGTTGGGGTGTAAGCCAAATATCGAAGTATTCGCTTCACAGCTAAGTGATGCGACTCCTTTGGTGCCGCTTGATATCGAGCACACATGCAAACACTAAGCATAATATCTGGCCTAGATGCACATAAATAAAGTAAAGAACCAATCATGGAGCGGTATACCTGTTGATCAAACTCTTTACCATTGGCGTCGGGACCCAAATGATGTTTAGCAGGCATTGGCGTCGAGTACCCTTTGTAGTCTTGCATTCCAAACTTCTTCAGACAGTCTTTAAGATACTTCTCTTGAGATATGAAGATGTCGTTGCTTTGCTGACGAATTTGAAGACCAAGGAAGAACTTCAGCTCACCCATCATAGACATTTGATATTGTTCTTGCATCATGTGACCAAACTCATCACTGTATTTCTTGTCCGTGCAGTCGAAGATAATGTCATCCACATAGATTTGGCAGACAAATAGCTCATCATCATATGTCTTCGTGAAGAGTGTGGGATCTAGGGATCCAGGTTTGAAGCCTTTGCTCTTCAGGAAGTCTTTGATGGTGTCATACCAAGCACGAGGCGCTTGTTTGAGGCCATACAGTGCCTTGTTGAGCTTGTACACCATATCAGGATGTTTTGGGTCTTCAAAGCCAGGTGGTTGTGCAACATACACTTCTTCTTCAATTCTTCCATTGAGAAAGGCACTCTTTACATCCATTTGATATAGAAGTATGTTGTGATGATTTGCATAGGCTAGCAGTATACGAATAGCTTCAAGCCTAGCCACAGGAGCAAATGTTTCATCGAAGTCAATCCCTTCAACTTGAGTATATCCCTGAGCAACGAGACGAGCTTTGTTTCTGACCACTTGACCATGCTCATCTTGCTTGTTGCGATAGATCCATTTTGTGCCTATTATGTTGTGCTTTCGAGGATCAGGACGCTTGACAAGTTCCCACACATTGTTCAGCTCAAACTGTTGAAGCTCTTCTTGCATTGCTTGAATCCATTCAGGCTCCATAAAAGCTTTAGCAACTTTCTTGGGTTCAGATATTGAGACAAAAGCAAAATGCCCACAGAAATTTGCAAGCTGTGTTGCTCTTGAGAGAGTGAGTGGACCAGGAGCATTTATGCTGTCAATTATTTTCTCAACTTGTACTTCATTTGCAACACGAGGATGAGCTGGACGAAGATTTTGCTCTTGCTGTACATTATCTTCATCAGGAGTATTGTCTTCAGGCTAAGCATTGTCGTCAGGTTGATTTGGAGTAGAGATGATGAGTTCCTCGTCAGGTTGTGCTTCAGAAGGCATGATCTCACCAGTTCCCATTAGCTTGATAGATTCATTTGGTGAAGCTTCATCTAGCACATTTGGTAGGGATTCTCTTTGTGATCCATTTGTCTCATCAAACCTCACATCCACAGTTTCAACAGTTTTATAGAGAAAAATGTTGAAGACTCTGTAGGAGTGTGAGTCCTTTCCATATCCGAGCATGAAGCCTTCATGAGCTTTGGGTGCAAATTTTGACTTATGATGAGGATCCTTGATCTAGCACTTAGCTCCAAATACTCTGAAGTAGCTTACATTTGGCTTCTTTCTAGTGAGGAGTTCATATGATGTTTTCTTCAGAAGCTTGTGAAGATAAACACGGTTGATGATATGGCATGCAGTATCAATAGCTTTGGGCCAGAATCTTCTTGGTGTTTTGTACTCATCGAGCATCGTTCGAGCCATCTCAATTAGAGTTCTGTTCTTGCACTCAACGATCCCATTTTGTTGAGGTGTATATGGGGCTGAGAATTCATGAGTGATTCCCATCTCATCCAGATAAAGATCGAGGCCAGTGTTCTTGAATTCAGTGCCATTGTCACTTCTGATATGTTTGATCTTGATGCCATAATTGTTCATGACACGGTTGGCGAAGCATCTGAAGACATCTTGCACTTCAGTCTTGTAGAGTATTATGTGCACCCATGTGTATCTTGAGTAATCATCAACAATGACGAAACCATAGAGACAGGCTGTGGTAGAGAATGTGGAGTAGTGAGTAGGGCCAAATAAGTCCATGTGGAGCGAGCTCGAAGGGTTTAGATGTCGTCATGATTGTCTTCGAGGGGTGCTTGGCTCTAGTCATCTTCCCAGCTTCACAGGCACCACATAGATGATCTTTCTTGAACTTGACTTCCTCGATGCCTATGACATGCTTCTTCTTTGCGAGAGTGTGCAAGTTCCTCATGCCAGCATGTCCTAGCCTCCGATGCCAGAGCCAGCACTCTGAAGCTTTTGCTAGAAGACATACGGCCATCTGCGGTCCTGCTGAGAAATCTACCATATACAGATCACCTTTTTTGTATCCTTCGAATACCAAAGACTTGTCAGATTCCATTAGTACAATGCAACAAAATTTACCAAAGATCACAATCATGTTTAAGTCACAAAGCATTGAGACAGACATTAAGTTGAAGCCAAGAGATTCAAGAAGCATGACTTTGTCCATGTGCTGATCTCTTGAGATTGCAACTCTACCTAGACCCAACACTTTGCTTTTACCAGTATCAGCAAATGTGATGTGACTCTTGTTGGATGGACGTAAAGTTGAGTCCATGAGAAGATTTCGATCACCAGTCATATGATTTGTGCATCCGCTATCCATAATCCATTCTGAAGACTTTGGTGTCTCCCCCTACAATGCAGTTAGGAGGATAGGCTTCACCAAAAGCCATTGGGAAGCATAAACATTTGATGCATAAGTGGATTACGAAAGCTTAGATGAAAGTTAGGACTGATGAGATGTTCAACAAGTGGCTTATGAATAGTATGAGCAGTGAGTCATTTTGGGCATTTGATCTTGTGCCCTACAAGTGTTTTATGTCCCCAGCAATAGCATCAGAAGCCTTTGATTATAGGCTGGAGACCTTTCCCTGCAAGAGAAAGTTAGTTCTTCTTAACCACCCACATTTTCAGGGGTGGCTTAGAAGCAATGAGTCTAAGAGCAGCATCTGAGAATTTTGGCTTTGGGGCCCTAGCAAATAGTCTTGCAGGAGGAGAGTAATACTCATAATAATAGGCAGAAAAATTCTTGGATTTATGAACATAGTGGTTTGATGAAACACACTCATATTCATGGGTCTGAGTATGGTTTCCCTGCAAAACATTCGCATTAGGGTGACTCAGATGAGTCCTTTTGTTGTATGAAGCCTTAGGACCATATGAAGCCTTTGGTCTGGGGTTTGTCTTCATCCCAAGGGGTGTCATGATAGTATTTGCTGGAAGCTTCTCAAGACAACCTTTGGGTACCCAGATCTTCTTCATAGGTGGTCCATTCCTGCAGTTAGTACCAATATACTTGGCAAACACTTCACCATTTTGATTCTTAAACAGTTTATAGTTTGCATCAAAGGATTCATCAATGATAACAGGATTAGCACAAGTGAAGCCAGATAAGGTAGATGGATCCACTGAAGGTCCCTTTGCAGCAACCCATGTGGTTTTGGGATGCTGCTCAGGCTTCCAGTATGAACCATCAACATTCATTTTCCTGTCGAACCCAACACCCTCTTTCCTAGGGTTTCGGTTTAGTATCTGCTTTTTGAGGACATCACATAGAGTCGGATGCCCTTTGAGGCTTTTGTACATCCTTGTTTCAAGCAAAGTCTTCAACCTGGCATTTTCATCAGCAATAGTAGTGGTTTCCTCAGCAGAGGGATTAGTTACCACATTAGTTGTTGAAGATATTGCAACAGTGACAGTAGTAGAGCATTCAGCAACAGATGTAGCATTATCACGTTCAATGCATTTTAGACATGGTGGTTCAAACTCTTCGTGAGAAGCACTGACAAGTTGAGCAAGTAATGAATCATGCTCCTTCTGAAGATCTTCATAACATCCTCTTAACTTTTCATGATCGGACAAGAGAGTGATATGAGGACTTTGAAGCGTAGTTAACTTAGCCTGAAGCCTCTGCAGACTTTCAGCTAAGTTTTTTGACTGATCCATTTCTTCACCCAACATGTCATTGCTCTTTTTAAGCATTATTTGAGCCTTTTCCAGAGCAATTTGTTGTTTATTGGCAAGGGAAGCAAGCTTGACATAGCTGGGTCCAAACTCATCACCAGATTCATCATCACTAGAATCAGATGAATAGCATTCGGTTACCTTGGCACCTTTTGCCATAAGACATGGTGCAGAAGATGATGGTTCTGGATCGAAAGTCATCGTCTTGAGGGATTCCTTGAATTTCTCAAACCCAGAATCATCACGAGTTCGATAACCTTCATAGACTTCAGAGAGACGGTCCCAGATAAGCTTCGCATGATCAAGATGCATGATGTTCCTGAACTGATCTTGAGATAGACAGGAGCAGATGACATCCTTTGCTGTGAGATTGAGAAGAGTGAACTTGCGAATATCATCAGCTTCTGCCCTCTTGCATAGATCATTAAGACCAATCTCAGTGACGGTCCACAGCTCATTGTTAATCGCCATGAGACGTTTCTTCATCATAGCCTTCCACTTGGGATACTCTTGACCGTCAAACATGGGGCAAGACACAGTCTTCATTCCTGTGGTCGACATAGCTAAAACTCCAGGTGGTTAAACCGAATCACACAGAACAAGGGAGTACCTTGCTCTGATACCAATTGAAAGTGCAGTATATCGACTAGAGGGGGGTGAATAGGCAATTTTTATGAAATGCTTCGAAACATGGTAGTTTCGAAGACAAACGATAAGCTCAAGTCTATTAGTATGCAGCAGAAAGTGGACTACACTAGATAAGCCATAGTCATGTATTCAATGAAGTGAAAGCATGAAGACTAATAGCAACTAGGTAGTAGTGATCATAAAGGAAGAAGGAATGAAGCCAATCACAACAAGTAGATACTTAGTGAAGACAATCAGATAAAGCAAACATGCAATGTCTTCACAACGTAGAGCAGTAAGTAAAGGGAAGGAAAGGATAGAACCAGTAGCTCGGGGAAGACAGTGATTTGTTAGACCAGTTCCAGTTGTTGTGACAACTGTACGTCTGCTTAGGGAGGCTGAGATTTAAGTCAGAAGACCGCGTCTTCACCTTGTTCCCCTTGAGCTAAGGACACCTAGTCCTCGCCCAATCACTCTGGTAAGTCTTTAAGGTAGATTTCCAAACCTTCACAGACTTCGTTCACCGGCAATCCACAATTACTCTTGGATGCTCAGAACGTGACGCCTAACCGGCTAGAGGAAACACAGTCCTCAAGTGTAATAAGTCTTCAGGTCACACAGACAGAAAGACTTCAGTGATGCCTAACACTCTTTGGCTCTCGGTGTTTGGGCTTTGTCCTCGCAAGTATTTCTCTCTCAAATGCTTCGGAGGTGGGTTGCTCTCAAACGACAAAAGCCGTGCAATAACTCTGAGCAGCCACCAATTTATGGTGTAGGGGGTGGGCTATTTATAGCCATTGGGCAACCTGACCTAATTTGTCTGAAGTGACCCTGGGTCACTAAGGAACTGACACGTGTTCCAACGGTTAGATTTCAAACACACACGACAACTTTACTTGAGCTCCAAGTAAAGCTGACTCATCCGCCTCTGGATAAGATTTGCTCTCATAGTCTTCGCTCGAAGACATAGGATTTGGTTGAGCATCACTTCAGTCACTCTGACTTAGTTCACTTGGACCCCACTTAACAGTACGGTGGTTCCTATGACTCAACAAAGAAGAAAAGGAAACAACGAGACATCTACGTCTTCGCTCTCCATAGTCTTCACACAATGTCTTCTCATGTCATAGTCTTCAATATGATTATCTTCATATACCACCACTGATATCAATGTCTTCATACATTTTTAGGGGCCATCTCCGGTAGGTTAACCGAATCAATGAGGGACTACTACCTGTGTTATCCTACAATTCTCACAAACACATTAGTCCCTCAACCAGGTTTGTCATCAATACTCCAAAACCACTAGGGGTGGCACTAGATGCACTTTCTGTTCTCTTGATAGTCTCAACATTCAATGTCATCACTTTGAATTTCTCTAGTATGTCAATCATGTGCAGCAAATTGATGGAATGTCCTCTTATCATCCCGTCATCTCCAGACTTGGGCAACAATATGTGCCTGAGGATAGTGTTGACTGTGGGCAAACCTGACAACAGATAGTACATAGAGCCAAACTTGAGAGTATCTAGGTCAGCATCAGGAATCTCCTTGTACATGTGTGCCTTGGAGTTGTGTCCTTTCCTTGGCTTGGCATAGACATCTATGTCATCCTCTTGCTCTTAATGGGCATTGATAAGCTTGGCCCACTCAAAACTGTAGACTGGTACCTAGTACCCTCAGTCATCCAAACAATTTAACCATGTGGGTAAAAATTTGCAGTGGAATAGAACTGCATCACCATATCATCATTCCATTTTGTCAATTTCTGGCCAACAAATGTGTCAACTCCATTGAGTCTGAAGCTCTCATGAACTCCAGGAAAGTGATCTTCATTGTTGTCAATGTAAGTCCAGTCAACCCATCTCATATCACTGACTATGGACTTCTTGTCCAGGAGCACAGTCTCATAGAAGTCTGATACGTCTCCAACGTATCTATAATTTTTGATTGTTCGATGCTATTATTTATGATGTTTGGGATGTTTAATGGGCTTTGTCATACACTTCTATATTATTTTTGGGACTAACCTACTAATCCAAAGGCCGAGTCCTGATTGCTGTTTTTTGCCTGTTTCAGGGTTTTACAGAAAATGGATATGAAACGGAGTCCAAACGAAATGAAACCTTCGGGAGGGATATTTTTGGAGAAAATCACGCACGGGAGACTTGAGAACCACAGTGTAGGGCATACGTGGTGCCCACGAGGGTGGGGGCGCCCCCCTAGGGTGCGATCCTGCCTCGTGGGCCCTACGCCTGGCCCCCGGTGCCCTCCTTCCTCCTATATATACCTATGTACCCCAAAACCATGAGAACAACAGAGAAAACCCTAGTTCCACCGCCATAACCTTCTGTTCCCGTGAGATCCCATCTTGGGGCCTGTTCTGGAGCTCCGCCAGAGGGGGGATCTTCCACGGAGTGCTTCTACATCATCATCATCGCCTCACCATGAGTTGTGAGTAGTTTACCATAGACCTTTGGGTCCATATAGCTAGTATCTTTTGATGGCTTCTTCTCTCTCTTTGGATCTCAATACAAAGTTCTCCTTGGTCTTCGAGGAGATCTATTCGATGTAATCTTTTTTTGCGGTGTGTTTGTCGAGATTCGATGAATTGTGGGTTTATGATCAAGATTATCTTCGAGAAATATTTGGTTCTTTTCTGAATTCTTTATGTATCATTATAATATCCTTGCAAGTCCCTTCGAATTATTGGTTTGGTTTGGCCTACTAGATTTATAGTTATTTCAATCGGAGAAGTGCTTGGCTTTGGGTTCAATCTTGCGGTGTCCTTTCCCAGTCACAGTAGGGGCAGCTAGGCACGTATTGTATTGTTGCCATCGAGGATAAAAATATGGGGTTTATATCACTAAGTTTGAGTTTATCCCTCTACATCATGTCATCTTGCTTAAGGCGTTACTCTGTTCTTATGAATTCAATACACTAGATGCATGATGGATAGCGGTCGATGTGTGGAGTAATAGTTGTAGATGCAGAATCGTTTCGGTCTACTTGTCTCGGACGTGATGCCTATATATAATGATCATGCCTAGATAGTCTCATAATTATTCGCTTTTCTATTATTTGCTCGACAGTAATTCGTTTACCCGCCGAAGAATATCGCTATCATGAGAGAAGCCACTAGAGAACACTATGGCCCCTGGGTCTATTCTCAACATATCAATCTACAATCTACTTTACTTTTCCGCTTATACTTTCTGTTCTTATAATAAGAAATACCAAAGATATCAAGCTATCATCTATATCAGATCTCACTTTTGTAAGTGACCGTCAAGGGATTGACAACCCCTTATCGCGTTGGCTGCGAAGTTCTTATTTGTTTGTGCAGGTGCGAGGGACTCGCGCGTGGTCTCCTACTGGATTGATACCTTGGTTCTCAAAACTAAGTGAAATACTTACGCTACTGTACTGCATCTCCCTTTCCTCTTCGAGGGAGTACAACGCAAGCTCGGGAAGTAGCAAGAAGAATTTCTGGCGCCGTTGCCGGGGAGGCTTACACAAAATTCATATACCAAGTACCTATCACAAACCCTTATCCTTCACATTACATTTTTGCCTCTCATTTTCCTCTCCCCCACTTCACCCTTGCCGTTTTATTTGCCCTTCTTCTGCCGTGTGTTAATCGTCCGCTTGCCTCTTGTTTGCTTGTGTGTGTTGGATTGATGGCTTGTGTCGGGGAACGACATCTATGGGATCGCGGGATCCCTTTCGGTTCGGCGGGGAGAGGATTGCACAAAGAGCAGATCGAGCGATCAGCACGCGCAGGGTCTTTTTTACCCAGGTTCGGGCCGCACGGATGCGTAAAACCCTACTCCTGCTTTTAGTGTATTATTTTGGTGTTCTAGCTCAGGAGCGCTGTTATGAACAGCCGCTACAAAACTGAACCAAAAAGAGCGTCCAGCCTCCCCCCTTCTTTAGTTGCCTTTGGGCCTCCTTTTATACATAGAAAGGGGTCACCAACAGTGGCAAACAGTATTAGGAAGAGGTGTAAAGTTGCTACAGTGGATTGACAGTGAATGTATGGCTGCTATTTGGCCACCAGGAAAGCAGCATGTCTTTTTACCACCGCTTGCACATCCGGCCCATGCATCACTTGACACGTACTAGAGGAGATTCCAAAATAGGTGGTTCTGGAGTATGTACGTGGCTAGGCAAACCTCATTTGCCTAATGACGTGTCCACCATTAGTATAATACACCCGCAAGGGATTCTGCTTGCCGGGGCTGCTTGTCGCTGGCTTGCATGCTTGCCGCTGGGCATGCTATCTTGCCGCTGGTTCAGCAAGGCTTGCCGCTTGGCCCGGCAAGGCTTGCCGGGGTCGCGCTACAGTAATTCCTGCATTTAGCCTGTTGTCTTCTGATCGTTGAGTTGAACGCTTCCTTGACATTCTTGGGTCGTAGATGTGTCTTAAAAGCGGATTTCTCTCATCGCCATGTCCTTCCCGCCTAGGGGCTATAACTTCCCGGTGCATGTCCAGGGGTAATGGACACCCCCCTGTTCATTACACCGACAGAAGCCCCCGTGCCTGGGTCGGGCAAGCGCGCATAGTGCTGTCCGGGCCAGGCCCAAAAACATGCACCGGTATACGCGCGGCGACAAGTAATCGACTCTTATGACTTTAGCTGCGCGCTGATGAATGGCGCATTAAAGCTCCCTTGCCGGAGCGCATGGCTCGACGACAAGGTTGAGGGCCCCCTTGTCGGAGCGCGTGGCTCGACAACAAAGTTGAGAGCCCCCCTTGTCGGAGCGTGTGGCTCGACGACAAGGTTTGCTAAACTTGCGACTTCAGCGGAGAACTCTGACGTTCTCGACGCCGGCTTGAACTTGTGGTGCTTGAGGCTTGCCGGACCTTGGGCTTGCCGGAGGTGCAGGCAGACAGAGCAGGACGGCAGCAGGAGCCGTGACCTCCCGAAAGGGAACGCCACACCGTGCGATGAAGAGCCAGCCCCCGAGCCTTCCCCACAAAGGGAAAAGCGGGTGCCTTGCTCGATTCATACGGTCATCCTCGCCGTCGCCGCTGTCTTGCCGGTATACAGCCCAGCGCCCTTGGCCTTCTCGGCTGCCAAAGAAACAATTTATCTTTGGTTAGATCAATCTTTATGCATGTAAGACAAGCGTCTCCATGCTAAATAAATGCTGCTCCCCTCTTGATTAATTCCGTCCTTGCACATATCTCTTATCCTACGCTGTCTGGTAGCCTTGCCGGTGCGCACACTTGCCGCGAGCGCTGGATTCGAGGCGTCAGCAGCCTGCTGGCGGTACTACTACCGGCAAGGCGACTTGCCGGGCCAGAACGCAGCTGCTGAGTTTGCCGAGCGGACTCGAGGCGAAACTAGGCGCGGACTGACCATGACAAAGCCCCTTCGCGTGCAGATTAATGTACAAGGACGGGAGATCAATCAAGACGGCCCATGCCTGCCGGAAAGGTTTTACCTTCCCAGCTTAGCGCAGCTACACATATCGTCGAGCGGGCTCAAGGCGACATGGAGCGCGACTAGCGCAGTGAAGGCTCCTCCGCAGGCAAGGGTAAAGAGCAAATAAAAAGAGTAAAGGAAATGTAACTGTGTTTAGTCTCTAAAACTTATCTTTTCTTGCTGCGCATCTTGCATAGCGAGGCCATGCTCGTGATGATGACCGGCAGCTCTGCAGAAGGTTATCCTCTGGGGCGCTGCCAGCCCCCGAGCTCACCTCCCATGCGTGTTCCTGCAACGCTAGTCGAACATGTGATGCCTCGACAGCGTTTCAGCACAACAAGTTGATTAGCTTCTAGCTTGCAATTAATATGCTGTAATCTGGACTTCTGCTGAATGCTCCCTTGCTTGCCGGAACACCTTCCCAGTTTTAGTGTAGCTGCACACATCGCCGAGCGGACTCGAGGCGATATGGAGCACAACTAGCCCCGGAAAGGTTTACCTTCCCGGCCCTAGCGCAGCTACACACGTCGCTGAGCGGACTCGAAGCGATTAGGAGCGCGACTAGTGCAGGGAAGGCTCCTCAGCATACGGGTTCATGTAGAGATTTGAAGAATAAAAATCATATCTAAACAGCAGAAAATACTAAGGTTTAAAAACTTAGCTTTTGCAAGGGTCATGGTGCCCTTCTCTTTGGACGCCATGACGATCAAGCTGATGAAGAAACTGGCGTGCTGACCGCTAGATCGGGTTCGCACGACCCCTCGTCCCCACGGTGGGCGCCAAAGATGTCGGGGAACGACATCTATGGGATCGCGGGATCCCTTTCGGTTCGGCGGGGAGAGGATTGCACAAAGAGCAGATCGAGCGATCAGCACGCGCAGGGTCTTTTTTACCCAGGTTCGGGCCGCACGGATGCGTAAAACCCTACTCCTGCTTTTAGTGTATTATTTTGGTGTTCTAGCTCAGGAGCGCTGTTATGAACAGCCGCTACAAAACTGAACCAAAAAGAGCGTCCAGCCTCCCCCCTTCTTTAGTTGCCTTTGGGCCTCCTTTTATACATAGAAAGGGGTCACCAACAGTGGCAAACAGTATTAGGAAGAGGTGTAAAGTTGCTACAGTGGATTGACAGTGAATGTATGGCTGCTATTTGGCCACCAGGAAAGCAGCATGTCTTTTTACCACCGCTTGCACATCCGTCCCATGCATCACTTGACACGTACTAGAGGAGATTCCAAAATAGGTGGTTCTGGAGTATGTACGTGGCTAGGCAAACCTCATTTGCCTAATGACGTGTCCACCATTAGTATAATACACCGGCAAGGGATTCTGCTTGCCGGGGCTGCTTGTCGCTGGCTTGCATGCTTGCCGCTGGGCATGCTATCTTGCCGCTGGTTCGGCAAGGCTTGCCGCTTGGCCCGGCAAGGCTTGCCGGGGTCGCGCTACAGTAATTCCTGCATTTAGCCTGTTGTCTTCTGATCGTTGAGTTGAACGCTTCCTTGACATTCTTGGGTCGTAGATGTGTCTTAAAAGCGGATTTCTCTCATCGCCATGTCCTTCCCGCCTAGGGGCTATAACTTCCCGGTGCATGTCCAGGGGTAATGGACACCCCCTGTTCATTACACCGACAGAAAGATGTCGTGGGAAACTGTCCGCCACGAACACCTATGGGACCGGAGCCCCTTGTCTGTGCGGTACGAGGGCGGAGGGAGCACAAAGAGCAGATCGTAGCGAGCACGCGGGCAGTTTTACCCAGGTTCGGGCCGCGGTAGACGCGTAAAACCCTACTCCTGCTTAGTTGTGTATTGAGTTGGAGAGCTTGGGAGCTTGAAGAAGCAGCTACACCGAGCGTATGAGAGATCTAGGTTCCGAACCCCTTCTACGTTGCGCATGGGCCTCCTTTTATAGTGCAAGGGGTCACCGACAGGTGTCAACGTAGGAGAAAGGGGTAAAAATGTAAAAGCGGTGGTAGTTGTAACAGTGCGGGAACAGTGGAGCTACAGTGTATGAACAGTGGTCGCTACCTACTTTGACAGTGGGGGACAAGGGCATTTAATGCCCGTCGCCGTCGACCCCAAAAGCTCCCGCCATTGCGTCTCCGTCTGCCACGGCGATGGATCCACCACCGTGGAGTGCCACCGTGTCCCCCAGGCTGCACAGCCATCTGCCACGCGTCCCTGGATAGGCCCCAGGGCGACGCGTGGGCCGATGAGCTGGAGCGCGGGCACACAGCGCAACTCTCCCGGCAAGCACCTTACCGGGGCCTTGATCTTGCCGGGCCCGGGAGCTTGCCGCTCCCCGGGCCCTTGCCGGGACGCATATAGTGCCGAGGCGTGTCTTCTATGATGAGATCTTCTAGTCTTCCTGGCAAGCTCCTCTTGCCAGGGCCTTGTGCTAGTGAGGCAGTCTTGAGCCTGGTACGGCCTTCCCGGCAAGCTCCACTTGCCGGGGTCTCGACCTTCTGTCTTGTATACTTTGTTTTTGAATGGTTTAATATGGAGCAGGAAGGTCTCCGGCGAGCGCGTGGTGAACCCTGCCGCGGGAAGCTGCAACTGCCCGTGCACAAGTTGGGGTACTGAGGTACCCCTACCTTAGTACACCGACAGGAGCCCCCGGGCCTGGGCCACGCACGGTGCCGAGCGCTGTTGGGCCAGGCCCAAAACAGTGCACGGGCACACGCGGCCCACGGCGCGCCGAATCCACTTCCGTATCCGCCGCATCCCCCTGTAACGGCACGCGTCGATTGCGGCGTCGTGGGATGGGACGTGCCCACGTTCCATCAATGGAAAGAGCGAAACGCCCCCCACTTCCCCATAAAAGCAGAGGAAGCAGGAGCGGTTCCCCTCCTTGCGCTTTCATTGCATTTTCTCCTTCCTCCAGAAATCCCCTTTGCGCTCCGCCTCCATACCTCTGCCGCCGCCGTCTGCATCTCCGGCACCGCCGGGTTCTTCGTCCCTCCTTCCTCCGCCGCCGTCGCCATGGCCCCGAAGACCGAGAAGGCGAAGGCGGAGAAGGCCAAGAAAGAGAAGTCGGAGCAAGCGGCGAGGCTTACCGCGTATCGGAAGCGGAACCTCGTCTTCCCGCCGAAGCTCGGCGTGCGGGAGCTCTGGAACAAGTACTACTTGTTCTGGGCGAAGGAAACCAAGGCGCACCCCCGCACTCAAGCTTATCCGGCCGCCGCCAAGGACATCTACCCCGGCGGGTACTACTTTTTCGCAGCCTTCTTTCACTGCGGTCTTTGCCCTCCTTTCTCTGCTTTCTTCTGCGACATCATGCACACCTATGGCTTCCACCTTCTCGACTTCACCCCCAACGCCATCCTCACCATGGCGGTTTTCGCACACATGTGCGAAAACTTCATAGGGATACACCCAAACGTAGCGTTGTTTAGGCACTTCTTCACTCCTAGAGCAGAGGCCGGCGCCCCCCTCTCCGGAGGAATTTCTTGGGTCTTTCGTCTGAACAAGAAGGAGTCCTACTTGCCGGGGGAGCTCCGCGGCAAGTGGGAGGAATGGCGTGCTGAATGGTGCTGGATCGTTGAGGACGAGCCGCAGCCCTTCACCGCGCCGCGCACAACGCCCATCGTGCGCGGCAGGGATTGGAGCGAGCTAGACTCGGACGACATCAAGCTCGACATTGCCCTCATCCGGATTCTTCGTCTTCGGACCGCCAGGTTGTCAGTTGCAGAGGTAGGCGCAGATTTCCTCCGCCGCCGCATCGCCCCTCTCCAAGACAGGAAAAGGCCGGCCTGGGAGTACGGCGGCCCGGCGGATATAATGAGGCTGCGCCCCGGGCTCAACTTCAACTTCACGACGCTGGAGCTGAAGGGGATGGTCCGGGAACTCTTCAAATATGACCCGGCACACCCTGAGTGGTTCAGAGCTCCCCGGGGAGTGGTGCCCCTCTACAACAGCACAGTCCGGGACCGTCTCTGCGCCATGATGCCCGCGTGTGATTCGCACGGCGTGGACCGCACGTGGATTGCGCCCAAACCCATAGACGTCATCAGCTTCTTCGACAACCTCGTGGAGGTGGCGAAGAACAAGGATGACATCAAGGAGCACACGCGGGACACCACCGACCAGGAGATTGCCTACATGGCTTCTCGGGCTGAAGAGGCCGCTGCAGCCGCAGCGGCAGGAGATTTCGGATACACGCCTGAAGAGGCGGAGGCTGCGGATGCGTCCAACCAGGCGGAGGAGGCGGAGATCCGCAGACTGCTGCAGCTTCCTCTCGACGCGCTCGCCGGGGTCCCCTCACTGAGGCACTCCGGGATCCACGGAATCGTGGCCGAGGCCGCAGCGAGGGATGGCGCTGCCGGAGGGAACAGAGGCGCCACGGGGAGCGGAGGCGCCGGAGGGAGCGGAGGCGCCAAAGGAAAAGAGGCCGCAGCGCAGGGCGCTGGGCCCAGCGAGCCAGCCGGGGAGGAGGAGGAGGAGGAGGCCGAGGACTCCGGTGGATCTACGGAGCTCTACGCCGACGACCTCTCCTCGTCGGAGACCTCCCCGCCCCCGGCAAGCCCAAGGCGGTCTCCCCCGAAGCGTCTCCGCAAGGCGGCGACGGGAGCGAGGGCGCAGGCGCCCCGGCAACAACCAGCTCGCCGGGCAGCTCAAGCTTCCCGAGGAAGCCAAGCTGCGCCGGGGGCGACCGGCGCACCAGCCGCGGCGGAGGCGGCCCGCGCGCGGGCCATGGCAGAGGCGCCCCGCAGGTCGGCGCCAAGCAGGCAGGAGTCTTCTCGGAGCGGAGCAGCGGCTCCGCCCGCTCCCCGGGCTCCGGCTACCACAGGGGCTGGGTCTTCGCAGCCCCCAGCCCCAGGGAGCGGCAAGCGCCCGAGGGAATCTTCGTCTTCCGCTCCTCGTGCAGACGCGCCCCAGGTGGAGTATGACTTCTCCGCCTTGAGCGAGGACGACGAGGAGGACCAGGAGTAAGGATCCGAGACCTTACACCTTCTCAAGTATCGTCTTGATTATTGTTGATGCTAACTTTGTTCGTTGCTTTGATTTCAGGACCCTGGTTCAGCGCGCGGCGAAGAAGGCCAAGGCGCCTGTGGTCGAGGTCATGGAAGACTCGGCCACCGCGGCAACTGGAGATGTGCCGGAGCCAAGCCTGCCGGACCCGAGCGCTGCTCCGAGGAGCAGCCCCCAGCGCAGCCCCCAGCGTGAGTCTGGGTTCCATCCTTCCGCTCGTCGGGATGCGCCTGGGGATTTTGTCTTGTTTCAACATCTTGATGTCTTTGTCTTGACTTGTGCAGAGGTGGAGCCACAGCCGCAGGAGCGCCCGGAGACCGCCCCCGAGGAGCCGCAGGCCCCGCCGTCCCCGCCAAGGCCGAACTCTCCGGCAAGGGAGAGTGCTCCGCCAAGGGCGGGTACTCCGCCAAGGGCGAGTACCTCGCCAAGGGCGAGCAGCCCGGCGAGGGTGGCCACTCCGCCAAGGCAGAGCTCCCTGGCGAGGGAGCCCGCCGCTGACGACGTCCGCCAAGGTAGGTCTTGTACTTTGTCTTCTTGGCGTCGTTTCTTTTTGGATATTTGCTTGAGCTTCTTTTTCTTCTTCTTCTTCTAGACCTTCCTCCCCCCGAGCCGATGGAGACGGAGGTCATCAACCTCGAGGAGGAGGGCGCGCAGGGTGGCGGCGGCGACGCCCCTGTCGCCGAGGACACGGCGGGAGCCGCCGAGCCGGCCGCGCAGGAGACCGCTCCGGCTGCGGACGCAGCGGCCGGGGAGGGGGACGGCGACCGCACCGCCGGCCCGGAGGCGGCGGGAGCACCAAGTGCTGCGCCGGCCGCCGACCCCTCCGCCGACAAGGAGCAGGGCTACTATCTCGAAGCCCCCAACGGCGTCTTCATCCAGGTGCCTTGGGGGTCTTCGTCGCGAGCTCCCGCGGAGGGTGAGGCCTTTGATGGGGAGATCCTCGCCTCCGCGGGCTTGAAGATCGTCGAGGCGCCCGGCGGGAGTGAGGGGCCCGAGGAGGAGAAGCTGCTTCACCAGCTCCTGGCCCTTTACCGGGCCAGGCAGGCGAAGCTCGCTTCCCGGGAAGCCCTTGCCGCCAAGGCCGCCGCGGAGATGGAAAAGCGCGCGGCGGAGCTCAGCGCCGCCAATCAGGCGGCCCTCCGCGAGGTGGCAGAGGAGCGCGAGCGGCTCGCCGGCGAGTATCAGGAGTGGGTGCTGGAGAAGGCCGAGGCCGAGGAACAGCAGCGGCTCGCCGGGGTGGAGCTATCCCGGCGTGAAGGAGAACTCGCCCAGCGGAAGGTCAACCTCGACTCCCACGAGGAAGACCTTGCCGCTCGGGAGCAGGCCCTTGGCGGGGAACTGAAGGAGGCGAAAGCCGCCGCGGCTGCCGCGGTGACCGCCAAGGAGGAGCTTGCCGCCAAGGTCGCGCAGCTGGAGAAGTCGCTGAAGGTGAGCGCGGAGAAGGTCGCCGCGCTCATCACGGAGCGTGAGAAGGACGCCCACACCAATTCAGAACTCCAGGTGCGTCTTTCTGAGAGGGGCGACGAGCTGAAGGCCGCCAAGGACTCCATCGAGGATCTGGAGTTGAAGGTCTCTACACTGAAGGATTCACTCGACGCTGCCCGGGCTCGGGAGACCAAGCTGAAGGAGGAGCTCCGCAAGGAGCGGACCTTGGTGGACAGCGCCAACAAAGCGGCTGAGCTCTTCCGCAAAACTGTTGAGGTATGGACCGAGGACTTAGTGTCTTGTGCGTCCAACATCGACCAGGAGCTGCTGGCGTTGAAGCTGGAGCACCTCATCTACTCCCCGGATCCAAACCTCCCTCACAGCGCCAAGCTCAGCCTCTTCTTCAGGGGAATCGCGCCGGCCCTTGCAGATCTGCGGAGGAAGATCCCCGCGCAACTGGCCGAGGAGACGCGCCTGCTCTGCGCGGGAACCTTGGAGCGCGTGCTGACGAAGATTGTGTACCGCAATCCCGGCATCAACCTCACCAACGTTCTTCGCAGCCTGCCGGCCGACGCAAACATGGAGGTGCTGAAGGAGCAGGTCGCCCACATCATCGCCAAGGTGAACAAGATCTTCAGGATGGAGGGCGACCGTGTAGACTAGGCCTCCTTTATCTTTATCTCTTTTTGTTGCTGCATAGGGTGTTATGAACTCATTAATCATTGCGACAAATTATCTTTTGTAAGATATTTATCTCATTTTGATCAATCAGTGCAATGTTATCTTCCTTGTCTTGATCATTTACTTTGTATGCTTTTCACCCTACGCTCCCGGGAAGCTTGCCGGCAAGGGGCCTTTGCCGCGAGCGCTGAGTGCTGGACTCTGAGCAGCCTGCTGGCCAAGGTCTCACCGGCAAGCAACCTTGCCGCAGCTAGTCGCAACGCACTTAGCTTGCTGAGTGAACTCGAAAACGAGGCAAGGGCGCGACACTTGTCGCAGCTCACTTAGGTCGTTGAGCGTACTCGAAAGCAAGACAAGGGTGCGGCTAGCTACGGGTAGGTTCCTCCGCGCACAGGTTTTCCATACAAAGTGTGATTGTTCAAGGAAGACAACTAAAATTTAAAAATTTGAATTGCTCAAATTCTGGTAACTTAGCTTTCATATGTCGCTTGCTCGCCGGTAAGGCTTCTCTTCCTTGAACAGCACTTGGTTCCTCTTCCATCTCCTTCCCCCCCGGCAAACTTGTGCGCGAGGAAACGTTCCTTCTGCTTAAGAGGCAAGGAAAAAGGAGAGGGAAACAAATATGCGGCCTTTCGGCGTGCTAATGCTTACCGGATGTTTGAGTGTTGCACCAAATGCCAAACAACACATGCAAATAGCAAAGAAAAGCATGCAAAAGGCGAATAGCGCAAAACACAAGATCTTTACTGATGCACGGGGTCTGCGCCCGGCTTTGTACAAAGGGTTACATGCAACAGCGGCAAAGCTTGTACAAAAGGTGGTTGCCGGAGCGGATCACGGCAACCGCGCCTTATGGGTGAAACTTGCGAAGATGCTCTATGTTCCAGGAGTTGCTCACCGGTAAGCCTTCTTCGGTCTCAAGGCGGACAGCTCCGGGCCTTGTGACTTGCCTCACCCGATAAGGGCCTTCCCACTTCGGCGTCAACTTGCTGGAATTCTTGGCGGACTGAACACGCCGAAGAACAAGGTCGCCTTCCTCGAGACTCCTGGCCTTGACCTTGCGGCTATGGTAGCGACGCAAGGCTTGCTGGTATCGAGCAGCTCGTACAGCAGCCTGGAGACGTTCCTCCTCGAGGAGCAATGCATCATCTTGTCGCAGTTGCTCTTGCTCGAGCTCATCATAAGCGAGCACTCGAGGAGATCCGTATACGAGTTCCGTGGGGAGAACTGCCTCTGCTCCATAGACTAGAGCAAAGGGTGTCTGTCCGGTGGCTCGACTTGGTGTCGTCCTGATTTACCAAAGAGCCGCCGGTAGCTCCTCTATCCAATTTCTTCCGCACTTGCGCAGCCTGTCAAAGGTTCTTGTCTTGAGTCCGCGCAGCACTTCAGCATTTGCCCTCTCCGCTTGACCATTGCTCCTCGGGTGAGCAACAGAAGCGAAACAGACCTTGGCGCCAAGGTCTTGGACGTACTGCATGAAGGTGCGACTAGTAAATTGTGTACCGTTGTCGGTGATGATCCTGTTAGGGATTCCGAAACGGCAAACAATCGACCTGAAGAACCTGACTGCTGACTGTGCTGTCATCTTTCTCACTGCTTCCACTTCTGGCCACTTTGTGAACTTGTCGATTGCAACGTACAAGTACTCAAAGCCCCCGACAGCACGGGGGAAGGGGCCGAGGATATCGAGCCCCCAGACCGAGAAGGGCCAGGACAAAGGGATTGTTTGGAGAGCTTGAGCTGGCTGATGAATTTGCTTTGCATGGAACTGGCACGCTTCACACTTGGTTACTAGTGCAGTTGCATCTTGGAGGGCTTCTTGCCAGAAGAACCCTTGCCGGAAAGCTTTCCCGGCAAGCACCCTTGCGCCAATGTGGTGGCCGCATATGCCTCCGTGTATTTCTGCCAACAGCTTCTGTCCATCTTCCCTAGAGATGCACTTCAACCTGACACCATTGAGTCTTCTTCTGTACAGCTCGTTATCCACGAACTGGTACATACTTGACTGCCTGGTTATCTTCTCTATCTCTTGAGGGTCGTCGGGAAGTTCTCCAGTTTGCAGAAAACGGACGATCTGCTGTGCCCATGCCGGAGCCTGGGGCTCAACGGCAAGGACTAAAGGCTCGAGGGCCGCTGCGGGAACCTCAGCTTCTACGGCAAGGACCTCTGGTTCTGCCGGAGCTGATGGTCCCCCGGTAAGCTCGCCGGGGCGAGGCTTGTCGGGAACGCTTGCTTCAACTGTACAGACCCGAGGATCTGCAGGAGCAAACTGTTCGACAGCGTTGTGGTTGTTGATCTTGGGGACCTTGGCGGCGGTTCCAGGAAGATCCGCCGGCAAGTAGTCGCCGGAGACCAATTTTCTCTTCTTGGACTGCCCAATTGATGGTGTAATGGATGGTTGAGTCAGCTTGAGCAAGAAGGTCCCTGGTTCCACAGGTAACTTCATCGAAGCACACTTTGAAAGGCCATCTGCAATCTCATTCTGGGCTCTCGGGACGTGCTCCATTTGCAGACCTTCAAAGTGCTCTTCAAGCTTCCTCACTTCATCTACATAAGCTTCCATCAAAGGGCTCTGGTAACTCTTGTTGACTTGTCGGACCACCAACTGAGAGTCTCCCCGCACAATCAGCTTTCTGATCCCAAGTTCGGCCGCAATCCTGAGGCCGGCAAGCAAGCCTTCATACTCAGCAGTGTTGTTTGTCGCTTGCTCCCTGGGAAAGTGCATCTGGATAACATATTTGAGGTGCTCACCGGTGGGCGCAATGAGTACCACGCCGGCACCGGCGCCTTGCAGCGAGAAGGCTCCATCAAAATACATTATCCATTCACTTGTCGCTTCTTGTACGGGTGTGCTTGTTTCTTGAACTTCTTCATCGGGTGTTGGGGTCCATTCAGCTATAAATTCTGCCAAAGCTCGGCTCTGTATGGTTGAAGTACTTTCAAACTTGAGTCCAAAGCTCGACAGCTCCAGTGCCCACTCAACGATCCTGCCTGTTGCTTCTGGATTGTGCAATATCCTCTTCAACGGAAAGCGAGTGACCACTGTTATCTCATGTGCCTGGAAGTAATGGCGCAGCTTTCTCGAGGCCATAAGGAGGCCGAAAAGCAACTTTTGCACACCAGAGTATCTTGATCTAGCCCCCTGGAGAAGGGAACTTACAAAATACACTGGGCGCTGCACCATTTTCTTCCGCACTTCTCCTTGCTCCTGCGCAGAGCTGTCCTTGTCGGGGCCAGAGCTTGCCGGAGCAGCCCCCTGCTTGTCGCTGGATTCGCTTGCCGGTGGTGCTGACTCCTCGTCGGGCTCCCTCTCCGCTACTAACGCAGCACTAACCACCTGGTTGGTTGCCGCTAAGTACAGCAACAACTTTTCCTGTGGTCTAGGTGCGACAAGTATTGGAGTGGAGGACAGGTACCGTTTCAAATCCTGCAGCGCTGCCTCCGCTTCCGGAGTCCACTTCATGGGACCTGCCTTCTTCAAGATTTTGAAGAAAGGTAGGGCGCGTTCTGCCGACTTTGAAATGAACCTACTGAGGGCGGCCACACAACCTGCAAGCCTTCTGACATCCTTGACGCGCTTTGGGGCCTCTATCTGCTCAATGGCTTTAATCTTGTCGGGGTTGGCTTCAATCCCCCTCTGTGACACAAAGAACCCGAGAAGCTTGCCGGAGGGGACTCCGAAGACGCACTTCTCGGGGTTCAACTTGAGCTGGATCTTGCGCAGGTTCTGGAATGTTTCCTCCAAATCTTGAACCAGGGTATCCTTGCTCTTGCTCTTCACCACGATGTCATCCATGTAAGCCTCTACATTTCTGTGGATCTGTGGCTCAAAAGCAGTGTATACCACCCTTGCAAAGGTTGAGCCTGCATTCTTCAATCCAAATGGCATGCGTATGAAGCAATAAGTGCCACATGGAGTGATAAATGCAGTCTTCTCTTCATCCTCTTTGGCCATGAAAATCTGATGATAGCCTGAATATGCATCAAGAAAGCAGAGTAGTTCACATCCGGCAGTGGAGTCAACGATCTGGTCAATGCGCGGCAAAGGGAATGGATCCTTGGGACATGCTTTATTCACGTCGGTGAAGTCTATACACAGTCTCCACTTCCCATTGGCCTTGCGCACGACGACTGGGTTTGCCAACCACGTCGGATGGATCACACCTCTAACTAGGCCTGCTGCCTCTAGTTTCTTGATTTCTTCATTGATGAATTCTTGGCGCTCCACGGCTTGCTTCCTCACTTTCTGCTTGATGGGCCGCGCATGAGGACAAACAGCAAGCTTGTGCTCAATTACCTTCCTGGGAACACCGGGGATGTCAGATGGTTGCCAGGCAAACACATCGACATTCGCCCGCAGGAAGGCAACGAGCGCGCTTTCCTATTTGCTGTCAAGTGTGGCACTGATGGTAAAGGTACCACCAGTGCCGTCCTCCTTGGCGGACACCTTCTTGGTTGCCGGAGGAGCGGCCATCCCTTTCTTACACTTGCCGGTGGAGCTCGATGGAACATCCTCGATGGCAGCGCAGCACTCCGAAGAGGTGCGGTTGCCGGAGTGGGCCCCAGAGCACTTGCCGGACTTGGTCTTCGTCTTCTTCCCCCCGGGAGCTTCAGCGGCAAGTGTGTCCTTCTCTGCCGCGGCTGCCGTGTCCCGGTAGATCTTGTCGGCGCAGACAAGGGCATCCTTCTTGTCGCCATGGACAGTGATGACGCTTATCGGCCCCTGCATCTTGAGTACGTTATAAGCAAAGTGGGAAGCTGCCATGAACTTGGCGAGGGCGGGACGGCCGAGTATTCCATTGTATGGTAATGGAATATCGGCGACGTCGAAAGTGATGCGCTCAGTCCTAAAGTTAAGCTCCCCGCCAAAGGTCACCGGCAGAGTTATCTTCCCCTTGGGCTTGCTCCTCCCCGGGTTGATTCCTTGGAAAGAACCGGTTTCTTCGAGCTCGCCATCTGGAATTTGGAGTTTCTTGATCACAGCAGAGGAGATCAAGTTCAGCCCGGCCCCGCCGTCAACCAACATTTTAGTGACCTTGAGGTTGCGGATGGTGGGTGAGACCAGCATCGGCAAGCACCCGACCGCAGTGGTGCGGTCAGGGTGATCCTCAAGATCAAAAATGATGGGCGTGCTGGACCATTTGAGGAGCCTGCGCGACTCCACGGGCGGCTCTGCTGCATTCACCTCACGCACCCACTGCTTGAGTTGGCGGTGGGAGGTGTGCAGAGAGGCGCCACCGTCGACGCATAGGACCTCCGTGGCCTTCTGGAACTCCTGCTCGCTGTTATCCTCGTCCTCCATGTCTTCGTCGTCGTCTTCGTCCTTGTCGCGGCCCCGGGGAGGTCGATCTCCTTGCCGCTGCTTGGCCTTGCCGCGGCGTCCTCCCCGGCCGTTGAACGGCCGCTTCTTGCTTGGTTCTTCCCCGCCACCTTGGGCCTTCTCCTTGTCGCGCCTCTCGTACTCAGCTTTCTGCTGCTCGACGAGATACTCGACGCGCTTGCAGTTGGAGAGATCGTGGCCTTTGGTGCGGTGTATCTTACAGTATTGCTTGTCGGAGCCGTCCTGCTTGTCGGCTGCCGCTACAGGGGCAGGCTCCTTGCCGGAGCTGCCAGCCTGCGTTTGCTTGGCGGGAGCCTCCTTGCCGGACTTCTCGACGGCAAGCACTTCCTTCTTGCCCTTTCTTCTGTTGTTCCGCCGCCGGCTCTTCTTTGCCGGGGCGGTGTCGTCGCTGTCGCTTCCTCCTGCGCCAGCATCCTCCCCGGGGAGTCTCCTCCCCTCTTCTGCGCGTGCGCATTTATCAGCCAGAGCATAGAGCTCGCTGACATCCCGAATCTTGGTCATGGCCATCTCTTCACGCATGCGGCGGTTACGCACGTTCTGATGGAACGCGCTGATAACCGCGGCAGGGTGAACGTCGGGGATGTTGTGCTGCACGCGGCTGAAGCGTTGGATGTACTTGCGCAGGGACTCTCCTTCCTTCTGGGCCAGAATGTGGAGATCGCTCTCCTGGCCGTGGGGTTTGTGGCCGCCGGTGAAGGCGCCAACAAACTGGTGGCAAAGGTCTGCCCAAGAAGAAATGGAACCTTCCGGCAAGTGCATAAGCCAGGAACGAACGTTCGGCTTAAGCACGAGCGGGAAGTAATTTGCCAAGATCTTGTCGTCGCGCCCCCCGGCAGCCTGCACCGCGATGGTGTAGACGCTGAGGAACTCCGAGGGGTGCGTCTTGCCGTCGTACTTCTCCGGTACGTCGGGCTTGAAATTCTTCATGCTGGGCCACTGGACGCGCCGCAGCTCGCGGGTGAACGCAGGGCAGCCTGCCGCATACGGCAAGTCGCCTGGTTCACCGGGCGCGTGTGCGTCGACAGTGTTCCCAGCTCTCTTGTCTGATTGTCGCCGGGCTTCTCGGCGGCGCTCGATCGTGGTCCGAGCGTCTTCTTCTCGCCGGTCGTCAAGGACCTGGCGCTGGTCCCGACGAGCCCGCGGATCCGACGAGGCTGTGGAGCCGTCGTCGGCGTTGTTCCGGCGGGGCGGCGTCTTCTGCTTCCGCTGCGGGGAGTGCACGCTTGTCGCACCCCCGGCGGTCTTGTCGCCGTCGGCCCTCGTCTTCTCAGCTTGCCGCGGCCGCGAGGCCGCTGGCTGCTGTGGAGAATCGTTGTTGGCGAAGGCGATCAGGCTCTGGATGGTGGCCCTCGAGTCTTCGGCTTTGTCCGCCGCTGGAGGGAAGTCGAGGAGCAGCTGCGCCCTTGCGAGCGCTTCCGCTGGAGTGGAGGGGAGCGGTGGCGAGCGGTGCGAGGAGCGGGATATGCTCGGACTCCTAACAGGGTTAGAAGGAGCAGGGTCCCGCCCCGGCGACCGTGCTTTGCTCGTGCCAGGACGGTGGCCCGGAGCGTCCCGCGAACCTCCGGTTTGTCCTTGCCCCAGCAAGCGGATACCACCTCCTGTGGTATGGCGCTGCTGGGTTGTCGTGTGCTGAGATGGACGCGGCGCGTCCACGAAGACCGAAGCTCGGTCGTCCGTCCTATCCTTGGATTTGGTGGCGCCGCGAGTGTCCTCGCCGGCGACCACCCTTCCGACGGCGTCTCCCCCGCCCACCGTTGGCTCTGGTGGTGGCGGATGAGACGCAGACGGGCCTCCAACCTCCGAAGCCTTCTTCTTCGGGGCCATGGAGCTGTTGCTGGTGAAGTTGACGAATTCGGAGAGGTTGATGAAGAATGTGCCCGCGTGAACGCCGGATCAGGTTCGCACAACCTCGACGCCCCCTACCTGGCGCGCCAAAGATGTCGTGGGAAACTGTCCGCCACGAACACCTATGGGACCGGAGCCCCTTGTCTGTGCGGTACGAGGGCGGAGGTAGCACAAAGAGCAGATCGTAGCGAGCACGCGGGCAGTTTTACCCAGGTTCGGGCCGCGGTAGACGCGTAAAACCCTACTCCTGCTTAGTTGTGTATTGAGTTGGAGAGCTTGGGAGCTTGAAGAAGCAGCTACACCGAGCGTATGAGAGATCTAGGTTCCGAACCCCTTCTACGTTGCGCATGGGCCTCCTTTTATAGTGCAAGGGGTCACCGACAGGTGTCAACGTAGGAGAAAGGGGTAAAAATGTAAAAGCGGTGGTAGTTGTAACAGTGCGGGAACAGTGGAGCTACAGTGTATGAACAGTGGTCGCTACCTACTTTGACAGTGGGGGACAAGGGCATTTAATGCCCGTCGCCGTCGACCCCAAAAGCTCCCGCCATTGCGTCTCCGTCTGCCACGGCGATGGATCCACCACCGTGGAGTGCCACCGTGTCCCCCAGGCTGCACAGCCATCTGCCACGCGTCCCTGGATAGGCCCCAGGGCGACGCGTGGGCCGATGAGCTGGAGCGCGGGCACACAGCGCAACTCTCCCGGCAAGCACCTTACCGGGGCCTTGATCTTGCCGGGCCCGGGAGCTTGCCGCTCCCCGGGCCCTTGCCGGGACGCATATAGCGCCGAGGCGTGTCTTCTATGATGAGATCTTCTAGTCTTCCTGGCAAGCTCCTCTTGCCAGGGCCTTGTGCTAGTGAGGCAGTCTTGAGCCTGGTACGGCCTTCCCGGCAAGCTCCACTTGCCGGGGTCTCGACCTTCTGTCTTGTATACTTTGTTTTTGAATGGTTTAATATGGAGCAGGAAGGTCTCCGGCGAGCGCGTGGTGAACCCTGCCGCGGGAAGCTGCAACTGCCCGTGCACAAGTTGGGGTACTGAGGTACCCCTACCTTAGTACACCGACAGCTTGTCACTATGGCTCAGAACAATACCAAATTGTGTGACTTCTCCAATACCAACAATAATGATTTTATTAGCACTCCGATTGCTCCTATTACCGATACTGAATCTTGTGAGATCAATGCTGCTTTGTTGAATCTTGTCATGAAAGATAAATTCTCCGACCTTCCTAGTGAAGATGCCGCTACCCATCTAAACAACTTTTTTGATATGTGTGATATGCAAAAGAAAAGGGATACAGATAACGATATTGTTAAATTGAAGTTATTTCCGTTTTCACTTAGAGATCGTGCTAAAACTTGGTTTTCCTCTTTGCCTAGAAATACTATTGATTCGTGGAATAAGTGCAAAGATGCTTTTATCTCTAAGTATTTCCCTCCTGCTAAGATCATCTCTCTTAGAAACGATATTATGAATTTTAAGCAACTAGATCATGAGCATGTTGCACAAGCTTGGGAGAGAATGAAATTAATGATACGTAATTGCCCTACGCATGGTTTGAATCTATGGATGATTATTCAGAACTTTTATGCTGGCTTGAATTTTGCTTCTAGAAATCTTTTAGATTCGGCCGCATGAGGCACTTTCATGGAAACTACCTTAGGAGAAGCTACCAAACTCCTAGATAATATTATGGTTAATTATTCTCAATGGCACACCAAAAGATCTACTAGTAAAAAAGTGCATGCTATTGAAGAAATTAGTGTTTTGAGTGGAAAGATGGACGAACTTATGAAATTATTTGCTGCTAAGAGTGCTTCTTCTGATCCTAATGATATGCCTTTGTCCACTTTGATTGAAAATAACAATGCATCTCTGGATGTGAATTTTGTTGGTAGGAATAATTTTGGTAACAATGCTTATAGAGGGAATTTTAATCCTAGGCCTTTTCCTAGTAATTCCTCTAATAATTATGGTAATTCCTATAACAACTCTTATGGAAAGATGCCTTCTGAATTTGAAACTAGTGTTAAGGAGTTTATGATTTCGCAAAAAATTTCAATGCTATGCTTGAAGAAAAATTGCTTAAGATTGATGAATTGGCTTGAAGTGTGGATAGGATTACTTTTGATGTTGATTCTTTGAAACTTAGATCTATCCCACCTAAGCATGATCTCAATGAGTCTCTCAAAGCCATGAGAATTTCCATTGATGAATGCAAAGAGAGAACCGCTAGGATGCATGCTAAAAGAGGGAATTATATAAAAGCGTGTTCTTCTAGTTATCATGAAAATAAAGATGAAGATCTGAAAGTTATTGATATGTATCCTATTAGATCCTTAAGGACGAAGCATATGAGTTGATAGTCTTCAAGCGGGTCCATATGAGTTGTAAACAGTAAGATGAAGCATATGAGTTGATAGTAAGGACCAAAAAGGTTTGAAGACATAGAGCCTCTACTCGTTCCCAGTCGGAGCAGAAGAGGATGCATGGTCGGTGTTGTTGTTTGGCGGTGCAGAAGTGGTTGGTGCAGTGTTGATGCGCGCTGAAGTAGGAGGCGGTGAAGTAGCATCATCCTGATCATCGATCACCCTGGCGTCAATTGTTGCAGCGGAGGAGGAGTATTCAGAATCTTCAAGGGATGGAGTTCAACGCATAACAGCAGTCCTTGGAGGAGTGTTGTCAAACTTGAATCTCTCAGTGAAGCCATCGTCTTGAAGATCCGCTTCAGCACTCAGCAAGGTCAAAGTCTTCCAAGACCTTCGACATGTTTCATGAGCAACAAAAGCATTCTTGGTGGCAAGATTGCGAATGCGATTGACATCCACCAAGAGGCTTTGCATCTGACGCGTTAACCAGAGGTGATGCTTGTCCTGTTTCTGATGAAGGGCTACAAGAAGCTCTCGGTTGTTCAAGACACGAGATCGCTTCTGAGGCCTTTGAGCGATGGTGCTTTCAGTGGCTTCGGTTTCAGCGTGTCGAGGTAGGCGAGTACGGCCAGCCAGAGGATAGACGCGTGAGACTGCTGGAACTCCTTCAATCTGCTGAGTGAAGCTCTGGTGATCAGCGTTGTGAAGACTAACGGGCTCTTTAGCAGGCTCTTGGTAAATGGCTTCAGCTGACATATCAACCTCAGGCAAGAAAATCTGATGGTTGCGAGCAGAGGGTTGATAGGTGACAGCTGAGTGCAACTTGATGAGGCGCATTATCCAAGGGGCATAAATTTCAGTCCAAATAGATCAGCTCCAGACATAGCCATTTGCCTGATGAAGAAATCTTGAGCATTGAAGCTGATGCCATTGAAGATATAGAAGACCAAAGTCTTCATAGTGCCTTCAAGCTTGGCTGATGAAGAATGTCCTTTGATTGGCCATAGAGTATGCCTTATGATGTGATAGATGGTGCGCGGCAGATACTCATGGTCTTCAACAAAGAATTCCTTAGGATATTCAGCATCACTTGGCAGAGGCTTCATCATGCTGAGCATTTGGCTCATGTTGGGCTGACGCTTCTGAAAGATGCTCTCCAAGGCTTCAGTGTGCAGTTGACAGCCAGGTTCATATAGATCTCCTGGAGTGGGCAGGCCAGTAAGCTCAATGAGATTAAAGGCTTTAGCCTCATGATGCACATTGCCTGTCATCCACTCAAGGACCCATGTCTTCGGATCCCTGCTGCAGCCTCGGATGTGGAGTGTTGCATAGAATTGCAGAAGCAGCTCTTCATTCCAATGCTCTTTATCTAGGACAAAAATGAGGAGGCCAGCATCACGGAAGCAGTCAAGAGCTGCCTCCAAGCAGGGCAGACCAACAATAGCTTCAGTGTCAAGACGCATATGAGGGAAAATGTGCCCTTGATCATAGAGTACTCTTGAGTAGTATCTGCGCTGTTGATGGCTCCAGAACCTATCTGATGATATTCTTGGCTTGGAATATGGGTTCTTGGCGCTGTCAAAGAAGGTGTTGTGCGCAGTGAAGCTATTGGCATTGAATGACCCTGAAGATGTTGCAATACCTGGAAGCCTTGGCAGTCTTGGCTTAGGCTTCTGAACTTGAGGCCTGTGCGCAACATGATGATCAAACTAAGGACCAGCAGCATGCGGTTCAGTTGTAGGTGGCGGAATCAGAATGGGCCACCGGACAGTAACAAGCTGATCATCCTTGTTGTATGCTTGCTCAATGGTATGAGACCGTGGAGGCGGAACAGGAGCAGAGGCATTGTCTTCAAGCCGCAGATTGGCGTCAGGTGCAGCATTGGCTTCAGGCACATCACTGGCTTCAGGCACAACACTGGCTTCAGGAGCAGTTACTTCAGACGCAGGTACTTCAGGTGCCACAGTATCTTCAGGTGCCACATAAGCTGCAGCCATGACCACGTCATTGGCTTCAGTGTTGGTGGTGGCAGCCTCTGAATTTGTTGCCTCCACTTCAGGAGCCGGAGGGTCGGACACGTTCTCCTCGAGAACAGGGGGTGCGGCAGTACTTTCTTCTTCAACTTGGGGATGTTCTTCTTCTTGTTGGGGTGGTTCTTCTTCGGCTGATGCAGCCGGAATATATTCAGCCGCTTTGGCTTCAGATTCTGAGGGGCTTCTAGTAGGAGCAGCATCAGGTGCAGATGGTTGCTCTACTCCTTCTGGAGCACTTGGGGCAGTGACTTGAGGCCTTGGTCCTTTGGGAAGCCTGCAAAAAGCTGGCGACGCCTGAGGAGATGGAGGTTGTTGGGCCTCAAAGTCTTCGTCTTCAAGCACCGTACTGGTGTCTTGAGTTTGCTGGGGAGTGTCTTGTGTATCCTGTGGGTGATCAGCCCATGAGTCATCCTGAGCGATTGGCGTCAATGGACGACCAATGCTGATGCGTTCGCTGTTCGTGAGAACAGGCGAAGAGTCAATGTTGTATTCGATCTGAGGAAGGACTTCATCATCTTCAACATTGTCTTGAGGACCAATGTCTTCAGCTGCGGTGGGGTCGACAACTGGAATGTCTTCAGCCTCTGTGGGAGCAGGCTCATGAACAGTCAGTCTTCGTTCTCTTTGGGCAGATGCAGGGCGAGCAACTAAGATAGGCTCGACAAAGATAGGCTCTTTGGAAGCAGCCTTATCCTTCTTGGTCTTTCGCTTCTTGGTGGGTGGAGCTTCATGAGTAGATTGCTTACGCTTGCGAGCTTCAGCTTCAGCCACCTTAGTCTTCTTGAGCTTTGAAGTGGTTGGAGTTGACTTAGGTTTCGTGCCAGTCATGCTAGCAGGGAAGACTATGCGAGGCATTTCCTGCCCAGATTCTTCAGCTTCGGGCACATGTTGCTTCTTCTTCTTCTTGGCAGCCATCCGTGGGCCAATGCCAGGACGCCCAAGTGCCTTGCGCTTTTCAGCTTCATTGAATGCTTGAACGCATTTTGCAGCCAAGTCCTTGATTCGCTCACGAGAACCTTTAGCTTCTTCACGCCGCTGGCGAAAGGCTTCCTTGAGCTCTTGCATCATAACCTTGAAGTTTTGAACTTCTTGTACGCTGAGCTTGTCCATATGCTTCTTGAACTGAGCTTTTTCATAATCTATCTTTTGCTTCAGCTCAACAATTCTTTGAGCCAGAGCCAGCTCAGAAGCAATGGCGCCATGGAAGGAGACGCTGAGGCCAACTGGAAGTTGAAGATCGTCGAAGCTCAGGTTGGGTGCGTCAAACCATTCATCAATGAAGTTATTGAGCACTTCAATGTCAAAGAGCGGCAAATCATTGAAGATTTCAGCATCCTACTTGCTCTTGATCAATAGCTCCAGAGCATCATCACCAAAATCTTCATCACTTGAGAGATCAAGGGCATCATTGGCAGTCCTCAGTACTGCATCAGGAGTGAGAGCTGGACTGGGGCTGCGTGTTGGTGCAGGTGGAGCAGTGGCCAAAGGCTTCACTCTAGACGCCTTTGGAGGAGTAGTCTTTGAAGCCTTTGATTTCTTCTTCTGGGGCTTCGGCGTTGCAGGTGCTTCTTCAGAGTCATCATCTGCTTCAAGCTGATCTACATCTGCCCCTTGAACCCTTATGTGACTGATGAGGCCCTCTAGGTTGTAGAAGGGCCCAACCAGATTCGGTTCAACTTCGCGCGTACCATCAGCGCGGGGCACAGAGGGGCCAGGATTGAAGTCTAATCCCCACAACTTCTTGTTTTCTTTGGCTGAGTTCTTGGCGAATTGAAGATTTCGCTTGAACAGATTGTCGTCGCGACACCAGAGCATAGAGCTTGGATCAGCATCAGCAGGCTGAGGCCCTCTAACCATGCAAGGATAGAAGCCTTGAGCAATGGCTTCAGCACGAGTCTTGGGGGGAAGATTCTTATAAGTGATATCTCCCCAAGGATGCTTGATGGCATTTTTCTTGGCATACTCTTGGGTCACGAACCTATATTTGAACCATTGTTCAGCCTAGTATCTTCGAATCCATTGTATTCGTGTCTTCCTCTGATTGTAATCCTCCTCTGGATCAGTCTTGTATATCTCACTGAGATCAGGAGGCAAATCAATGGAGGTGTTGCCACGGCGCTGTCTGCCACCTTTTCTTACTGTCTTGTCAGCTGCCATTTGCTTCAACGTGAAGGGCTTCAAATTGAATGGCTTCAAACTGGCAAATGCTTCGGTTTGCTGGTTAGACAGGAACTGTCTTCAGGGGAATGAATGTGACGCTGCAAAAACTCTGCAAATGAATGCAGACTATGAGAACCAAGGGATTCTCCCACGGACATGTACCTGTGACAGCATTAGAGATGCGAGGGAAGGGGAAGAGGTCATATGCATTCTCAGAAGTTTTGAAGATTAAAACAGTTTTGAAGACTTTGACCTCATAGTGCGAAGACATTCACTCATGGGAGTTGGTTCCAGATTTGTACGAATCCACGAATAAGTACAAGTGAGGAATCTAACTATAGTTGAAGCATATGTGAATGTACTAGGCAAGATATGAGATGCAGATAGGATAGATCTATATATCTAAGTAGGCAGAAACCTCTTGTGGTAAAGTAGATGAATCTTTATGGATCTAGAAGATGGTAAAAAGCAAGTTTTATTTACCACACGATGAACTGCTTAGACGGAGTAGGAGTTGGATGCCCAGCAGTTTGGTCTTCCGTGACCTAACTTGGCGACGGAGGACAGCTACGGCGACGGCGAAGTAGAAGATGTCCGCGGCCGGCGTGAGGACGGCGTCGACAAAGTTGCGGCAGCGAAGCGCTTCGTCGCCGGCGTCGTCGAAAGCTAGCGGAGGCGCTAGGGTTGGTTGAGGTGGAGGAGTGGTGGAAGAAACTTTTGACCATGATGGGACGTGCATTTATAGGCATGGGAGACGGCACAACGTAATTACTCAGGTGCCCCTGACGGTTCACGTACAAGTGACACGTGGCGGTCATGTAATGCATTGGGAGTTGTCCCACGATCCCACGTACACCACGACTGTCGGAGTAGTCGTTCCGGCTTCTCCGGGTTTCAGGCATAACGGATGGAGCATTAAAATCAGATTTAAAGTTTGTCTCCGTATCTTCTGCTGACAAGGACGTAGAGAAGATATTCGACTGTTTCAACAGAATGCATATGATTTGGACAGACAGAGTGTGAGATGAGAAAGCATAGAGAGGTTAGGGTCCGATCACATTCACTTAGTCCAAAAGATTCAAATACGAAGACATAGCTATAAGTGAATGCTGTTGAGGACAGAACACAACTACATATATATATATATATATATATATATATATATATATATATATATATATATATATATGTGTGTGTGTGTGTGTGTGTGTGTGTCCTATATGAAGACAAACCAAGTGCGAATACTTTGCAAATGTAACGCCACAAGAAACGCTTCAAACAAGAATTTGGTGGTGGCGTTACCCACCGTATAGGAAATATTAGACCCAGACACGGCGCACAATTATCGTGGCGCTCCAAAGTCAAATTCCATGTTAATGTATTCACACTTAGAATGTAAGTCTTCATTGATTGAAGATATACTTTACTTCATGTGTTGCACATCTAAGTCATCAATATGCATAAGTGTTAGGATGTGTGCCTGATTACATGACATTTGAGGATTCTAAGATATTTAGCTCACACCGCAACTTGCAAAACCTTTTCTCATCCAAGGGCTTTGTGAAGATATCTGCCAGTTGCTCTTCAGTGTTGATGTGTATGATATCAATATCTTCCTTCATAACATGATCTCTGAGAAAGTGATGACGAATTTCAATGTGCTTTGTCTTCGAGTGCTGAACTGGGTTGTTGGCAATCTTGATGGCGCTTTCATTATCATAGTAGAGTGGCACATGCTTCAGATGGACTCCATAGTCCTTGAGTGTTTGCTTCATCCAGAGAAGCTGAGCGCAGCAAGATCCAGCAACAATGTATTCAGATTCAGCAGTGGAGAGTGATACACAGTTTTGCTTCTTTGAAGACCAACAGACAAGTGATCGTCCTAGAAAGTGACAGGTGTCAGATGTGGACTTGCGATCAACTTTGTCACCAGCATAATCAGCATCTGAAAATCCTACTAGATCAAACTCTGAGCCCTTTGGATACCATAATCCTAGTGTTGGGGTGTAAGCCAAATATCGAAGTATTCGCTTCACAGCTAAGTGATGCGACTCCTTTGGTACCGCTTGATATCGAGCACACATGCAAACACTAAGCATAATATCTGGCCTAGATGCACATAAATAAAGTAAAGAACCAATCATGGAGCGGTATACCTGTTGATCAAACTCTTTACCATTGGCGTCGGGACCCAAATGATGATTAGCAGGCATTGGCGTCGAGTACCCTTTGTAGTCTTGCATTCCAAACTTCTTCAGACAGTCTTTAAGATACTTCTCTTGAGATATGAAGATGTCGTTGCTTTGCTGACGAATTTGAAGACCAAGGAAGAACTTCAGCTCACCCATCATAGACATTTGATATTGTTCTTGCATCATGTGACCAAACTCATCACTGTATTTCTTGTCCGTGCAGCTGAAGATAATGTCATCCACATAGATTTGGCAGACAAATAGCTCATCATCATATGTCTTCGTGAAGAGTGTGGGATCTAGGGATCCAGGTTTGAAGCCTTTGCTCTTCAGGAAGTCTTTGATGGTGTCATACCAAGCACGAGGCGCTTGTTTGAGGCCATATAGTGCCTTGTTGAGCTTGTACACCATATCAGGACGTTTTGGGTCTTCAAAGCCAGGTGGTTGTGCAACATACACTTCTTCTTCAATTCTTCCATTGAGAAAGGCACTCTTTACATCCATTTGATATAGAAGTATGTTTAGATGATTTGCATAGGCTAGCAGTATACGAATAGCTTCAAGCCTAGCCACAGGAGCAAATGTTTCATCGAAGTCAATCCCTTCAACTTGAGTATATCCCTAAGCAACGAGACGAGCTTTGTTTCTCACCACTTGACCATGCTCATCTTGCTTGTTGCGATAGATCCATTTTGTGCCTATTATGTTGTGCTTTCGAGGATCAGGACGCTTGACAAGTTCCCACACATTGTTCAGCTCAAACTGTTGAAGCTCTTCTTGCATTGCTTGAATCCATTCAGGCTCCATAAAAGCTTCAGCAACTTTCTTGGGTTCAGATATTGAGACAAAAGCAAAATGCCCACAGAAATTTGCAAGCTGTGTTGCTCTTGAGCGAGTGAGTGGACCAGGAGCATTTATGCTGTCAATTATTTTCTCAACTTGTACTTCATTTGCAACACGAGGATGAGCTGGACGAAGATTTTGCTCTTGCTGTACATTATCTTCATCAGGAGTATTGTCTTCAGGCTAAGCATTGTCGTCAGGTTGATTTGGAGTAGAGATGATGAGTTCCTCGTCAGGTTGTGCTTCAGAAGGCATGATCTCACCAGTTCCCATTAGCTTGATAGATTCATTTGGTGAAGCTTCATCTAGCACATTTGGTAGGGATTCTCTTTGTGATCCATTTGTCTCATCAAACCTCACATCCACAGTTTCAACAGTTTTATAGAGAAAAATGTTGAAGACTCTGTAGGAGTGTGAGTCCTTTCCATATCCGAGCATGAAGCCTTCATGAGCTTTGGGTGCAAATTTTGACTTATGATGAGGATCCTTGATCCAGCACTTAGCTCCAAATACTCTGAAGTAGCTTACATTTGGCTTCTTTCTAGTGAGGAGTTCATATGATGTTTTCTTCAGAAGCTTGTGAAGATAAACACGGTTGATAATATGGCATGCAGTATCAATAGCTTCGGGCCACAATCTTCTTGGTGTTTTGTACTCATCGAGCATCGTTCGAGCCATCTCAATTAGAGTTCTGTTCTTGCACTCAACGATCCCATTTTGCTGAGGTGTATATGGGGCTGAGAATTCATGAGAGATTCCCATCTCATCCAGATAAAGATCGAGGCTAGTGTTCTTGAATTCAGTGCCATTGTCACTTCTGATATGTTTGATCTTGATGCCATAATTGTTCATGACACGGTTGGCGAAGCATCTGAAGACATCTTGCACTTCAGTCTTGTAGAGTATTATGTGCACCCATGTGTATCTTGAGTAATCATCAACAATGACGAAGCCATAGAGACAGGTTGTGGTAGAGAATGTGGAGTAGTGAGTAGGGCCAAATAAGTCCATGTGGAGCAGCTCGAAGGGTTTAGATGTCGTCATGATTGTCTTCGAGGGGTGCTTGGCTCTAGTCATCTTCCCAGCTTCACAGGCACCACATAGATGATCTTTCTTGAACTTGACTTCCTCGATGCCTATGACATGCTTCTTCTTTGCGAGAGTGTGCAAGTTCCTCATGCCAGCATGTCCTAGCCTCCGATGCCAGAGCCAGCACTCTGAAGCTTTTGCTAGAAGACATACGGCCATCTGCGGTCCTGCTGAGAAATCTACCATATACAGATCACCTTTTCTGTATCCTTCGAATACCAAAGACTTGTCAGATTCCATTAGTACAATGCAACAAAATTTACCAAAGATCACAATCATGTTTAAGTCACAAAGCATTGAGACAGACATTAAGTTGAAGCCAAGAGATTCAAGAAGCATGACTTTATCCATGTGCTGATCTCTTGAGATTGCAACTCTACCTAGACCCAACACTTTGCTTTTACCAGTATCAGCAAATGTGATGTGACTCTTGTTGGATGGATGTAAAGTTGAGTCCATGAGAAGATTTCGATCACCAGTCATATGATTTGTGCATCCGCTATCCATAATCCATTATGAAGACTTTGGTGTCTCCTCCTACAATGCAGTTAGGAGGATAGGCTTCACCAAAAGCCATTGGGAAGCATAAACATTTGATGCATAAGTGGATTACGAAAGCTTAGATGAAAGTTAGGACTGATGAGATGTTCAACAAGTGGCTTATGAATAGTATGAGTAGTGAGTCATTTTGGGCATTTGATCTTGTGCCCTACAAGTGTTTTAGGTCCCCAGCAATAGCATCAGAAGCCTTTGATTATAGGCTGGAGACCTTTCCCTGCAAGAGAAAGTTAGTTCTTCTTAACCACCCACATTTTCAGGGGTGGCTTAGAAGCAATGAGTCTAAGAGCAGCATCTGAGAATTTTGGCTTTGGGGCCCTAGCAAATAGTCTTGCAGGAGGAGAGTAATACTCATAAGAATAGGCAGAAAAATTCTTGGATTTATGAACATAGTGGTTTGATGAAACACACTCATATTCATGGGTCTGAGTATGGTTTCCGTGCAAAACATTCGCATTAGGGTGACTCAGATGAGTCCTTTTGTTGTATGAAGCCTTAGGACCATATGAAGCCTTTGGTCTGGGGTTTGTCTTCATCCCAAGGGGTGTCATGATAGTATTTGCTGGAAGCTTCTCAAGACAACCTTTGGGTACCCAGATCTTCTTCATAGGTGGTCCATTCCTGCAGTTAGTACCAATATACCTGGCAAACACTTCACCATTTTGATTCTTAAACAGTTTATAGTTTGCATCAAAGGATTCATCAATGATAACAGGATTAGCACAAGTGAAGCCAGATAAGGTAGATGGATCCACTGAAGGTCCCTTTGCAGCAACCCATGTGGTTTTGGGATGCTGCTCAGGCTTCCAGTATGAACCATCAACATTCATTTTCCTGTCGAACCCAACACCCTCTTTCCTAGGGTTTCGGTTTAGTATCTGCTTTTTGAGGACATCACATAGAGTCGGATGCCCTTTGAGGCTTTTGTACATCCTTGTTTCAAGCAAAGTCTTCAACCAGGCATTTTCATCAGCAATAGTAGTGGTTTCCTCAGCAGAGGGATTAGTTACCACATTAGTTGTTGAAGATATTGCAACAATGACAGTAGTAGAGCATTCAACAACAGATGTAGCATTATCACGTTCAATGCATTTTAGACATGGTGGTTCAAACTCTTCGTGAGAAGCACTGTCATGTTGAGCAAGTAATGAATCATGCTCCTTCTGAAGATCTTCATAACATCCTCTTAACTTTTCATGATCGGACAAGAGAGTGTTATGAAGACTTTGAAGCGTAGTTAACTTAGCCTGAAGCCTCTGAAGACTTTCAGCTAAGTTTTTTGACTGATCCATTTCTTCACCCAACATGTCATTGCTCTTTTTAAGCATTATTTGAGCCTTTTCCAGAGCAATTTGTTGTTTATTGGCAAGGGAAGCAAGCTTGACATAGCTGGGTCCAAACACATCACCAGATTCATCATCACTAGAATCAGATGAATAGCATTCGGTTACCTTGGCACCTTTTGCCATAAGACATGGTGCAGAAGATGATGGTTCTGGATCGAAAGTCATCGTCTTGAGGGATTCCTTGAATTTCTCAAACCCAGAATCATCACGAGTTCGATAACCTTCATAGACTTTAGAGAGACGGTCCCAGATAAGCTTCGCATGATCAAGATGCATGATGTTCCTGAACTGATCTTGAGATAGACAGGAGCAGATGACGTCCTTTGCTGTGAGATTGAGAAGAGTGAACTTGCGAATATCATCAGCTTCTGCCCTCTTGCATAGATCATTAAGACCAAGCTCAGTGACGGTCCATAGCTCATTGTTAATCGCCATGAGACGTTTCTTCATCATAGCCTTCCACTTGGGATACTCTTGACCGTCAAACATGGGGCAAGACACAGTCTTCATTCCTGTGGTCGACATAGCTAAAACTCCAGGTGGTTAAACCGAATCACACAGAACAAGGGAGTACCTTGCTCTGATACCAATTGAAAGTGCAGTATATCGACTAGAGGGGGGTGAATAGGCAATTTTTATGAAATGCTTCGAAACATGGTAGTTTCGAAGACAAACGATAAGCTCAAGTCTATTAGTATGCAGCAGAAAGTGGACTACACTAGATAAGCCATAGTCATGTATTCAATGAAGTGAAAGCATGAAGACTAATAGCAACTAGGTAGTAGTGATCATAAAGGAAGAAGGAACGAAGCCAATCACAACAAGTAGATACTCAGTGAAGACAATCAGATAAAGCAAACATGCAATGTCTTCACAACGTAGAGCAGTAAGTAAAGGGAAGGAAAGGATAGAACCAGTAGCTCGGGGAAGACAGTGATTTGTTAGACTAGTTCCAGTTGTTGTGACAACTGTACGTCTGCTTAGGGAGGCTGAGATTTAACTCAGAAGACCGCGTCTTCACCTTGTTCCCCTTGAGCTAAGGACACCTAGTCCTCGCCCAATCACTCTGGTAAGTCTTCAAGGTAGATTTCCAAACCTTCACAGACTTCGTTCACCGGCAATCCACAATTACTCTTGGATGCTCAGAACGTGACGCCTAACCGGCTAGAGGAAACACAGTCCTCAAGTGTAATAAGTCTTCAGGTCACACAGACAGAAAGACTTCAGTGATGCCTAACACTCTTTGATACTCGCAAGGATTTCTCTCTCAAATGCTTCGGAGGTGGGTTGCTCTCAAACGACAAAAGTCGTGCAATAACTCTGAGCAGCCACCAATTTATGGTGTAGGGGGTGGGCTATTTATAGCCACTGGGCAACCTGACCTAATTTGTCTGAAGTGACCCTGGGTCACTAAGGAACTGACACGTGTTCCAACGGTTAGATTTCAAACACACACGACAACTTTACTTGAGCTCCAAGTAAAGCTGACTCATCCGCCTCTGGATATGATTTGCTCTCATAGTCTTCGCTCGAAGACATAGGATTTGGTTGAGCATCACTTCAGTCACTCTGACTTAGTTCACTTGGACCCCACTTAACAGTACGGTGGTTCCTATGACTCAACAAAGAAGAAAAGGAAACAACGAGACATCTACGTCTTCGCTCTCCATAGTCTTCACACAATGTCTTCTCATGTCATAGTCTTCAATATGATTATCTTCATATACCACCACTGATATCAATGTCTTCATACATTTTTAGGGGCCATCTCCGGTAGGTTAACCGAATCAATGAGGGACTACTACCTGTGTTATCCTGCAATTCTCACAAACACATTAGTCCCTCAACCAGGTTTGTCATCAATACTCCAAAACCACTAGGGGTGGCACTAGATGCACTTACAGTTCTCTTGATAGTCTCAACATTCAATGTCATCACTTTGAATTTCTCTAGTATGTCAATCATGTGCAGCAAATTGATGGAATGTCCTCTTATCATCCCGTCATCTCCAGACTTGGGCAACAATATGTGCCTGAGGATAGTGTTGACTGTGGGCAAACCTGACAACAGATAGTACATAGAGCCAAACTTGAGAGTATCTAGGTCAGCATCAGGAATCTCCTTGTACATGTGTGCCTTGGAGTTGTGTCCTTTCCTTGGCTTGGCATAGACATCTATGTCATCCTCTTGCTCTTAATGGGCATTGATAAGCTTGGCCCACTCAAAACTGTAGACTGGTACCTAGTACCCTCAGTCATCCAAACAATTTAACCATGTGGGTAAAAATTTGAAGTGGAATAGAACTGCATCACCATATCATCATTCCATTTTGTCAATTTCTGGCCAACAAATGTGTCAACTCCATTGAGTCTGAAGCTCTCATGAACTCCAGGAAAGTGATCTTCATTGTTGTCAATGTAAGTCCAGTCAACCCATCTCATATCACTGACTATGGGCTTCTTGTCCAGGAGCACAGTCTCATAGAAGTCTGATACGTCTCCAACGTATCTATAATTTTTGATTGTTCGATGCTATTACTTATGATGTTTTGTATGTTTAATGGGCTTTGTCATACACTTCTATATTATTTTTGGGACTAATCTACTAATCCAAAGGCCGAGTCCAGATTGCTGTTTTTTGCCTGTTTTAGGGTTTTACAAAAAATGGATATGAAACGGAGTCCAAACGGAATGAAACCTTCGGGAGGGATATTTTTGGAGAAAATCACGCACGGGAGACTTGAGAACCACAGAGTAGGGCATACGTGGTGCCCACGAGGGTGGGGGCGCCCCCCTAGGGTGCGCTCCCTGCCTCGTGGGCCCTACGCCTGGCCCCCGGTGCCCTCCTTCCTCCTATATATACCTATGTACCCCGAAACCATGAGAACAACAGAGAAAACCCTAGTTCCACCGCCATAACCTTCTATTCCCGTGAGATCCCATCTTGGGGCCTGTTCTGGAGCTCCGCCGGAGGGGGGATCTTCCATGGAGTGCTTCTACATCATCATCATCGCCTCACCATGACTTGTGAGTAGTTTACCATAGACCTTCGGGTCCATAGCTAGTATCTAGATGGCTTCTTCTCTCTCTTTGGATCTCAATACAAAGTTCTCCTTGGTCTTCGAGGAGATCTATTCGATGTAATCTTTTTTTGCGGTGTGTTTGTCGAGATTCGATGAATTGCGGGTTTATGATCAAGACTATCTTCGAGAAATATTTGGTTCTTTTCTGAATTCTTTATGTATGATTATAATATCCTTGCAAGTCCCTTCGAATTATTGGTTTGGTTTGGCCTACTTGATCTATAGTTATTGCAATCGGAGAAGTGCTTGGCTTTGGGTTCAATCTTGCGGTGTCCTTTCCCAGTCAAAGTAGGGGCAGCAAGGCACGTATTGTATTGTAGCCATCGAGGATAAAAATATGGGGTTTATATCACTAAGTTTGAGTTTATCCCTCTACATCATGTCATCTTGCTTAAGGCGTTACTCTGTTCTTATGAATTCAATACACTAGATGCATGCTGGATAGTGGTCGATGTGTGGAGTAATAGTTGTAGATGCAGAATCGTTTCGGTCTACTTGTCTTGGACGTGATGCCTATATATAATGATCATGCCTAGATAGTCTCATAATTATTCGCTTTTCTATTAATTGCTTGACAGTAATTTGTTTACCCGCCGAAGAATATCGCTATCATGAGAGAAGCCACTAGAGAACACTATGGCCCATTGGTCTATTCTCAACATATCAATCTACAATCTACTTTTCTTTTCCGCTTTTACTTTCTATTCTTATAATCAAAAATACCAAAAATATCAAGCTATCATCTCTATCAGATCTCACTTTCGTAAGTGACCGTAAAGGGATTGACAACCCCTTATCGCGTTGGCTGCGAAGTTCTTATTTGTTTGTGCAGGTGCGAGGGACTCGCGCGTGGTCTCCTACTGGATTGATGCCTTGGTTCTCAAAACTGAGGGAAATACTTACGCTACTGTAATGCATCTCCCTTTCCTCTTCGAGGGAGTACAACGCAAGCTCGAGAAGTAGCAAGAAGAATTTCTGGCGCCGTTGCCGGGGAGGCTTACGCAAAAGTCATATACCAAGTACCTATCACAAATCCTTATCCTTCGCATTACATTTTTGCCTCTCGTTTTCCTCTCCCGCACTTCACCTTTGACATTTTTATTTGCCCTTCTTCTGCCGTGTGTTAATCGTCCGCTTGCCTCTTGTTTGCTTGTGTGTGTTGAATTGCTGCCTTGTCACTATGGCTCAGAAAAATACCAAATTGTGTGACTTCTCCAATACCAACAACAATGATTTTATTAGCACTCCAATTGCTCCTATTACCGATGCTGAATCTTGTGAGATCAATGCTGCTTTGTTGAATCTTGTCATGAAAGATAAATTCTCCGACCTTCCTAGTGAAGATGTCGCTACCCATCTAAACAACTTTGTTGATTTGTGTGATATGCAAAAGAAAAGGGATACGGATAACGATATTGTTAAATTGAAGTTATTTCCGTTTTCACTTAGAGATCGTGCTAAAACTTGGTTTTCCTCTTTGTCTAGAAATACTATTGATTCGTGGAATAAGTGCAAAGATGCTTTTATCTCTAAGTATTTCCCTCCTGCTAAGATCATCTCTCTTAGAAACGATATTATGAATTTTAAGGAACTAGATCATGAGCATGTTGCACAAGCTTGGGAGAGAATGAATTTAATGATACGTAATTGCCCTACGCATGGTTTGAATCTATGGATGATTATTCAGAACTTTTATGCTGGATTGAATTTTGCTTCTAGAAATCTTTTAGATTCGGCCGCAGGAGGCACTTTCATGGAAACTACCTTAGGAGAAGCTACCAAACTCCTAGATAATATTATGGTTAATTATTCTCAATGGCACACCAAAAGATCTACTAGTAAAAAAGTGCATGCTATTGAAGAAATTAGTGTTTTGAGTGGAAAGATGGATGAACTTATGAAATTATTTGCTGCTAAGAGTGCTTCTTCTGATCCTAATGATATGCCTTTGTCCACTTTGATTGAAAATAACAATGCATCTCTGGATGTGAATTTTGTTGGTAGGAATAATTTTGGTAACAATGCTTATAGAGGGAATTTTAATCCTAGGCCTTTTCATAGTAATTCCTCTAATAATTATGGTAATTCCTACAACAACTCTTATGGAAAGATGCCTTCTGAATTTGAAACTAGTGTTAAGGAGTTTATGATTTCGCAAAAAAATTCAATGATATGCTTGAAGAAAAATTGCTTAAGATTGATGAATTGGCTAGAAGTGTGGATAGGATTACTTTTGATGTTGATTCTTTGAAACTTAGATCTATCCCACCTAAGCATACAACCCTTTAACGGTGGCGCAAAGGGCGTACCCTCACGGTGTCCACGTCATCACATAGGTACGACAAAAAAGCGGATCGCGAAGGGCCTACGCAGGCGCAGGCGTATTGGGCAGAAAAGCTAGCGATGGAGAAAAAAAGAGCTCGTCTCGCATTCTCCCCCACGCACGCGACCTTCTCTCGTTCTGCACGCCAACGCAGCCACCGCCGCCGCCTCCTCTGATCCTTTCTCTCAGCCTCGTCAGATCCGGGGAGCCACTAATAGATCAGAGACGCCGCGACCATGGCAGAAGCAGCATCCTTGAATAGATCCGGCGCTCACTGTTGCCGCCGTCTGTTTCTCTTGTCTATGGTCGGGGCTTCGGCCATGGTTGGTGCGCGAAGACTAGAGGTGCAGATCGAAGATGCATCCGCCCCCGCCTCCTCTGGTGTTGGCCGCATGCTCGAGAGGGCAGCTGCGTTGCTGGCGGCGGGTTCAGCAGCCACCGCCTCCTCTCCTCTCCTCTCCAAATTCAGCACGCCATCTAGTGAGTGCATCGGGGGCTGCCGTGCCCTCAACGACGGTAGAGCACCAGGTCCAGGTGAGCTCCTCCTTCAATGTGCAACTTCTTTCTCCATGAATGCACATATCTGAAGCTTTTTTTGTTCCCCATCTAGATTTCTAATCTATTTCATTTTAAAGTGTGCAGATGGTTGTGACTTATCAGGGAGGACAATATTCGTTTGAAGGACTCATTTGGTCCAGAATGTTTAGCTGGTCAGATCCCATATTTCTATGACTCATCCTCTAATTCTGACCGTGCAGATCAACCCTATCTATTCCCCTGCACCCTTCTAAATCTGGTGCTGCTACGGCTTTTTCCCTACATGGATATATGTATGAGATTTCTGTGTTTTAGTATATTTGTGCCTCAAAGGAGTTTACATCTTTTTTCTTGTGAGATGAACCTGCTTCCATTTGCAATACTGTTAACAATGTTTGGTCAAAATTATTCAACAAAACAATACTCACAAAACATGTATATTTCACCATATTGGGGATTTGAGGGCAACACTTCTTTCTTGGTTATATTGATCAGCTGCAATGTTCTGTTATTACAGAGAAGGAATGGCTTCAACCAGGGGAGACATAGGATGTGAGTTCGGCCAAGGCAAACTGATAGGGAGGATAGAGTATGGCGAACGGTCTAACTATCTCAGACGTTGATCAACATGTGAGAATATCAAATAGAATGAAATGTTGTATTAGTTTCTATTTTTCAGTTTTGCTCTTAATTGGCTAACCCTGAATCCCCATCGATATGCAGAACGCTAAATAGAAGCTTGCTAAGATTTTCTCAAAGTATGGTCAAGTATGCTCTTAGACTCCTTGATATTTAATGTTAGTTGTGATATCATAATAACGGGTGTTTTTTGTGTGTTCGTATATGTTTTTAAATATTTTTAAAATAAAATAAGCGACTTGTTTCTTAATGACCAAATACTGCATCACTGAATTTGTGTAAATGGAATTCATCATCTTGACAAGTATCTAAGACAGTTGATATATGTTAGATATCTTGAATCCAGTAAGAGTTAAAACTCATTATGTTCCTTACTGCTGTAGCAGATTGGAGACCAGGGTGCCGATGGTCAGGTCAATCAAAATCACATGGTCTTTTTTTTAAGTTGAGAAAAAAAGACACCGGAACAGGTGATTGATCAGACCACATCTTTCATCTTTTATGCATATATTTGATCAGACCATCCATCTGCTCTTCCTATCCACCGCTTCTCCTCTGCCGCGCCCCAGGCTAGAAGGTGGGCGAGACGCCGCGAGCTCTCCTCCTGAAGAAGCCACTGCCCTCTACAGTAATTGACACCTCCTCCGCCGCGGGAGGCCGTGGGCGAGAGGAAGGAGGCGCCGTCATCTGCAGAAGGACCATCGCCCTCCTTGTCAAGTGCATACCTCTGTTGTTCTTCCCTCGGGTGTGAGGTGAGTCTCAATTTCTATTTCTGTTGGTTAGTAAATATTTACCATTGTTGGATATTCACGCAAATTCAGAGAATATCTGTTGTCAAAGTATTTTATTAGGATCCACACTCCCATGCTAATTTCAGGATCAAGTGAAGATGGAGCATGGCTAGCCTGTTTGTTTAGCACAGTCCAGTATTCTTTGATTTTTCTTTGCAGTTCATGTTTTGGCTTGAATAATTTCAAAATCGAGTAGGTATTGTTTGATTTTTGCTGCTGATGGTTTAATTGTCAAACTACAGGTGCAGACGAGAGGGACAATTTTCATATCAAATACTCAGGCTAGTTGGTGCTCTCTTACATATTTATTTCACACTACATATTTATGTCACTTTCAGACAATCGAAAGTTATGTAAAATAGTATTTAGGAGGTTTTAGTGTTTAAATTCTCACGACAATGTAGTGAAGCATATGAGGTGCCTTATCCCATCAATGTCGTTGCATTCCATCCAATATTTCTTCTGTCCTAAATCACGCCGAAGGTCGCGATGGGTTGTGTTTTTTGCCCAATGTCAACGATGCAACTACTAGATTAAGGATACTGGGACTACGCATTGGTAGTGGTAGCTAATAAGTTTGTATGAATATAGTCAAAAAAAAAGTTTGTATGAAGTAATTTAGGAGGCTTCAGAATTTGAGTTCTATGCAATTGTGGGTGATCATCCTGATGTCCCGACGAACTCTTTCTCGCCGTTTAGGGTAGAATGTAACACTGAATATTATCCGAGCTTTTAGTTCGTCTCAGTTTACTTCTAATGTCATGAACTGATGATGTCTCCAAGCTTGTAGTTTTCTTGTTATGCTTATTATTTTTATCTCGATACATGAGTGGAAATTGAATCAAATAGTAAAGCTATTACTCAAATTGTCCTAAGAATTTAAACACTGAAGCCTCCTAATATTATGAAATTGTGCTTTCTCTTTCCTCTTCTTATTTTGAAAGTAATTTGCTGGACGTTTTATACCATGAATTCTGTAGCACAATCGGAGCTATCTTTATCACATTGTAATGACACAATCTCATCAGTTTAACTGGATGAGTCTGTGTGATTTTGTATGTGGAACTACTACTCCCCGCAGTTCCCGATCTCACGATCATCCCATTCCAGCCAACTGCTCTTCTGTAGTAGTTAAGAACATGCACTGAGGAAGCGCGATTTGTTTTGATACTTTGTGAGCAATAACGCCTGCCCTTCTATTGCAGTTACTATGACAGTGTTGCCTCCAAGAACGGGATTTGATATCAACGGATGATCTCAATTAGTCAACATGTTGGCGTCTTACTTATTTGGTAAGGTAATTGATATGTTTCCCCCCTTTGTTGTGCTAGAAATTCATTTGAGTATTTTGTGGTATAATTAAATTATTAAACTGAGTGCAAGTTTTTGATGGTATGATTCCTTTCAGAACACGAGGTCCGAACCAATGGAAATGACAACCATGTTATTACTCGAAACTTAGGAAGGATGAAATTCGCAGTGAAACGATGGACATGACCACCCCTGTTATAACAAGGAAGGCACATTCTACATGAGTTCCTCATGAGCCATTCTTTTGATTTGTCTCTATTTGCTTGACGAGCATTCAATGTGCTTACGAGTTAGTAGCACATATTAAATATTAAATTTTAATTCATGTGTCGTCACCTGGAGTCAGCCGATGAAAATAAGTGGAAGATGTATTTTGTGATGTCACCAAAATATGGTCCAGACTTGACCTCGTCAAAAGACCCACCTGCAGTCAGCTGATGAAAATAAGTGGAAGATGTATTTTGTGATGCCACCAAAATATGGTCCAGACTCGCGTCGTCAAAAGACCCATCTGTGACCATGTAGGAGGTGCCCAGCAAAATTGTAGCAGTGGCGGTCTTTCCAGGTCCATCTGTGAACCTCTGATGTTTCGACATTGACTTCCTCAGCGTGTTGCTTGGGTGCTAGGCATCTCTTTGAATATCAGTACAAACGTGTGGAATTTTTTAGACTGATGTTATAAGTTGCTTTGCCTCTGTCTATGGTTTCTGTTTTCTTCACTTGGTGGAAACCAAGTCATATGAAGTATATTTAGTATTGCCTTATTTGTTGTTTATGGATTTGTCACCTGAATAATGCGAGTTGATAGACATGTGTTATAGTTTCCTCTGCCAAACCTGAGGATGAGTTACCATTTCTTACTAATAACATTGCTTTTTTCCTCACGCAGAGTAACTTTTAGAGTGGTCAAAGAGACTGAAAGTTTTGCACTGCTATTATTTCGCTCTTCTTTGAAGGGGAGCGATACAACCTGAAGCTTTCATGTTCTTGCCCTAGCTTTTACTCTAGATATAGTACTGCAAATGAATCCCATGGAGGTGAGGGTGAGCCATGTTTATTATTTGCTGACTAACTATTTCTCCTATTGAATTGGGTCTCATGAAGAATCTGCACACATTGGATCAATTTGATTGCCAATCATTGGACAACAGATTGACAAATGCTTTCCGTGGCTGGAACGATCAGCACAAAACTCAAATCAGGTATCTTATCCTAATAGTTTTCCTATATATGTTAGCAAATGAAATTCAAGGAACTAAGCCAACAAAATGGAGTTTCAACAGGCTAATTTAACTATAGCATTGATTACCATTGGCAATTCAATGGTGTTGTTTTCGGTACGCCGAGCGCTGCAAAGCTGAATTATCAATGCTAATCTGCATCTTCCCCAATCGTTGCTGAATCTTACAAACCCATGGCCCTGGTGTATAACCCATCATTTAGTAACCATCAAACTCAATAGTAATATTTATGATATATGGAAAAAGGGATCAATGACATAGTTGAAGCTCTAGCAGGTTTAAGTTTGAACTAAGCCAATTCAGAATTAATTAAGTATAGCAAATAAAACATATTAGCGAGGAAGCATGAATCATGTCTAAGAGATAGGAAAATGGCATTGATAATCTGCCACATAAATCATGCTTCCTATAGGAAAATGGCACAGATTATGTCATGGGAAGGAACAGAAACAAACTGAGAATCTGAATGCATGTATAAGAGATAGGAAAATGGAATGCTAGAGAGTGGCACTTCAGTTTCTTTAGGCTGTTCATGTATGTTCTCGCGTGCAGAGAAACTTAGTATTGGTTTTGAGGCAGCAAGATTCTCTTGCTTAGGGGTTTCCTGCCGAGTTAGTCTTTGTTTCTTTCAAATATTCATTTTAAGGTCTAAATTTCACCAATATATGGCTTTTATTTACGTTCCCTGCAACATACCAATTCATCTGCATCTGGGCAATCATATTTCCATGTGCAAATAAATAAAATTTACTTGTTATTATAGCACACACGCCTGAGGTGAGAATGGAAATTTAACCTTTCATAGATCAGCATAATAGAACTAACTTGAGCACTCAATTTCTCTGAGATAGTCAAAAAATGCATCCCAGAAATACATAAGTACATCAGTAGTTAGGGCAATAACTGAAGGAATGATATACAATAAGTCGATAGTGTCCATGCAAGGGAAACATTATGCAATGAACATTGGACAAAGTTTAAAGCGGTCATTTCTTGTAGCATTTGAACTTGCCCTATTTTTGCAGTGATGCCAATCAGCGCCAACTAAGAAGCTCATTCATAGCTAACCTAGCAGCTAATTTAAGAACCTTTTAGCATTCGAAGAAAGGAAGAGTGTGTATATAGGTATATTATGTTAAATGGGAAAACAAAAGAGATCCTCAACCACTGAATTTAATATCAGTCCCAATGATTAAACCTTCTGTTCGATGGTCTTACTGCAGCATGACAATGGCAGTAAAAGGCTTAATTTATTTTATATCCGCAAACTATATATATTGCACAGGTTTGTAGAATGGATGAGCAAATCTTGCGGAATATAGTACTCGCAAAAAAAAATCTTACGGAATATAGTTTCTTCTATTGTTCTAATACACTATTATTTAAATTTCTACAAAAGTGTACAATGAACCATAATGTACTATGGCGAGTGGGGATTCTCAATCAACGAGGCACCACTGTTCCAGTTCCGCACCCCCTTCGTGCGCGTGCTCCAGTTTATCCCCTACATGATGCCCTCCGTCCGAGACACCCCTGGCTTCTACGGCGATGACTGCTGCTTCTGTGATGCACACGAGTGAGATGTGGGCTGCGTTGAGGACTACTATAATGGCAAGCCATCGATGGCGTGGATGAGCAACTGCTCGAGCAGGTGATGATGAAGGCGAGCGTCCGCTTGGGGAGGGTGTCGGAGGGCAATGCAGAGAAGGCGGATGAATTCATCTCAAGTTCTGCACGTAGATGAACTACATCGGCAAGTCTCGGGGCCGCAATACAGAACATGATGGAGAAGAGCATCTGAATTGCTCCAAATTTGATTTGATCTTGGATTACTTGTTTATTTCCTCAATTTGATTCACTCTTGGATTATTTGTGTTAGATTGCTTCGTCATTTTTGCAGAATTTGATTCACCCTTGGATTATTATGTACATGCCTGTTTGCCGCCTGTCCATGTTGCCGCACTTCTAACTTCATATTATATCTTATTTTCATCAACGGCTGCTCATTACACGTTAACAAATGCAGCAGCAGGGTTAGCGTGCACAGTGATGCATAGGAGGCGCGCCCAGGGCGCGCCCCTACCACTAGTGATCTCAATGAGTCTCTCAAAGCCATGAGAATTTCCATTGATGAATGCAAAGAGAGAAGCGCTAGGATGCGTGCTAAAAGAGGGAATTATATAAAAGCGTGTTCTTCTAGTTATCATGAAAATAAATATGAAGATCTGAAAGTTATTGATATGTCTCCTATTAGATCCTTGTTTTCTAGTATAAATCTTGATGAAGATAGGATTGGAGATGATTCTACTTTAAGGTGTCCCAATGATTCAGAGTTTTTAGACCTTGATGCTAAAATTGTTAAAAGTGGGAGTGAAGAAATTAAAACTTTACATAGTGATGAACACACTACTTCGGATTTCAAGGGATTTAATTATGATAATTTCTCTTCGATTGATTGTATTTCCTTGTTGCAATCCATACTAAACTCTCCGCATACTTATAGTCAAAATAAAGCTTTTACCAAACACATAGTTGATGCTTTGATGCAATCTTATGAAGAAAAAACTTGAATTAGAAATTTCTATCCCTAGAAAGCTTTATGATGAGTGGGAACCTACTATTAAAATAAAAATTAAATATCATGAATGCTATGCTTTGTGTGATTTGGGTGCAAGTGTCTCCACTATCAAAAAAAATTTGTGTGATTTGCTAGGATTCCATGAGCTTGATGATTTTTCTTTGAATTTGCATCTTGCGGATTCCACTATTAAGAAACCTATGGGAAGGATTAATGATGTTCTTATTGTTGCCAATAGGAATTATGTGCCCGTAGATTTCATTGTTCTTGATATAGATTGCAATCCTTCATGTCCTATTATTCTTGGTAGACCTTTTCTTAGAACGATTGGTGCAATTATTGATATGAAGGAAGGAAATATTAGATTCCAATTTCCGTTAAGGAAAGGCACATAACACTTTCCTAGAAAGAAAATCAAATTGCCATATGAATCTATTATGAGAGCCACTTATGGATTGCCTTCCAAAGATTGTAATACCTAGATCTATCCATGTATCGTGCCTAGCTAGGGGCGTAAAGTGATAGCGCTTGTTGGGAGGCAACCCAATTTTATATTTTTTGTTTTTGTTTCTGTTTAGGAATAAATATTGCATCTAGCTTCTGTTTAGATGTGGTTTTGTGTTTTGTTTAGTGTTTGTGCCAAGTAGAACCTTTGGGAAGACTTGTGTGAAGTTTATGTGATCTTGCTGTGAAAAACAGAATCATTAGCGCTCGCTAGAGTGGTTATCAGATTTTACTGGAGCGTGCTATTTAGTTGATTATTTTACAGATGATTAATAGACAAATTCCTCACGTTTAGCAATTTAGTTTCAATTTTTTGGTGTTACAGAATTATGCGAAACCTGCAGATTACTACAGACTGTTCTGTTTTTGACAGATTCTATTTTTCGTGTGTTGTTTGCTTATTTCGATGCATCTATGAGTAGTATTGGGAAGTATGAACCATAGATAAGTTGGAATACAGTAGGTTTAACACCAATATAAACAAAGAATAAATTCATTGCAGCACCTTTGAGTAGTGGTTTTCTTCCTTATACTAACGGAGCTCACGAGATTTTTGTCTAAGTTTTGTGTTGTGAAGTTTTCAAGTTTTGAGTATTGCTTTGATGGACTATGGAACAAAGAGTGGCAAAAGCCTAAGCATGGGGATGCCCAAGGCACCCCAACGTAAAATTCAAGGCCAACCAAAAGCCTAAGCTTGGGGATGCCCCGGGAAGGCATCCCCTCTTTCGTCTTCATCCATCGGTAACTATACTCGGAGCTATATTTTTATCCACCACATGATATGTGTTTTACTTGGAGCGTCTTGTATAATTTGAGTCTTTGCTTGTTAGTTTGCCACAATTATCCTTGCTGGACACACCTATTTGATAGAGTTAAATATGGCTTAGGAATTGTTAGAACACTCTATGTGCTTCACTTATATCTTTTGAGTTGAATAGTTTTTGCTCTAGTGCTTCACTTGTATCTTTTAGAGCACGGTGGTGATAATATTTTGAATAAATTGTTGAACTCTCATGCCTCACTTATATCCTTTTCAGAGTCTATTAAAACAGCATGGTAATGTGCTTAGGCTATAAAACTAGTCTTCACATGATAGACATCCAATATCAATGTAGTAAAAACTTTCACACTAAGTGCATTGAATATGATGAGAAGTTGGATGCTTGATAATTGTTTTGAGATATGAGGATAGTGATATTAGAGTCATGCTAGTGGAGTTATTATGAAATTTAGAAATACTTGTGTTAAGGATAGTGATTCTCGTAGCATGCACGTATGGTGAACCGCTATGTGACGAAGTTAGAGCATGAGGTATCTGTAAAGTGTCAACCTTTGTGTGGAGGTCAGGGGCGTGCGATGGTTAACTCCTACCAACCTCCCCCCTAGGAGCATGCGTTGATTGATTTTTTTTATGACTCGTAGATTTTTGCAATAAGTATATGAGTTCTTTATGACTAATGTTGAGTCCATGGATTATACGCACTCTCACCCTTCCACCATTGCTAGCCTCTCTTGTACCGCGCAACTTTCGCCGGTACCATACACCCACTATATATACTTCCTCAAAACAACCACCATATATTATTCCTCAAAACATCCACCATACCTACCTATCATGGCATTTCCATAGCCATTCCGAGATATATTTCCATGCAACTTTCCACCATTCCGTTCATATGACATGTTTCATATTGTCATATTGCCATGCAAGATCATGTAGTTGACATCGTATTTGTGGCAAAGCCACCATGCATAATTTTTCATACATGTCACTCTTGATTCATTGCACATCCCGGTACACCGCCGGAGGCATTCATATAGAGCCATACTTTGTTCTAGTATCAAGTTGTAATATCGAGTTGTAATTCAATGAAAGTGTGATGATCATCATTATTAGAGCATTGTCTCATGTGAGGAAAGGCTAAATCAATAAAGCCCCTCCAAAAAAAGAAAAAAAAGAAAGGCCAAAGAAAAAAAGAAAGGCCCAAAAAAAAGAAAAAAAGAAAAATAAAAGAAAAAGGGACAATTGCTACTATCTTTTTCCACACTTGTGCTTCAAAGTAGCACCATGTTCTTCATGATAGAGAGTCTCATTGTTTAGTCACTTTCATATACTAGTGGGAATTTTCGTTATAGAACTTGGCTTGTATATTCCAACGATGGGCTTCTTCAAATGCCATAGGTCTTCATGAGTAAGCAAGTTGGATGCACACCCACTAGTTTCTTTTGTTGAGCTTTCATACATTTTTAGCTCTAGTGCATCCGTTGCATGGCAATCCCTACTCACTCACATTGATATCTATTAATGGGCATCTCCATAGCCCGTTGATATGCCTAGTCGATGTGAGACTATCTCCCTCCTTTTTGTCTTCTCCACAACCCCCTCTCTATTTCACTCATAGTGCTATGTCCATCGCTCACACTCATGTATTCCGTGAAAGTTGAAAGGTTTGAAAGAATAGAGTATGAAAACAAGTGCTTGGCTGAAATCGGGGTTGTGCATGATATGAATATTTTGCGTGATGAAGAGGGAGCATAGCCAGACTATATGATTTTGTAGGGATAACTTTCTTTAGCCATAGTATTTTGAGAAGACATGATTGCTTTGTTAGTATGCTTGAAGTATTATTATTTCTTATGTCAATATAGACTTTTGTCTTGAATCTTTCAGATCTGAACATTCATGCCACAATTGAGAGAATTACATTGAAAAACTATGTTGGTTAGCATTCCACATAAAAAATTCTATTTTTATCATTTACCTACTCGGGGACGAGCAGGAATTAAGCTTGGGGATGCTTGATACGTCTCCAACGTATCTATAATTTTTTATTGTTCCGTGCTATTATTTATGATGTTTTGGATGTTTAATGGGCTTTGTCATACACTTCTATATTATTTTTGGGACTAACCTACTAACCCAAAGGACTAGTCCAGATTGTTGTTTTTTGCCTGTTTCAGGGTTTTACAGAAAAGGGATATCAAACGGAGTCCAAACGGAATGAAACCTTCGGGAGAGATATTTTTGAAGAAAATCATGCACGAGAGACTTGAGAACCACGGAGTAGGGCATACGTGGTGCCCACGAGGGTGGGGGGCACGCCCCCTACCTCATGGGCCCCACGTTTGGCCCCCGGTGCCCTCCTTCCTCCTATATATACCTACGTACCCCAAAACCATCAGAACAACAGAGAAAACCCTAGTTCCACTACCGTAACCTTCTGTTCCCGTGAGATCCCATCTTGGCCTGTTTCGGAGCTCCGCCGGAGGGGGGATCTTCCACGGAGTGCTTCTATATCATCATCATCGCCTCACCATGAGTTGTGAGTAGTTTACCACAGACCTTCGGGTCCATAGCTAGTATCTAGATGGCTTCTTCTCTCTCTTTGGATCTCAATACAAAGTTCTCCTCGGTCTTCGAGGGATCTATTCGATGTAATCTATTTTTGCGGTGTGTTTGTCGAGATCCGATGAATTGTGGGTTTATGATCAATATTATCTTCGAGAAATATTTGGTTCTTTTCTGAACTCTTAATGTATGATTATAATATCCTTGCAAGTCTCTTCGAATTACTAGTTTGGTTTGGCCTACTAAATGTATAGTTCTTGCAATGGGAGAAGTGCTTGGCTTTGGGTTCAATCTTGCGGTGTCCTTTCCCAGTGACAGTAGGGGCAGCAAGGCACGTATTGTATTGTTGCCATCAAGGATAAAAATATCTGGTTTATATCACTTAGTTTGAGTTTATCCCTCTACATCATGTCATCTTGCTTAAGGCGTTAGTCTGTTCTTATGAACTCAATACACTAGATGCATGCTGGATAGCGATCGATGTGTGGAGTAATAGTAGTAGATGCAGAATCGTTTCGGTCTACTTGTCTCAGACGTGATGCCTATATATAATGATCATGCCTAGATAGTCTCATAATTATTCGCTTTTTTATCAATTGCTCGACATTAATTTGTTTACCCGCCATAGAATATCGCTATCATGAGAGAAGCCACTTGAGAACACTATGGCCCTCGGGTCTATTCTCAACATATCAGTCTACAATGTACTTTACTTTTCCGCTTTTACTTTCTGTTCTTATAATCAAAAATACCAAAAATATCGAGCTATCATCTCTATCAGATCTCACTTTCGTAAGTGACCGTAAAGGGATTGACAACCCCTTATCACCTTGGCTGGGAAGTTCTTATTTGTTTGTGCAGGTGCGAGGGACTCGCGCATGGTCTCCTACTGGATGCATACCTTGGTTCTCAAAACTAAGGGAAATACTTACGCTACTATGCTGCATCTCCCTTTCTTCTTCGAGGGAATACAACGCAAGCTCGAGAAGTAGCAAAGTCTTGTTGTTCCTTTGTGTGGAACATGTATTCTACATCAGTCCTCCTTCTGGTGGCATATGGGTCTGTCTGCCTCCATAGCCTGAGACATGCATCCTTCCTTAGCTTCATGTTCTGAGCTACAAGATGTGTATCATCATGATCTGTGATCTTGGGCTTCAATTTTCTAAGCACTTGGGCTTCTTCTTCTTCCTCCACTTCAGGCACTCGGGCCTTGTTCTTCTCAGCAGCTGGTATGTTCCTAGTTGATCTCTTGGGTGCTGCAGGCTTAGAAGCTTAAGCAGCAGTAGCAGCCTTGGGGGCAGTCTTGGGCTTTGATGGAGCAGCCATGGATTTGATGGCATCCCCCATCAACTTCCGAGTCTTTGCAGCAGGTGCAACAGGCTCATCTGCATCCTCATCATCATCAGCATCATCTCTCATAGATGGCCTTCCAATCACTCTGGCAGTAGTCTTCCTAGCTCTCTTCTTTGTTCTAGTAGGCTCATCAACTCTTGTTTCAAGAGTAAAATCCATGGTTTCTTGTGTGGATGCTCTAACTTTGGACATTGGAACTCTCTTTTCAGGAGCTTTCTTATGCAACCCAGGCTTAGTTTTAGCAGCAATAGCATATTCCTTTCTCAGCACTTTCTTCTTGTAGGTGACTTCCTCCTCAATGGAAAAGTCCTCATTTGTAGAATCTGAATTTCTTTTCCTCCTCTGCCTAGTAGCAGCCTTAGGTAGGTTGCTTGGAGTACTTCTTCTTCCATCATCATAGCTGTCACAGGGGTTAGTGCCCTCACTTAAGTTAACCTGTTCCTCAGACCTGTTTTGACTGTCACTGTTGTCTGACATAGCTGAAACTGCAAGCTGACCCTATGAATAGATATAGTTGAGATAGAGTGGATGAGCATCACAAAGGGCAAAGATTTTGCAAAAAAAAATGAATCAAAAACTTAGTTTTAGTTTTCGAGAGAAAGCATTTCGGAGCTACCGATTTGTTAAACTCGATGACACTGTAGCAATATTAGAGTCTAAACTAGTGGAATCGGTCAGACCGAGACACAGTTCGGTGACTCCGAGATTGCTAGGGTTTCAATGAGAATTGAACTCGGTCACACCGATTTGTAAGTTTTGGTCAGACCAAAAATCACAAGTTCAATGACCAAAGCCAAATCGGTGAGACCGATATCTACAACTCGGTCGGTGAGATGAATTCGGCGGAAACCTAACCCTAAGATTTTGGATCGAATCTAATCTAAAGGAAGATTTTGCTAGATAGAATAATCTCAAACGTGGCAAGAATCATGGCATTGTCTTCGTGCTAAGAATCTAGTGAGAAAGCACAAAGGATCGAACTTATACCCTAACTTGGAAATGAGCTCGCTACGGCGACAACAGCGGTGAAGATTTCCGTTGACAGCGGCGGAGACCAGCATCAGGGGGTCGCTGGCGACGAGGACACGATCTAAAGACCTCGAGTCGGCAGAGCTGGAAAGGCGCGGGCGAAGGGTTTCGGAGAAATTTCCAAAATTCGACCCGTGGGTATATATATCCAGACCCTATCGGTGTGACCGAGTGGAACGGCTTGGTGGCACCGAGGTGCAGAATCGCAAGCGGTTATTGCAACTCGGTGTGACCGAACTATTCAAATCGGTTGCACCGAGATTGAAACCTAGATGAACTCAATGAACTCGGTATGACCGAAAGGAATGAATCGGTCAGACCAAAATACACTAAGAGGTTTTGGAAGTTTAAGTCTCTGACGAATCGGTGGCTCCGAGTGCTCCTCACCTATAGGGTTCGAATCTGACTTGATCAAACTTTGTGATGTAGCATGAATAGAGTTCGAGACGAGAAAAGTATAGATAGCTAGAGGGAGTTCTTAGGCATTATTGTCCATCCATTTTTTTGACCTGGAAGACTGCAAGCCTTGCCCCCCACAGCATTTTATTATTAAAAAAAGATCACCAATACAAGGATTCCTCAAGCTGAGGAACAAAAAACAAGAAAAGTAAAACTACAAAAAGAAGGTAAAGTTAACTATACACAAGGATGGGGGGATACTATACCTAATAATTACAACAAGTCACATAAGGAGAACTCCTCAAGGAGGAAGGAAATCAATCCACTTAAGCAAGTTATCTTTAAACTTCCTTATGATTCCGTGGGAAAGTAGCATTAGATCATGGATAAAACCATTCATCCACGCCCTGAAAGAAGGTCTAATGTTCCTGAAAGCTCTATCATTCCTGACTTTCCAAATATTCCACCATGCAATGAATACCACTTCTCCAAAGAAAGGTTTATTGAAATCCTTTCTAGCATGCCTAGAAATTTCAACCATGTCGTCACAATCCTTCCAAACAATTTACAGGTAATTCCACACACGGACACTGAAATTGCACTGGAAAAGAGGTGGTTTCTGTCCTCAAGTGTCTCAGTCGGGCAGAGTACACATTCATGCCCATCATTTATCTTCCAATGCCTCCGTTGAATCATGTCCTTGGTGTTAACCATGTCCATTATGACTAGCCATGCAAACATTTTTATTGACATGGTGCAGCAGCTCTTCCAAACCCACCCCAGAATGGGATTTGCTACCATTGGCTGATATACAAAGTTGTAGAACTTTTTGGCAATATATTCAGACTTTTTACCATGCCTCCACCCCCAAGACTCATGGAAGCCACTGTCCCATGGGAAAGAATCCATCAAGGACGTGAGCTGCTGTAGATCTTGGAAGGCTTGCTCAGATAGAGGCAAATAAAATAGCTATTGGAAATTATTGGCCTGAAAGACATCTCTGACTAAAATGTTTTTGTATAGGCAGAAAGAATAAAGTCTAGGAAAACGATCTTGGAGAGGAATGCAACTGTTCCCAATTTGCCAATGATTAGACCAGAACAGTACTGTATCTCCACTTTGAACAATAACAGAAGTAACTGCTCTAAATTTATCCATTAATTTGCAAACATCTCTCCACCAAAAGGATCCACACAGTGCAGTGTCTTGAGGGACCCTTTGGTAGTAGTAAGAATCCCAAATCAACTGAACCCATGGCACATCCATCTTGTTATAGAATTTGTTGAGATGCTTAAGAAGGAGAGCTTTATTTTGTAAACCAATATTTAAGATACCAAGTCCACCCTTGGACTTAGGTCTGCAAACAAGTGACCAGGCAACCAGGGAGTGTCCCCTCTCCTGACCATATTTCCTCGATAAATATTGCTTCTGAATCCTTTCCAACTGCTTCAGAATACCTTGAGGAATTGACAAACTGCAAAGGAAGAAGATAGGCAGGGAAGAAATGACAGAGTTCACCAATTGTAATTTGCTCCCTTGAGGCAAAAACCAAGAACTAGCTGTCAGCCTTCTCTCCATGCAGTCCACCAGGGGAAGAAGATCAACAATTTTGGGTCTGGTAGTCCCCACTAGTAGCCCCAAATATGTGAAAGGCATTGAGCCTAAGTTTCAGCCAAAAAATGTAGCCAGATCAGTAGCATTAGAAACATTTACATTAATAGGATACATGGAAAATTTATGAAAGTTGATCTGGAGACCAGTTGCCTTTGAAAAAGAACCTAGCACTGATTTCAGTGTCTCCAATTGACCCGTTTCAGCGTTTAAAAAGAGTAATGTATCATTAGTATACTGAAGAACATGGAAATCAGGGTCATGGGTTGGTAAAGGCCTTCTTAATAAACCCTACTGCAGATGATTATTAATCAGAGTCTGCAAGAGATCTGCAGGAATAACAAAGAGCAAAGGAGAAATAGGATCTCCTTGATTTACCCCACACTTGCATTTAAAGTGGTTACCAGGCACCCCATTAAGCAAAACAGAGCAGGTTCCAGAGGACAATAACTGCTTAATCCATGTGATCCATGTGTTGTCAAAACCTTTTGCCACAAGGATCATAAGTATTGCCTCATGCTGGATAGAATCAAAGGCCTTTTCAATGTCTAACTTAAGCAGAATGATGGGCTTTTTAGACTGATTACACTGGTGAATATACTCAAAAGTCCAAGCAAGACAATCCTGGATTGTTCTTGATTTTATGAAACCATACTGATTTTTATGCACACAATTTGTGATCTCCTCTTAACATATATTAGCCGCAAGCTTTGTAAGAAATTTTAAACCAACACTAGTGAGTGATATAGGTCTAAAATCCCCCAGACTCTCTCGAGTATGTTTCTTTGGGATCAGTGTAATGAAAGCATCATTGAGATTCTCTAACCGAGCACTTCCTGCATGAAAATCTTGCACCAGACTAATGAAATCAGCAGAGATAATGTGCCAGCACTTTTTTAGAAAAAGTCCATTGAAGCCATCAGCTCCAGGAGCCTTATCAATGGGCATTTCCTTAATAACCTGTTCAATTTCTTTTAGATCAAAAGGTTTTGTGAGCACTTCCAAACTTTGGACTCTTGGGATTATAGACAAAATGTCCTCCTCTAAAGTATTGGGCAAAACAATACCCATTCTATTTTTTGAAGGATAATAAGAACTCCTTGGACATTTCCTCATGATCAGATGTGACAGTGCCATCAGACAACAACAGGCTAGCAATAGAATTCTTTCTATATCTCTCAGTAGCCATTGCCTGGAAATTCTTGGAATTTTCCTCTCCCACTTTACTATATCTAATGGTACATCTCTTCCTCCAGTACAAATATTGCATGTGCAAAAGATGCTCATGGTGTAGTTTAATAATTTTCCTGAAGTTGCCTTCCGGTCTGGAGAGAGGTCTTTTGTCCTCCAGGTTATCCAACCAGAGAATCACCCAGTTGCATTTCTCAATTAACCCTTTGATATGGGATAAACCTTTTTGCCATTTTTAAAGCAAACCAGAAAGCCTTCAATTTATCAACAATAATTGCTGAAATATGGGCCTTGTGAGAAGGACGATCCCAAACCTCCTGTACACAATCCAAAAAACCTGGCTGATGAACCCAATAATTTTTCAAACCTGAAAATATGTGCTTTTGGTATGGATGTACTAATGGAAATCAAACAAGGCACATGATCAGGCGCGGAAAGAAGAAAACCAAACAATCAAAGCAACAAATGGATGTCCTCGAATGAGAACAATATGCACTCAACATGCTCACACAATAAGATGGCAAATGAAATATGGCAAAGCATGCATGAACACTCTAGCATCTATCAAGCAATTGGCGATGACTAGGTCATCTATATATGAGTATATAGACTTAGGAGTTAAATGAGAACATTTCATCATAGGTCATACTCATTGTTTAAGCACAAGTGGGGTTACCACTTTTACATAAAGCATTGTTGTGTTCACACCATTAGAGTTGCTTTAGCTAAAATCTTAGAGTAAAGCTCCCCCTAGATGTGATATCCCCCCTAAGAGGGATGAACTAACCTTGGGTTTTGTCAATGATGACTTCATGTAGGTGTTGAAGATGTAGATGCTCAATGTTGATGTAGATCATTTGGAGCAATCCATTGGATTGATTTGCACTTTCAATACCTAAATGGGTTAGTCCCACAAGGAACAAACAAGGATATCCATAGACATGGAGTGAAGTACACACAAGATGATGTCCATGAAAGCATTAGGTTACCTTGTCCCTTGACTTACCAACAAGAGGGTTTGTGACTCCTTGAAGTAGTGCAACATGTGGAAGTTGATTGCACTTGTCCTTGACAATATGAATATGAGTGAAGTATGTTGGCGGAGTCACCCTCAAGAACTCTCTAGTTCTTCTACTTTGGGATCCACATCATCTTGATGGGAATCCTTGGAGTTGTAGTCATACTTGATGAAGTAGAACTTGACGTAGTCTTGGGAACCCATTTGACCAAGGACTTTGGAGCTTCTTCAAATGCATCAATCTCCTCTTGAAGCTTGTCCTTGCCTTTTAGCTTGTGGTCTTGTGGTGGAAGATCATATTGATCTTGTGTCCCCTTGAAGGAAGTAGGATCATACTTCTCTTGTTGAGGAGCAAACTTCGTCTTGGGGTATTGATCTTCTTCCCACTCAACTCCATTGGCATTGAACTTTCGTTCAAAACCAACACCTTGATTCTTCCTGTGCCTCCCTTGCTTGCGTACAATTCCCTCGAATTGCTTACTTCCGGCAAGGCTCTTGTAAACACCTTTCTCTATAATTCCCTTCAATAAGCTATTTTCTTGCTCAAGTGTAACTTGGCTAAGAGAATCATTAGTGGAATCAAGAGAACTACTAGAAGCAACAATATTGGATTTAGCATGATTATTGTTACTACTAGAAGAAATATATTTCTTACTCTTGTTGCTAGATTTCACTTGTGGCATGTAAGTAGACAAGAGTAAACGCTTGGCAATGCAAGAATAACTTTTCTTACGAAGATCATCATTGATTTATTTTAAGAACCCATGTTCGTGCTCTAGGTTGAGATTTTCAAAGCATAGCTTCTCATGAGTTTTTATAAGCTCTCGATGATCCTCTAAGGTAATTTCATGAGCTAACTTAAGAGTGTTTAGTTCTTTAGTTAGACACTCATTTTCCTTCTTATCATTATCATTCGTTTCATCTTGATTAGCATGATTAATAGCAATATCATAGTTTTCGTCACTAGCGCTACCGACAAGTAAATCATCATCACCTAGCAAATCATCTTCATCACTATTGAAATCAAGATATTTGGGGTGTGATACCTTAGGGACTTTAGCCATGAAGCATCTTCCAATTCCTTCATTAGGTGAGTCAAATATATTGTAGGAGTTGGATGAGACAAGAGCAATTCTGGCAACACCTTCATCTTGAGTATCTTCGGAGTCGGAGTAATAGCTTCTCTCGAAGTGGTCATCGGAGTCGGAACTGGATACCCATTCACCAACATGATCTTGATGTCTTCATCTTGTATAGCTCCTTGATGATTTGTCCTTCATTTCCAAATCCTTTCTTCTACGAGAGGGTCTTCGTTCATAACGATCATCTCTACTCCTTCTCTCTCTTAGTGGTGATTCATCTCTTTTACTTCTCCTTTTAGGTGAGTCTTCTCTTCTCTTCTGTGGAGCCGTACACTCATTTGAGTAGTGTCCGGGTTTCCCACAATTGTAGCAATTGTGATCACGACTAGAAGATCTTTTTTCATTGTAGAACCTTGCCTTGGGAATTCTCTCTTTGCTTCTATTCTTGTAGAACTTGTTGAAGTTCTTCACCATTAAGCTCAAATCTTCATTCAAGACTTGTTTCTCACTTGATGTGGTAGGAGCATCACATGAGGCTTTGTAAGCGCCACTAGACTTATTGTGGAGCTCTTTCTTATCCTTGAGAGACATCTCATGAGTAACAATTCTACCAATGACTTCCGTTGGCTTGAGATCTTTGTAATTGGGCATCATTTGGATCAATGTGCACACTGTATCATATTTTCCATCCAAGGCTCTTAGGATCTTCTTGATGATGAATCTATCGGTCATCTCTTCACGTCCTAAGCCAGCAATCTCATTTGTGATGAGAGTAAGCCTAGAGTACATTTCAAAGACACCTTCACCATCCTTCATTTTGAACTTGTCAAGTTGACTTTGAAGCACATCCAATTTGGATTCCTTGACGGAGTCAGTACCTTCGTGCATATCAATCAAAGTATCCCAAATTTCCTTTGCATTCTCAAGATGGCTGATTTTGTTGAATTCTTCGGGACACAATCCATTGAAGAGGATGTCGTAGGCTTGAGCATTGTATTGTAACATCTTCAATTCTTCAGTGGTAGCTTCATGATTCGGTTCCCTTCCATCGAAGAATCCACCTTGCAAACGAATACACACAATGGCCCAAACGGCGGGGTTATGTCCAAGAATATGCATTTTCAGCTTATGCTTCCAACTAGCAAAATTAGTACCGTCAAGGTAAGGACCTCTATGGTGGTAATTTCCCTCGCTAGACGCCATACTTTCCAAGGTTGTGAAACCAAGCCAATGATCACCAAAGCTATGGAAATCAAGGCAAATGGAGACCAAAGCTCTGATACCACTTGTAGGATCGAAAGTATGTCTAGAGGGGGGGTGATTAGACTACTTGACCAAATAAAATCTAGCCTTTTCCCAATTTTAAGTTTTGGCAGATTTTAGCAACTTAACACAAGTCAAGCAATCAACCTACACATGGAATTCAAAGAGTGTAGTAGCGGAATGTAAATCATTGCATATGAAGGTAAAAGGGAGGCATTTGTAGGGAGCAAATGTAATGTAGACTTGGAGATTTTTGGCGTCGTTCCGATAGGTGGTGCTATCGTACATCCACGTTGATAGAGACTTCAACCCACGAAGGGTAACGGCTGCGCGAGTCAATGGAGGGCTCCACCCATGAAGGGTCCACAAAGAAGCAACCTTGTCTATCCCACCATGGCCATCGCCCACGAAGGACTTGCCTCACTCGGGTAGATTTTCATGAAGTAGGTGATCTCCTTACTCTTACAAACTCCTTGGTTCAACTCCACAATCTTGACGGAGGCTCCCAAGTAACACATAACCAATCTAGGAGACACCACTCTCCAAAAGGTAATAAATGGTGTGTTGATGATGAACTCCTTGCTCTTGTGCTTCAAATGATAGTCACCCCAACACTCAAATCTCTCTCACAGATTTGGATATGGTGGAAAGATGATTTGAGTGGAAAGTAACTTGGGGAAGGCTAGAGATCAAGATTCTTGTGGTAGGATTGGAATATCTTGGTCTCAACACATGAGTAGGTGGTTCTCTCTCAGAAAATGAGTAGTGGAAGTATAGGCACATTCGGATGGCTCTCTCTCTATGATGGAGAATGGGCTGGAGGGTAATATAGCCTCCACACAAAATATAACCGTTACACACAATTTACCAACCTCGGTGGGACCGAATAGTGAAACTCGGTGAGACCGACCTGGTTCAAAATGTGAACGTTAGGCTTTTTGGTGGGACCGACAATACCAACTCGGTGAGTCCGATGCGCTAGGGTTAGGGCGAAACCTCATCTCGGTGAGACCGACCACATGAGCTTGGTGAGACCGATTTCAGTAATAAGCAAACAGAGACTTGGTCAGCCAAACTCGGTGGGACCGATCGCTCATTTCGGTGAGACCGAAACGTTACGAAAAGGAAACAAAGAGTTTGCATTGCCAGCTCGGTGGGACCGATCGCTCAACTTGGTTAGACTGAAATGTTACGAAGGGAAATAGAGAGTTTGCAATCCCATCTCGGTGAGACCGAGATCCCTATCGATGAGACCGAACTGATTAGGGTTTATGGCATTGGCTATGTCAAGTGAACTCGATGGCGCTGGATAGATCAAATTGATGGGGCCGAGTTTGACTTTAGGTTTAGGACATATGTGGAAATGAGAAAGTGGTTGAGGGTTTTGGAGCATATCACTAAGCATTTTGAGCAAGTAAGCCATTAAGCAACACCTCATCCCCTTTTAATAGTATTGGCTTTTCCTATGGACTCAATGTGATCTTGGATCACTAAAATGAGAATGTAGAGTCTTGAGCCTTTGCCAATATGTGTCCTTAGCATTTTGAGGGGTCCAAATCTGTAGTCCATGCCATACCAATCATTGAACTTTTGAAACATTAATCTTGAATGGATATTAGTTCAATGAGGTATATTTTGTTATGAATTACCGAAACCACCCGGGGATTAGTTGCACTTTCAGCCTTCAAAAAATTCCCTAGAATAGCTGCCCATTAGGACAGGTGGCCCAGGTCGCGGTAAACTGCCACTGAAACAGTGATCTAACGGCCAAAAACGATTCAAATGCGAAATCCAATGGCTGAAATTGTGGAGAGCGTGAGAAAGCTTGGTTTAGGTGCATTTACTATCCTAAAAATAACCATCTCATACATAAACTCATTATCATGACGAAGGTTGTACCACATCATATGCATACCCTGCAAAACCAAGTTAGATGTCTAATAATCGGGTTTAGATAAATTTTAGTTATGTGGTTAACCGGTTTTAACAAGTAATACTATCTACCTATGTCCACGATGTAGGCAATGACTCTTGATGCTCGATTAAGCTTTAGGGTGTGTGAAACAAGAGGCTTAATTGAAAATCTTTAGCCCCACACTAAACCTCGTCAAATATGCGTGGCCCCCTAGAAGACCATCCGTCTTCGGCCCCTCTTGTGTACGCGATGCTGAAGCCCCAGGAACTATTAGCAGATCATCGATAGCCAGAGCCGATCAATTGTCAAAACCTTCTAAAAAGTGACACCATGCCGTCGATGAATTGAACTGAAGCAACACTCAAGGGAAGCATAGGAAGAACATCAACCTTCACAGTCACATGTGATCTGGATCACAACCTGCACCTACTCATAAGCCTAATCAGGATGCCATTGTTAGGAATCATAGTAGAAAACAAAATAAATCACGCCTACGATCACCCAAGATCAATATGAAGGTGCATAACAGGTTGGGATCACGACCGTTACCATCACTAGAAAAGTTGTAGAGGAAGAAGAATGTGTCGGTGTAGATCGTACTTGGAGTCCCACGAACTGTCGATGACCGATCCCTCGTACCGCCTATGAATGATCCCTCGAACCGAAGACCGAAAGCACATCCTCTCTACTTGGTTGCAAGTGTGCAACCTTCACGATCCGACATCGCTTCACCGTCCAGAGCTAATTGTTGCTGGAGAATTAGATGGAAGACATTAGAACCAATGTGTGCTTCTAATTATGAGGACAAGTGGATTAGTCTACCTTTAATTAGTCAACTAGGACCACCTAGAACTAGAGGAGGGTCCAAAACTTGTATGTCCAAAAAAGCAAAATCCCCCAGTATATATAGGTTGGAGGGAGAGGGGGGCTCCCACCATGGGGAATGAGTTCCCCTTGGTGTGCGGGCCTAGGGTAGTAGACACTTCCCACTTGGGCCTTTTTGGCCCAAGTTGCCTCCACATCTTGCCCTTTTTATGCATGTTCATATTACATTAAATATATAAATGTTCTAAATATTTTCAGGCCATTATTTATATAATTTAACATCCCGAAAACATTTTGAATCTATATACATTTATCGGTAACACCCGATATTACCCGATATTCACCGAAACCCTTCTAGTGAACCCTAAATGCTTCCGGACCCTCTAGCTCAGAACTATTCTGAATATTAATGAAACAATTCCACAAATATATTCTCATCACTACCATCAAACTAACACTCGACAGAAAGAAGAACAAAACCGGTAATGAGGATGACGGTATAGTGAGCATTTGCATGACTCAAGAGGATACTGGCACACCTTGGGTTTGTTAAAGTATCGTGAAGAAAAGGGAACATCACATAATAACCAAAGGTTCACTTGAATGTCATTCGTGTAAACATAGGGATCAATATGGACGTCCACAATTCCGCTATCGGTCAATTAACAAAGGTTTTTGTTCATGTCTATGATTTACCAAACCTACAAGGTAATAAGCTTAAGGTAATCATGATCTGCTACATGTTAGTAGGATGAGAGTTGTGCCGCCCCTGATTCGGCCATACACGAATCATGCACGCAAATGTGCACGACCAAGATCAGGGACTCACTAGAAGATATCACAACACAACTCTAGACACAAATTAAAATAATACAAGCTTTATATTACAAGCCAGGGGCCTCAAGGGCTCAAATACATAAGCTCAAAATCACAAGAGTCAGCGGAAGCAAAAATATCTGAGTACATACATAAGTTAAACAAGGTCCCAAAAGATGGCTAGCACAAAAGTAGCAACGATCGAAAAGGCAAGGCCTCCTGCCTTGGACCTCCTAACTGCTCCTCGAAGACGAACTCTATGTAGAAACATCATCGGGATCCTCTGGCTCCTGGACTCCACCATCTAGTTGCATCATCCGAGAAGAAAGGAAAAAGGGGAAAAGGGGGGGGGGGAAAGCAACCGTGAGTACTCATCCAAAGTACTCAGAACCAAGGATCTACACTACATATGCAATGGTATATGTGTAAAGTGGTAATATATGTGGGCTAGACTGCGGAATGCCAGAATAAGAGGGGGAAAGCTAGGCCTATCAAAGACTATGCTTCTGGCAGCCTCCATCTTGCAGTAGTAGAAGAGAGTAGATGGTAAGTTCACCAAGTAACATCGTATATCATAATCCTACCGGGCGATTCTCCCCTCGTCTCCCTATGGGAAAGCGATCACCGGGTTGTCTCTGGAACTTGTCTGGGTGTGTTTTATTAAGTATCCGGTTCTAGTTGTCAAGAGGTCGGAGTACAACTATAGGTCATCCTGTTACCGTGGACAAGGCTATTCGAATAGATTACTTCCCTGCAGGGGTGCACCACGTAACCAGACACGCAAGATCCCTCTGGACGGACACACTTTCTTGGGTCATGCCCGGCCTCGAAAGATCAACACGTCGCAGCCATACCTAGGCCCGACAGAGAGGTCAGCACGCCGGTCTAAATCCTAAGCACGCAGGGGTCATGGGCCATCACCCTTTGCACTCCTACACGTTGCGTACTCGGCCCTGAGCAGACCTAGCAACCGCCATTTCAAATGAAGTTACGTTACGCGGTCCACCCCGGTTCACGTCGCTCAGTCGCTGACGTCCGGAAGGCTTCGGTTGATACCACGACGCCGGTTGCCCATATCTTGTCCCGCGTGGTAGTTAGTGCGTATAAGGCCAACGACCAACTCAGATCAAATATCCAAACTTGTTAAGCATGTTATTGTAGCGACCAGACCTCAAACAGTCTGATCTCTGTGCATCAGTGTCATCCCTGGATCAGTAATGCTGACACGCACAGTACTTGAAGGATTTATAACAGAGTAGCAATCACACACTTATTACATCGATAGTCCAACAATGAATTTATTACAAATAATATGGCTGAAGGCCATCTAACACGATAATAGCGGAAGGCTTGGAAGATAAGTGAGTCCATCAACACCAGCGGCATCACTGAGTATAGAACCATGACCTAAAAGGGCATCTTACTCGTCGTCCGAAAAGTCTGCAACATGAAACATTGCAGCCCGAAAACGGGTCAGGACATGGAATATGCTGGCAAGGTAACACAAGAGAATGCAATGAAAGTAAAGCTATACTATATGCAATATGGCTGGTGGAAAGCTCTCTGGTTAAGTTTTGGCGTAAAGCCAATTTTTCCCTACTTCAAAGGAATGCATTTTAATTAACTATCATGGTAGTTGAAACATCGTTGAGAAGATAGACATCCTCTCAACCCCAATTAAAGTTCATCATTAAAACCCAACAAAATTAAATTAAAGTAACATGTTGAGATGCACATGAAAATCCAAGTACTAGATACTCAAGACGTCCATAACCCGGGACACGGCTAATCATGATCAGTTTGTACACTCTGCAGAGGTTTGTGCACTTTTCCCACAAGACTCGAACGCCTTCGTTTGGTTTCTCGCACTGCATGGTGTTTGAGAAACGGATGACCGAGACATAGTCTTTCAGAAGCGCTAGCACCTTACGATCGGGCGGACTGTACCAACCTACATCCCCTACATCTGCTAGTCCACCACTGTAAGAGTTCGCACAACTTACTCATGGTATGGTAGAGCCCATAATAGCATTGTGGCTGCACACGGAAGTTTCTAGTATGAATAATCTCATGATCCCTTTGAGCCTGGGTGGCGGTCCAAAAGAAAAACTGGCAATCCTGGAATACCCAGATGCCTCAATCCACCCAGATGTGTATTAATGTTGCCACCTTAAGTTGAACCATTAATTAGACAATCTCACATCTGTCATGGATTTCACTCACCCAATCCACGTCTACGAGCATAGCATGTCCTAGCAGCAAACGTAGAAGTAACTCCCAAAGGTTTGAATGTAATGCAGGTAATAGGTACTACCTCAATCTACTTCCCAATCCCACAAGTTAATTGATCCTACTCATGCAATGTGTGAGGGTTTGGCTAATGCAATGAAAACTGGGTAATTGGAAAGTATGATCAAAGTGTTACTTGCCTAGAGACTCAAAGTAGCAAGCGACGCACTCCGGGTACTCTATCGCAATCAAACAAACAAGCATACAATAAGTACTTAACTAATGCATGGGTAAAACTCAAATAAGAGATCTAACCAGAAAGTTCAACTTAAGAACTCTGGTTTGCAAAAAGAATCAACTCGAAAGAAGCAACGAAACTCAAACTGCAAAAGAAACGAGCTCCGAAGTACTAGTTGGCCTAAAATGAAATTTTACAGTAGCCAAAACTTTGTTCCAGTTGATCTAACGTAAAGAGGGCTTCGAGACGAAGATCTGGGATTTTGAATCACCTGATTCCGACTCTCGAGCGAAAAGAAGATCACGAAACAAGAACAGGGCAGAAATCGCGATCGGAATAATCGTGGATAAATACCCCGAAAAGAAAAACGACGAACAGACTAACGAACGAACGTGAACAGGCTAACGAACGAACGTTCGCTGTCTGTGGTTAACTAACGAAAACCGTTCATTAAAACGAATGTACGGACGAACGTCCGCTAAATAGCTAAACCGAAAAAAACCGAACCGATCTAATCTAATAATAAAAAAACGAATCTACGGGTTTATTTTCTAAACCGAACGGTTAAACGAAAAAAAAACTACTACCTCTTCTCTAACAACTCTGGCGGGATCTCCGGCGGGATTCCGGCGGGGCGAGGCGGCGGTGCTCCGGCGGCGGCGGCGCGGCACGCGGGCGGCGGGGCGGTGCGGCGGGCGGCTGCGCGGCGCGGGCGGCGGGGCGGTGCTGCGGGAGGCTACGGGAGGCGGCGCGGCGGCGGGCTGGCGAGGCGGCGGCGCGATGGCGGCGCGGCGACGGGCTGGCGAGGCGGCGGCGCGGCTGGCTCGGGCGCTAGGGTTTCGGTGCTGGCGGGCTGAGCGAACCGGGCCGGCTCTTGCGCTATATAAAGCCCAGAGTCCTGGTCCTTCACGAGTCTAAGTCGTTTTCTGTTTTTTTTTTTCTAAAAGAGTCCTGGCGCAGAAAAACTAACGAAAGAAATACCAAACGGATTCCAAAATGCCCGACATAAATTTTCACCGTCCTCTAATAATATTTAGGACAAAGTGAACATTTTTCCCGGTCCTAAATGCAATTTTGAAAAACGCGTATTTTTCCTATGCAAATAAATCCAGAAAAATACCAAAAGTGATTTTAATATTTTTCCTCCAATATTTCTGTTATTTTGGAGAAGTCATATTATCTCCGCTCATATTTTGTATTTAGAAATATTTTTTTAGGAGGGAAAAATAATTAGAATCACAATGTCCTCGTACCGGTATTCGAGCGAACTCAAATACGAAAACGGTAAAATTCCCAACTCTCTCCGTAGGTCCTTGAGTTGCTTAGAATTTTCGAGGAACTCCACGAACAAAATGCAAAAACATGAAATGCAATTATGATCTATGTATAACATTCCAAATTGAAAATTTGGGATGTTACAAACCTACCCCCCTTAGAATGAATCTCGCCCTCGAGATTCGACTTGGCTAGAGAACAGGTGTGGGTGGTCCTTGCGTAGATCATCTTCTTGTTCCCAGGTGGATTCTTCCTCGGTGTGGTGACTCCATTGAACCTTGCAAAACTTGATGACCTTGCTGCGAGTAACTCTACTCGAAAATTCGAGAATCCTAACAGGTTTCTCATCGTAGGTCAGATCACTGTCCAACTGAATTGCTTCCAGGGGTACTGTGTCTCTAAGCGGTATATTGGCCATCTCCGCGTGGCACTTCTTAAGCTGTGATACGCGAAACACGTCGTGCACTCATGCCAATCCTTCGGGCAATTCCAACTTGTAGGCAACCTCTCCCATGCGTTCCAAAACACGGTAAGGTCGCACAAATCTCGGGGCTAACTTCCCTTTAACTCCGAAACGTTTAACTCCTCGCAGAGGCGATACTCTCAAGTATGCTCTGTCTCCGACCTCATAGGATATCTCCTTGCGCTTTGAGTCTGCATAACTCTTCTACCTGGACTGAGCTACCTTCAGTCTATCTCGAATCAACTTCACCTTCTCCTCGGACTCTTTGATTAAGTCTGGTCCAAACAACTGTCGGTCTCCAACTTCGTCCCATGACAATGGTGTTCGACATCTCCTTCCATACAATGCCTCAAACGGTGCCATCTTCAAACTGGCTTGGTAACTGTTGTTGTATGAGAACTCCGCGTAGGGCAAGTTGTCATCCCAACTAGATCCATAATCTAATGCACAGGCTCTTAGCATATCCTCCAAAATCTGATTGACCCTCTCCGTCTGTCCATCTGTCTGCGGGTGGAATGTTGTGCTAAACTCTAGCCTGGTACCCAAAGTTTCATGTAACTGATTCCAGAACTTTGAGGTAAACTGGGTTCCTCTATCTGATACAATACTCCTCGGAACTCCATGCAGACATACAATTCTGGTCATGTATATCTTAGCCAACTTTGCACTGGTATATGTGGTTTTCACAGGAATAAAGTGGGCTACCTTCGTCAATCGGTCTACTACTACCCAGATTGAATCATATCCTGCTTTGGTCCTGGGCAATCCGGTGATAAAATCCATGCCAAGCTTCTCCCACTTCCATTCGGGTATTGGCATAGGTTGTAACAATCCTGCGGGCTTCTGATGTTCTGCCTTTACTCTCTGACATACATCACAAACTGCTACATACTCCGCGATATCCTTCTTCATACCGGTCCACTAGAAAATATCCTTCAAATCCAAATACATCTTAGTATTTCCTGGGTGAATCGAGTATGGTGAATCATGGGCCTCCTGTAAAATCAACTTCCTGATCTCCGGGTCATTGGGCACATAGATTCGATCCTCAAACCATAAGGTGTCGTGTTCATCCTCACGAAAACCTTTAGCTTTTCCTTCGCTCATCCTCTCCTTTATAGAGGCAACCTCCTTGTCAGCCTTCTGAGCTTCTCTGATTTTATCCATCAGGGTAGACTGGATTTCTAATGTTGCAACATAGCCTCTCGAAACTATCTCCAAACGTAGTCCTCGTAGGTCCTCGGCTAACTCCTTTGGAAACTCCTCCATCATTAGGGTATTGACATGACTCTTACGGCTTAGCGCATCAGCTACTACGTTAGCCTTCCCGGGGTGATAATGCAATCTCATGTCATAATCCTTAATGAGTTCCAGCCATCTCCTTTGCCTAAGATTCAGCTCCTTCTGAGTGAATATGTACTTCAAACTCTTGTGATCCGTATATACTTCACAATGGTTTCCAATGAGAAAATGTCTCCACGTCTTCAATGCATGCACTACGGCTGCTAACTCCAAATCGTGGGTGGCATAGTTCATCTCATGAGGTTTCAGTTGTCGTGAAGCATACGAAACAACTCTTCCTTCCTGCATAAGAACAGCTCCAAGTCCTCGACATGAAGCGTCGCAGTACACCTCATAATCCTTATGTTGATCTTGCAGAATCAACACAGGGGATGAGACCAACCTTTTCTTCAACTCCTGGAAACTAGTCTCACATTCTTCGGTCCAACAGAACTTGGTGTCCTTCTTCAACAACTCCGTCATTGGCTTTGCAATCTTCGAGAAATTCTCGATAAATCTCCGGTAGTATCCTGCGAGTCCAAGAAAACTCCGGATCTCTCCAACTGTTGTCGGTGCTTTCCAATTGGTCACAGTGTCCACCTTGGCGGGATCTACTGCTATTCCTTCTCCGGATATAACATGTCCGAGGAATCCGACTTCCTTCAACCAAAACTCACATTTGCTAAACTTGGCATATAACTGATGTTCTCTGAGCTTCTCCAATACCAAACGCAAATGCTCTTCATGCTCCTCTTCATCCTTCAAGAAGATCAAAATATCATCTATGAACACTACGACGAACTTATCCAAATACTCCATAAACACTTTGTTCATCAGGTACATAAAGTATGCCGGTGCGTTTGTCAGACCAAACGACATAACGGTATACTCGTACAACCCATACCTAGTGGTAAAGGTCGTCTTAGGTATATCCTGCTCTCGGATCTTCAATTGATGGTACCCTGATCGCAGATCGATCTTGGAAAATATCTTAGCTCCTTGCAATCTATCGAACAGATCATTGATCATCGGCAATGGGTACTTGTTCTTGATCGTTACTTCGTTCAATCCACGGTAATCAACAACCATTCTTAACGATCCATCCTTCTTCTCCACTAGAAGTACTGGCGAACCCCAAGGCGAATAACTTGGGCGTATGAATCCTTTATCCAGTAACTCCTTAATCTGCTTCTTAATTTCCTCCAAATCCTTTGCAGGCATCCTATAGGGTCTCTTAGAAATTGGCCCGGTGCCTGGCAAAAGTTCAATCAAAAACTCTATATCTCTATCCGGTGGCATGCCGGGTAACTCCTCTGGAAACACATCCGGATAATCCTTCACTACTGGCACTTCCTCCTGAACAACTCCTGACAAGGAATTTAATCTACTCCTCTTTGACTCATGCCGGGATACATACTTGATCCTTCTTCCTTCCGGCGTAGTAAGCAAAATGGTATTGCTGGCACATTCAATATTCCCTTCATACTTAGATAACCAATCCATGCCTAATATCACATCCAGTCCTTGAGATTCCAATACTATTAGGTCCGAAGGGAATATGTAATTACCAATCCTTAAGGGAAACTGATCACACCATGACTTAGCCATATACTCTGCTCCTGGTGAGGTTACTAACATGGGCGATCTAAGGGCTTGGGTCAGCAGCTTATACTTATCCACGAATCCCCTTGAAATGTATGAATGCGATGCACCAGTATCGAAAAGAACGAGTGCAGTAAAGGACTTAACTAAGAACTTACCTATAACTGCATCTGGTTGCTCTTCTACTTCCTCCACAGTCACGTGGTTCACTTGTCCTTTGTTGAATGGGTTGGGCTTCTTCCCGGCGCTTCCATTGCCGTTCCCATTCTTAACTTCTGGGCATTCATTAGCATAATGTCCGGTCTCCCCGCACTTGTAACAAGTGACATGGCTAAAATCCCTCTTGGTGGGTGTGGACGGTGTAGGGCGGTTCTGGTTTCCATTGGCTCCATTCCCATTTCCATTACCATTCTTGGTGCCATTGTGGTTGTGCGAGCTACCTCCTACATGGGTGTGCTGAAACCGGCCTACCGCTTTAGGGGTAAAGCAGGGCTTCTGCTGTGCTCCAGAATTGTACTTTCCTTGCCCATACTTCCTCTTGCGACTCTCAATCTGTTGATGCTTCCTTTCAATCATCAGGGCGCGGTCAACCAACTCCTGATAGTTATTGAAAGTTGCCACCATCAACTGTACACTCATCTCATCATTCAGCCCTTCCATGAATCTCTCCTGCTTCTTGGCATATGTGGCCACATCATCTGGGGCATAACGAGATAGGGTACTAAACTCATCCACGTACTGGGCCACAGTACGGTTCCCTTGGCGCAAATTGCGAAACTCCTGCTTCTTCATACTCATTGCTCCAGTCGAGACATGGGCGGTACGAAAAGCTTGCTGAAACTGATCCCAAGTGACATTGGCTACGGGGTAAGTGGCTGTGTAATTCTCCCACCATGCTGCGGCTGGTCCAGACAACTGGTGTGCGGCAAATCGCACCTTCTCAGCATCCGAGCAATTGGCAGTGGTCAAATCCCTTTCAATCTTCCGTAGCCAGTCATCAGCCACAATTGGTTCGATGCTGCTAGCAAACACGGGTGGTTGCAACCTTAAGAAACGTGTCAGGTTGTCCACAGGTGGTGGTGGTGGAGGGTTGTTGTTGTTGTTGTTCTGGTTGTTCTGAGTGTTCTGGACAAGAAGTTGCATCAGGGTGTTCTGCTGCTGGATCAACTGGGTGAGCTCAGGGGGAAACTCGAATTCACGTCTTGGAGGCATCTGATGGGTGTAGAGGGAAGAGATTAGAATAGAAAAGAGGTCTAAGGGAAAATCACTACCCATATGCACATGAGACAAACACACAATCATATCACACCAATCAATTTCAAACAAGGTCTTACAAATCTAACGATCATTACAAAGGTGCTCTAAATCTAATATTGGGTGGTAAACTACTAGTCACAGGGTGGTCATCTAAAAATATTGATCGGCAGAGGATTCCATAATATCTGCTCCAGCTTCATCTTTATAGTCTTCATCCTTGCTATCCTCAGCTTCCGAATCTGTATCATCTATGATGATATAGTCTTCCGGTGGTATCTCCTTGGGTTCTTCTTCCTCGTCTTCTTCTCCCATGAGTATCCCTAACTTCCGGGTCAAATCATCATTCTTCTCCACAAGTATCTTCATCTCCTCCTCATATCCGTCGCGTGTAGACTTGAGTTCTTCCTCTAGCTCCAAATTCCTATTCAGGGCTTTCTTCAAATATATCATCCCAGCACACATCTGGTGCTCCTGGCGACGAATGTGGTGGTTCAACTCCTGGATGAATGCTGCAATGGACATACCCTTCCGAGTGCTGATCATATCCCAATTCTCATCTCGGCATCCACAAATCTGGTAGATAGTGTCCTTTAGCTCCTGCTGGTAGACTTCTCCAATCCTTCCCATAGCAATGTGGGCTGCCATACTCCTCCCTAGGCTCCATGTAGGTGCATTAAAGGAAAATGCTATGAGTGAGGTGACGGGTGCGAACGTCCTTCCTGGAACTTGAGCTTGAATCAACCAACGCTCCTCCTCGGGTAGAGTGGCATTGTAGATTCCAGTGAAACTTGGTAATCCAATGTTGAGATATATTGTGACTTCCTTCAGGTGTCGTCCAAAGGGTGTTTCTTCATCCGGTTGCATGAACTTGTGCTTTGCTTCCACCATCCTAAAGAGTAGAAAAGATGAGGAGTCAGAAAGAGAAGAGTGAATTTTGTTCTAGGGCTTGTCTTAGTGGTCGTGTCCTATAGTCAGCGTGTGCTCTGATACCATCTTGTAGCGACCAGACCTCAGACAGTCTGATCTCTGTGCATCAGCGTCATCCCTGGATCAGTAATGCTGACACGCACAGTACTTGAAGGATTTATAACAGAGTAGCAATCACACACTTATTACATCGATAGTCCAACGATGAATTTATTACTAATAATATGGCTGAAGGCCATCTAACACGATAACAACGGAAGGCTTGGAAGATAAGTGAGTCCATCAACACCAGCGGCATCACTGAGTATTGAACCACGACCTAAAAGGGCATCTTACTCGTCGTCCGAAAAGTCTGCAACATGAAACGTTGCAGCCCGAAAACGGGTCAGCACATGGAATGTGCTAGCAAGGTAACACAAGAGAATGCTATGAAAGTAAAGCTATACTATATGCAATATGGCTGGTAGAAAGCTCTATGGTTAAGTTTTTGCATAAAGCCAATTTTTCCCTACTTCAAAGGAATGCATTTTAATTAACTATCATGGTAGTTGAAACATCGTTGAGAAGATAGACATCCTCTCAACCCCAATTAAAGTTCATCATTAAAACCCAACAAAATTAAATTAAAGTAACATGTTGAGATGCACATGAAAATCCAAGTACTAGATATTCAAGACGTCCATAACCGGGGACACGGCTAATCATGATCAGTTTGTACACTCTGCAGAGGTTTGTGCACTTTTCCCACAAGACTCGATCGCCTCCGTTTGGTTTCTCGCACTGCATGGTGTTTGAGAAACGGATGACCGAGACATAGTCTTTCAGAAGCGCTAGCACCATACGATCGGGCGGACCGTACCAACCTACATCCCCTACATCTGCTAGTCCACCACTGTAAGAGTTCGCACAACTTACTCATACTATGCTAGAGCCCATAATAGCATTGTGGCTGCACACGGAAGTTTCTAGTATGAATAATCTCATGATCCCTTTGAGCATGGGTGGCGGTCCAAAAGAAAAACAGGAAATCCTGGAATACCCAGATGCCTCAATCCACCCAGATGTGTATTAATGTTGCCACCTTAAGTTGAACCATTAATTAAACAATCTCACATCTGTCATGGCTTTCACTCACCCAATCCACGTCTACGAGCATAGCATGTCCTAGGAGCAAACGTAGAAGTAACTCCCAAAGGTTTGAATGTAATGCAGGTAATAGGTACTACCTCAATCTACTTCCCAATCCCACAAGTTAATTGATCCTACTCATGCAATGTGTGAGGGTTTGGCTAATGCAATGAAAACTGGGTAATTGGAAAGTATGATCAAAGTGTTACTTGCCTTGCTGATGATCCGCAAAACCTAGAGACTCAAAGTAGCAAGCGGCGCACTCCGGCTACTCTATCGCAATCAAACAAACAAGCATACAATAAGTACTTAACTAATGCACGGGTAAAACTCAAATAAGAGATCTAACGAGAAAGTTCAACTTAAGAACTCCGGTATGCAAAAAGAATCAACTCGAAAGAAGCAACGAAACTCAAACTGCAAAAGAAACGAGCTCCGAAGTACTAGTTGGCCTAAAGTCAAATTTTACAGTAGCCAAAACTTTGTTCCAGTTGATCTAACGTAAAGAGGGCTTCGAGACGAAGATCTGGGATTTTGAATCACCTGATTCCGACTCTCGAGCGAAAAGAAAAATGCGAAACAAGAACAGGGTAGAAATCACGATCGGAATAATCGCGGATAAATACTCCGAAAAGAAAAACGACGAACAGGCTAACGAACGAACGTTCGCTGTCTGCGGTTAACTAACGAAAACCGTTCGTTAAAACGAACATACGGACGAACGTCCGCTAAATAGCTAAACCGAAAAAACCGAACCGATCTAATCTAACAATAAAAAAACAAATCTACGGGTTTATTTTCTAAACCGATCGGTTAAACGAAAAAAAACTGCTACCTCTTCTCTAACAACTCCGGCGGGATCTCCGGCGGGATTCCGGCGGGGCGAGGCGGCGGTGCTCCGACGGCGGCGGCGCGGCACGCGGGCGGCGGGGCGGTGCGGCGGGTGGCGGCGGGCGGCTGCGCGGCACGGGTGGCGGGGCGGTGCTGCGGGCGGCGACGGGCGGCGGCGCGGTGGCGGCGCGGCGGGGGGCTGGCGAGGCGGCGGCGCGGCTGGCTCGGGCGCTAGGGTTTCTGCGCTGGCGGGCTGAGCGAAACGGGCCGGCTCTGGCGCTATATAAAGCCCAGAGTCCTGGTCCTTCACGAGTCTAAGTTGGTTTCTGTTTTTTTTTTCTAAAAGAGTCCCGGCGCAGAAACTAACGAAAGAAATACCAAACGGACTCCAAAATTCCCGAAATAAATTTTCACTGTCCTCTAATAATATTTAGGACAAAGTGAACATTTTTCCCGGTCCTAAATGAAATTTTGAAAAATGCGTATTTTTCCTATGCAAATAAATCCGCAAATAAATCCAGAAAAATACCAAAAGTGATTTTAATATTTTCCCTCCAATATTTCTGTTATTTTGGAGAAGTCATATCATCTCTGCTCATATTTTGTATTTAGAAATATTTTTTTAGGAGGGAAAAATAATTAGAATCACACTGTCCTCGTACCGGTATTCGAGCGAACTCAAATACGAAAATGGTAAAATTCCCAACTCTCTCCGTAGGTCCTTGAGTTGCTTAGAATTTTCGAGGAACTCCACGAACAAAATGCAAAAACATGAAATGCAATTATGATCTATGTATAACATTCCAAATTGAAAATTTGGGATGTTACAGTTATTATGAAATAACCACGGACAACGACCAGGGCCAGGCCACCTCTCACCTCGGTGTCTCAACCTGCCCTGTCGCTTGGCCACAAAGATTCACTCGGGGGGCGTCGGGAACCCAGGTCCACCACTACCTGGATGGAACCACCTGTCATTTGAGCCCCCACATTGGAATCACTTGCGGGTACTCAACGAGCCGACTCGACTTTAGTCACATCATGTATCATGTAAAGTATGTATATAGTATATACCCGTGATCACATCCTGACGTGATGACGACCCGATAGTATAGCATGACAAACCAACAGGAATGTGGGGCCACTAATGGAATACTAGCATCCTATACTAAGCATTAGGATAGCAGGTAAAGGTATCAACAGTTGTAGCAAGAATGGCATGCTATGCAACATAATAGGAGCTATCAAATCATCAACAGTAGCAAACCTAACGCAAGAACAAGAGAGAAGAGAGTGGGCGATATCTGGTTGATCAAGGGGGGTTGGCTTGCCTGGGAGCTCTGTTACACAGGAAGAAGGGACGTCGGTGATGTAGTCGTACTCAGTGGCATCAGCGCCGATCTCGGGGTCTACCTGAGAAGAGGGGGGAAGAAATAGTAAATACGGAGCAAACAAAGCATCACAAAATATAACAAGGCAACACGCGGTGCCAGGGGTGAGCTAACGCAGAGATAGGTGATACCGGCGAAGGGGGGAAACTTCCAGGGAAGTATTCCCGGTGTTTCACGTTTTCGTACAGACGGACCGGAGGGGGACAATTGCAGTTTCGCTATGCTAGGGACATGTGGTGAACGAACGAACTGCGTATTCGGATTCATCTCATCGTTCTGTGCAACTTTCATATATAAATTATTTTAATCTGAGTTACGGTTTAATTTATATGATTTTATTTTTTTAAATGATTTTCTGATTTTCTGGATTTAATTCAATTCGATAATATATTAGATATAAATTCTATGGGTACACAATAGTGCACCTAGTATTATGCATCAGAGCCTAACAAGGGAGGCCCAGTTGACTGGGTCAACTATGCAGTCAGTAGAGGCTGACTGGTGGGACCAGGGGGCTGAGTCAGCAGGGTCAAATGTTGACCAGTTGACGGGTCAACTAGGTCAACAAGGGCCTACCTCCATTGACTGGGACTAGTCCAGTCAGCAAGCTGACTGGTCAGTCTGACAGGTGGGTCCCAGTAGTCAGTGAGAGATGTTAATTAAGAGGGTTTAATTATTCTAGTGATCCTAGTTAGTAGGTGGGGTCGTGTTGTCAGTGACACTCCTTTTTAAACAGATTATTTTAACTAATCCTAATTAGTTGCAGGGGGTCCACATGTTAGTGGTTACTTACGGGGTGGTTAGTGCCTAAATGATGGTCTGGCGCGGGGGACCCACCTGGCAGGGTCCCAGTCGTGGCCAAGCATGACGGCATGCCGACGGTGACCTAAACCATGCCGGCGATGGCCGGACTTGGCCGAAATCATGCTACGGTCGCCCTACTCGAGTGCGGCTGGGTGAGCTCGATCCAGCGGAGCAGCGTGTGTGTAGTGGTGGTCGTGGCTCGAGCGAGGGTGGGTTGTAGCACTGTCAGCGATGAGCAGAGTGGCGCCAGAGCCTAGCTGTGCTCGGGGTCGAGGCTACAGGCACCAACACACCGAACCAGAGGCATGGGCAGGAGAAGACCAGAGCGCATTGCACCTTGGTCAGCCACGGGACATGCGACGAAATCAGCGGCGAGCTCCGCTGCAGAGGTAAGCTCGCACAAGAATGGCGGCTTGGTTAGAGGACGCCCGCGAGGCTAGGGAGAGGGGCAAACAAGCGGAGCTCACCGGAGGAGCACACGCAAGGCTCGGCGAGGCCTCGGAGCAGAGGGGGCGGCAAATTGGCTTGTCCGAGCTCCGGTGTCCGGAGGTAGGAGACGATGCGGATCCCATGATGGAGAGGCGCATAGCTCGAACGAGTCCTCGCAGAGGACGAAGTGGATGACGGCACATCTCCTAGGCACGGTCTCGAGGCGTGGGGGCGACGGTGGTCACGAGATCGACGGAGACCATGGCGGCAGTGGTTCAGGCTTGTGCGGGGAAGGAGAGAGCGGCGGGTGGGGAAGAAGGGGATCTGGGGCACTAGGGTTCCGAGGCACTGAGGCGGTCGTCGACGTCTTGAGGACGCCGGAGAGCCGCTGGATGGCCGTACCGTGCCCATCCTTGGCCGCGAGCAGTTGAGCGACGACCACCCCGCCTCGGGTGAACAGAGGTAAGGGGTGACCCCTTAGGTGGGCTGGGCTGTGCATGGTCCTGTGCACTATGCACTTAGGCGTTGTTTGGATAGAGGGTACGTATAGAATCCGTACTCTATAAACCAGGAAAACGGTTGACCCGAACAAAACCACGTTTGGCTACTATAACAAATGCACGTTTATAGGAAACTTGGAACTGTACAACCCAGGATTTCGGGCTTATAGAAAAACGAGCTTTATCCGTTTTTCCACAAACGCGATTGCCATATGCGAGATCGCAACAGCCTTTTCCCGCCCGCTCGTTTCTCAACAACTTTTTTGGCGCCAGTTCTGCGTTTACCTGCTTGCCCTCGCGCCTCTTTCTTTGCTTATATACAGGCCCGATCGCTTAGAAAACTGGCTAGCCGTCAACTCCAGTCACGGGCGCTGGCTCGGAGACGCTAGCGCTAGTTCTCAGCGGCATCTTCATCAGGCCTTCATCAGGCGGTTCTCATCATCTTCCCATCTTCAATCCAGTTGCACGACCCTGGTAAGATCAATCGTCCTGTCAATATAAGTTGTAGATGTGCAGATTTCATGATATTGTTCATTTATCAATCATCCAGATCAACAAATTGGTCCATATAAGTTGTAGATGTACAAATTTCATGCTATTGTCCATCGATTAATCATCCTGATCAACAAAATCGTCCCAGATCAACAAATTCGTCCATATAAGTTGTAGATGTACAAAATCATCCTGATCAACAAATTCGTCCGCATAAGTTGTACATGTGCAGATTCATAGATGAAACTTGCAAAAAAAAAACTCTGGTAATCTGAGATAGCCAATTCATAGATGAAACAAGAACCACCAACTTGGCAATTTGTCCCTTCCTCTCTAATTGGAAACACTTGTTTGTTTGATTATAAAAGAAACCCAGTACACTAGTTACTTGTTGCTGTACATCAGAACCAGGTACATGCCAGATATGACAATAGAGTAAATGGCACGCTAATTCTAATTATATACTGTATTTATATGGTACTAGGCCAATCTGAACTGTGCGATATGTTTGTGCTATAGCCTAAATTGTATACACATGTATCATAGTCTAGTATGGACATAGGGCCCCTCGAATTTAGATTCAACATGCACATGCAGCTTACCTCTATAAAAACAAATGGTAAGGCAACGGTTGATCACTGAAATACAAGCCATCAGTTCCTTTCTTGACCTGCATTGTGAAAATAACATAGGAATACACATAGAAATCAAACAATTTGTAGTATGTGTTGTCGTAGGTAAAACATTAAAGATTAGCTCAGTCCTAGACCCCCATTTGTCTACTGCAATCAGAAGAACACACGCCAAGAGATCACATGAATGCAGTTGAAATATTATTATCATGTTCACTTTCTTCCAGTTAACAGAGTTCTTCTCAACCAAATAACTCACTTTGCAATATGGCTTGTTGTAAGTACAACTTTAAACTGGAGGTTTTGAAATGTGAAGAAAATAAAGTTTGTCAATCATATACTCATTTAATTTTTTTTATTTTCTTGTAGATAACTATGGACGATCAGAAGGACCAAAAAAATAGGAAAGAAAACCCAGATAAAAAGAGGCATGTATGGAAATCTTCGGAGGACAAAATACTTCTCACTATACTGAAAGATCAAACTTTACACGGAGGGAAAGATGGAACAGGTTACACAAAGAAAGCATGGCGTGATATCTTAGAACAATTCAATGATTCAAGAGTAGACAAACTTGAATTACAACAATTGAAAAATCGCCATAAGTACTACAGGAGTTGCTATGCTGCCATGGATAGACTTCTTAAACTGACGGGATTTGGTTGGGATGACGATGACAAAATGATAAAAGCTTCTGAAGAAACTTGGGAGGAACTAATTGAGGTAAGTTTGTGCAAGTAGGATTCATATAAAATTGGTATATTATATTATTAATAAAAATTAACAACTTGCAGAAGGATAAGTCACTCCAAGAATATCGAGATAAGGTGTGGCCTAGTTGGGAAGATCTTCAACAAATATGTGCTAGTTCAACGGCATCTGGAGTTGGTGTTGTATCTAGCAAAGGGAAAGATGATAAATGCACAACTAAATCATCTCGAATTGATCTCAATAAGGATGTTGAAGTACATGAAATCGAGTCTGATGAAAACAATGGCTCGCCTGGTGTGTTCACTAAGAAGTCGACAGCCATTGAGCCAGAAAAAAAGAAATTCTCTGGAAGTGGATCAAAAGAAACTACAAGAGGACAGAAACATACAGCTGATGATGCCATAATAGCAATTGATCGTCTTGCGGATGCATCACTCAGCATTGTTGAAGCAAAGAAAAAAACAGCAGAACAAAATGACACTTACTCGGTTAAATCATGCATGTCAGTATTAAACAGTATGGGTAGCATCGATGCCAGCACAAAACTAAAAGCAGTAAAAGCATTTATAGATGGTGACAAACGCGCCATTTTCATTGAGATGGATGAAGAAACTCGAAAGCTTTGGATTCTTGATCCTTAAATATTTTGTAATACATCATTATTTCATTTCAGTAATTGTCGTTTTACATATTTAGAGAACAATTTCCATTGCTTTTTCTGTCAGTTTGTGTTGCAACAATCAATTGTACTTTCAGTTTTAGAAAGTTCATTTCCAACTGTTTTATACATCTTATAAAATATTATTCTGAGATGATACAATCAATAGTATACACTGTGCAGGGAACCATGAACATTTCGGATGCATCAGATGATGAATTTTCTGAATCTGAGGAAGTTCTTATTAATAACATTTCTGCAGTGTCCGTGTTTCGTGATGTGTTGTTCACAATGTTATTCAAAATACCTCGTAACACCTCTATATTAACTGGTGCCCAGAAAACAAAAGAGTTGCTGGAGGGACATCCAGTTAGATTTTATGAACAAATTCGTCTTGAGAAGCACACATTCTACTTGCTGCGAGATGCTTTGTGTGAGAGAGGCTTACTAAAGGATACAAAGCGAATGACAGTGGACGAACAACTACTCATGTTTCTACATACCATTGGTCACAATGTTAGGAACCGTGTCATCCAAGATAGATATCAGCATTCTGGTGAACCAATTAGCCGACACTTCAACACGGTGTTAAATGCCATAAATGGATTGCGTGATGTTTGCATAACAGATCCAAGGAATGAAATCCCAGCAAAAATATTGGGTGATGCAAGGTTCTACCCATATTTCAAGGTATTTTCTTAGCGCAAGCACATGTTCCTTTCAAATATGATAAAATATTATGTCATGGAAACTTAATCTTCATTGTTTGACTAACAAAATATCCCAACAGAACTGCCTAGGAGCAATTGATGGGACACATATTGAGGCAAAAATCAGGCTAGATAAGCAAACTCCTTATAGAAATAGACATGGTTATCCCTCTCAAAATGTAATGGCAGCAGTGTCCTTTGACATGACATTCTCATATGTCGCTGCTGGATGGGAAGGCTCCGCGTCAGATCAAGCAGTTCTAAGATGGGTTGTTACTAGTGGGGTTTTTTTTGTTCCTGAAGGTAAGAGTACAAACATATGAACTATATATTAGTTAATCTTATTACATAAAGATTCTGAGCGTGCTATGAAACCTTACATGCAGGAAAATTTTATCTTGTTGATTCGGGCTATGCTAATACTCCAAAATTTATTGCCCCGTACCGTGGAGATCGTTATCATATTGCTTCTTTTCGTGGAAGTAATCGACGATATACTAGTGAGAAGGATATGTTCAATCATCTGCACGCACAACTACGAAATGTTGTTGAGCGAACTTTTGGTGTTCTAAAAGCTCGCTTTCCAATTTTAAGTAGGAAAGGAGGAATTCCTTATCCATATAAAAGACAAGTCAAAATTGTTATGGCTTGTTGTATTATCCATAACTTCATCCGGAAGGTTAATCATCATGATGAGTTGTTCGAGCTATATGAGCATGGGGAAGCAGAACAACATGTTGACCATGGTGATCAACAAGTTAGAGGGCAAGCAAGAGAAGATGAACGAGTTGCTGGTGAGAGAGTTCGTGCAGGCATCGCTCGACAGTTGTGGACTAATCATCAACAGCATTCCTCTCAACAACCAGAAGATGATTGAGCATTACAATATTATTTTTCCTGTTTATTTATAGATTCATTACAAAAATTATTGTTACAATTTTTCATTGATTTATATGTTCCAAAACTTCCCGTTTTGTATTACAAGATGATGTGCACTAAATTTGTCATCCGAGAAGAAAAATGGCCATTGCAAACTAGAGCATGTAGTAGATGAAGAACTGAAACTGATATATTTGTGAAGGGCCAATGTAGATGAAGGTTATGCATTCAGCAACAAAAAATAAGCACATTCAAGAGATTATGAGAAAATCTTACTTTATGGCATGAGGAATCTCTATGGAACATCAACCATCATTATCCTCTGGATTCTCAACTTGCCAGTTGCCACTCCTTTGTCTCCATGAGCAAAGACTGTGTCAAACCACCCTTCAAATTATCACTTCGTCCATGCCCTATCATGGCAAAGAATTAAATCAATTTACCATGTGGCTAATTCTTAAAGCCTGTAAACTATGAAGTTTTCCCCTCTTGGCAAATAGAATGGCATTTCTTATTAACACAAGTAGAATCATCATATGAATTGTCCAAGCTCCCTGCTCAAATAATTCGACCTTAAAATGCAAACAAAGATCAAACATTTACCTGCTCCACCAAATCATAGTCCTCATGCTTGACCTCCAGCCCCGACATGGCCGCTATCAGGATGGACGGAGTCGAGCACTCTTTTGAGATCTGAACTTCCTTGTACGGACACTGCTGGGGCGGCGTACCTCCGGCATGAGCTCGAGAAGAACCTCTCCCCGAGCAGATCCTGTGCAGGGCTGATGAGAGACGCTCCTGGGCGACCAGTGCCGAGGGGCGGCGGACCTACGGGATGAGCTCGACGAGCGCTTTCCTCGAGTAGAGCCTGTACGGGGCCGACCAGAGTCAACCTAGGCGAGCAGAGGAAGCCTCCGCGCGCGGAGTAGTGAGGCCGTCCCGAGGGGAGGAGGGCACCGGTATCTGGCGGCGAGGACGAACGAACGGAGGAGGAATCACAGGCTGGAGCGGCTGGAGTCGAGCTTTGGGAAGTCGTCGTCAATGGCAAAAATTGGGGAAAGTAAGAGAGAGAAGGCAAGGGAAGGAAGTGGAATCGGTATCCTCCTAGCCAAACAAGGAAATGGACAAGCCAGTTTTACCCTTCCCAAACCCAAACATGTTTCTATGTAAATTAGTTATCCAAAAAATCATTAGCAAAACTGATTTTGCTAAAATCCGGCTACAAACTCGTTTACCATATATGGGCCCCTATCCAAACAACGCCTTAGGCCCAGTGCACAATGGGTTTTCTTTTCTGTTTCCTTTCATTTTGACTTTCCTTTTATTTCTTTTCCGTTCATTTATTTCTGCTCTGTTTTTCCTTTAGTTTAAGTAGCAAATGAATTTTGGTGCACATGAAACTTGGCACATAAATATTGAGTCATATAATCAAGTTGCACCCAAAGTTTCAAGTCATTTTGAAAAGGATTAATATTTGTCTACTTTAAAAGGTTAATTTAAATGTTATTTGTTCCTATTTTAATTATCTTAGAGTCATATAAACGTTCCCAAAATGTTGTTTAAAATTTGTTAATTATTTAGAGAATATTTACAACCTTATGAACATTTTTAATTCATTGTTTTATGCAATTATAATTTGACTTGTTATTTGAATTTGAATTTGATCTCAGTTTGAAACAAGTAAGGTTTAGAAAAAGTTTCATTATGATGATCTAGCATCATTAGCAAGGGTTTACTATAGCTTAACTATCCGGGCATCCAAATTCTCCTCCACTACAAGAAATCTCGTCCCGAGATTTAAGAGGTTGTGTAAGGGGGAAAGGTCTGGTTACGAAATTCTAAAGAATCTTCTCGGTCTTGGCTACTCTTCTCGAAGAGATCGATCCATTACATTGTTGTCTTTATTCCTATGTTTCAGGCCATCAAGACAAAGTCGTCATCCTTTCTTTGGGAGTTCCATCGTACATACGAAAAAGGATAAGGGGTATCTTCGGAAGAACGGACCTCTACAAGGTCGCTTAACTAGTAGATAACATCGGGGAAGGTGGCGGAAAGAAACTCTCGGATTAAACTTAAAAAAATACTAAGAGCAAGTAAGGAGGTATCATGGGAAGTTTTGAGCGGGCAGGCAATTGTTCGATGCCTGAAACAGGGCGTGAAAGTGGTACAAAGCAACGGGAATAAGTATTGTGTCTGATACCAGAATTGATGATCTCTCAGAAGGTGGCTCATGAATTACATACGAGGCCACGTGCGAGGAACAACCATGGGAACAGGGGGTGTATGGAGAGTCAGGTTTTGATCCTGTGGAACTGTGGGTTATGGGCCCACCACGTGGGTTAAAAGTAGGAAGGGCGGTGACGTCTTGCATGATCATGTAAGCAAGGCATGTCAGAGGATAGCATGTCGGTTATGTCAGCAACAACATCGGTACCAAGGGCGAGGGACGAGGAGAACCATTTTCCTGCTCGTTGAAACGAGGCAGACCTGTAGACAAAGTTCTCGTCCATCGGTGGTTACCGGAATGTTGTCAACCATAGTAACCGGGTCTTACCGATAGAGTCGTACACCGAGGTGTTTACATAAGCAGAAAATTATTACTGTTCATATTATATGTAGATCACAAGGAAGGTTAAACGAACCAACGGAAAGTAAAATGTGTTTAAACACAGGTAATGGGAGTATATCCTTCCCAACGATAAGCTGGGCATGATATACGGGACATGAGATCAAAGACATGACCATTTGGATAAAAGGGTTAATAAGAATCATGATATATAAACATACATGATGTTTGGATAACTGATCAAGAAACATTTGGCATTGTGCTTCAAATGTTCTTGTTGAAAATTGGAGTACCTCAGACATGCTCTGAGATAGCATTGACATGGTATTCAAGCAAGGTCAAACTTCGGATACTCAAGATCCATCGAAAACAACTTATAAAAAAAAGTCATACGATTTCAGCAAGGGAAGATGAGGATCTGGCCGATGGGCTCAACAACAATTCATCAAGATTTCCATAGACTTGAATTTTCAAAATTAAGTGAACAAGCTGATAGCATTGGACACACCAGGGTATATAATGAAGTATGTTTGTGGAGAACATCCACAATTAAGCACGGCACGAAATGCACCTGGAAACATGGACCAAGTAGCACGATCGATGTTAGAATGGAGATTCAATAACCAGAAGGCTTTGGAATGAAACATCAACCATTCACTTCAAAGCAAAAGGGTTGCCAGAAGTTTTGAAATTCACACATCACGGTTCAATGGTCGGTATTCCGGTTAGAAGCAACACGGGGACCAAGATATGAACGGGGATGGCGAGAAGTAATACTATATTAAGAATTAACAAGTGGAGCAATTCTCATGACATCCTTGACATAAAAGATGGTAATACTCAAATGTAGAACATAACATGAGTTGGATAGCAAGTAACTCAAGGTGCAACACAAAACATGAACAAGTTTGTGTTGGAGGGAGGGCAATAAAGTTGTCGATGATAACACAATTCATCAAGGGGCAAGAATGGTATTTCTCATCATGGATTCGATAGATATCCTAAAGGAGTCAAACTGTTGAGGATGATCATGACAAATTTTGTCGAGAGGTTCCATGAAGAAGCAATCAAACAACGACTGCATCAAGCAAAAGGAATGGTGAAGCCATTGGTTATTATATCCATAGCTAAGATGCAATGTCAGAGCCGGAGTTGTCTCTCAAGACTATCAATATGATGTTGAAACCATGATGTAAGCTTAGCTCATCGCCGAAAATTGGGCTCCGGGAAGAAGGACCAAGTAGCATAGTTAAAATAGACACGATAAAGATATAACCGAGTAGGCTAGGAATGACATGATCGAGTTTAAATTCCCCATCAACAATTACCATGAGTAGTGAGCCATAAAATGGACTCGAGTCACTTGTCGGAGTTCTCGAGTGACGAACAACTCAAACTCGGGGAACAACTAAAATTTGTGAGAAGTAATACTTGATGAAGTACTCATAAGGACTAATACAGTTCTGTAATACCCTTGAGATACCAAGGGGTAATACTCGACAGCGGATAAAATAGAGGTTGGACTAGGGTATTGCTCTGCAGAAGACAAGTGCTTAAACTTGCACGAGAAATGGTATTTAAAGGAGAGCATGGTCAGAACCACGATTGCAAAAGGCCAGATCCCAGATATAAGATGAACTTATATCAAGGGGATAATTATTGCTATGAGAAGCTTTCATGATAAGAGCTACATCGTGTCCATGGGCATGAACACAAAGTTTAAGGTCGACTCCCACTTCTCCAAATGCATAACCTTTCATTCACTTCTTGTTTCGAAAATGGCATTAGAGTTGAAAGTTTCACCTGGTGAAATACCAGATGAGTATGACCCATGAATTCGTACGGGTTCACACAGGTTTATGGGGCATAGGTTCAACCCAGCGGGGCATCTTGGGAACATATACCACAAACTTCAAGAATAAATAACACAAGCTCGAAAGTAGAGTATGGTTTTCAAAGCAGAGGATACAATTCTCCAAGGGCATAAGACATGATTTATCAAAAGACATTATGTATCAGGGAAAAAAATCACAAGGTGATTAAATATGAAGGACACTATTGGATAATAATCCATTAATGGATCTGGCGGATCCTTAAAGGAGCTGATGTGAGTATCAATACTCAAATACGAGGAAGAAAGACTGCAAAGACATTCTATTATGGAAACCTCTGAATAACCCAATGCTTAAATATGAAGGTATTATGATTTCCAAAACAAAGGATAAAAAATAGACGCTCTAATCAAAGATGGATATGTTGAATAGACTAGGGGCACAATTCAACGGCAATTTGATTGGCGAGAACCAACTCATATCCGGAATGACATCTGAGCCGGAAGAACGGATTCTAGTTTGACTAATAATTGCGAGCATTCACAATTATATTAAATCAAAGGTTCAAATATGACGGTGTCAAAGAGTGCTAGGTATGGAATTAACCATAATGCAGGCAAGCAAGGAAGAACAAGAGCAATAGGCTACCGAGGATTCCGGAAGATCGAATAGTATTTCAGAGAATTTTGTGAGACACATGAACAACTGTGGATGAACGAATCCATGGTAAGTGTGGGGAATTTATTCGCAAGTGTTTTCATGCGGTAATGAACTGCAAGGCAGTAAGCTCAAAGTATTCTCGGGATAACAGAGATTATTTCAAGGCATCTTGTAATAACAAGAGCAGCTGGGAAGGAAAGTAAGATCGACAGGTGTACGTATTTATCCATAGGGATATATCGGTGGTACGGGATTGCAAAAGCGATGGGCATAGAGTCTCGAGAGAACTTCGGAGAGTATCTTCAGAATCATCTGGTGCGGCAAGCGATCATCTGGAGTGAGGGGCTCTCCGGGCGAAAGTATTTTATAGAACCTAAAGTTAGATTCTTAGAAAAATCATTTAACCCGAGTATAAGAGAGATCAGAGTCCTAGAGCATAGAAAAGAAATAAAAGATCCTAATACCACCCAAATGGAGACGTGGGCCCGTAAGCCACACATCCATGTTAGTAAAAGTTTTTAATGACTAGACTCAACTTCGGCCAAGGAGTTGGGAAGGGGGATTCCTACAGGCAGTCAGCTCTGATACCAACTTGTGACGCCCCCGATTTGACTGTACACTAATCATTCACGCAAATGTGTACAACCAAGATCAGGGACTCACTTGATGATATCACAACACAACTCTAGTCACAAATTAAAATAATACATGCTTTATATTACAAGCCAGGGGCCTCGAGGGCTCGAATACATAAGCTCGAAATCACAAGAGTCACCAGAAGCAAAAAGATCCGAGTACAAACATAAGTTTAACAAGGTGCCATAAGATGGCTAGCACAAAAGTAGCAACGATCGAAAAGGCAAGGCCTCCTGCCTAGGACCTCCTAACTACTCCTCGAAGTCGAACTCCACGTAGAAACATCCTCGGGATCCTCTGGCTCCTGGACTCCACCATTTGGTTGCATCACCCGAGCAAAGAAACCGTGAGTACTCATCCAAAGTACTCCCAAGTAAGGATCTACACTACATATGCAATGGTATATGTGTAAAGGGGTAATATCTGTGGGCTAGACTGCATAATGCTAGACTAAGAGGGGGAAAGCTAGGCCTATCGAAGACTACGCTTCTGGCAGCCTCCATCTTGCAGTAGTATAAGAGAGTAGATGGTAAGTTCACCAAGTAACATCGTATATCATAATCCTACCGGGCGATCCTCCCCTCGTCGCCCTATGGGAAAGCGATCACCGGGTTGTCTCTAGAACTTGTCTGGGTGTGTTTTATTAATTATCCGGTTCTAGTTGTCATGAGGTCGGAGTACAACACCGGATCGTCCTGTTACAATGGACATGGCTATTTGAATATATTACTTCCCTGCATAGGTGCACCACATAACCCGACACGCTTGATCCCTCTGGCCGGACACACTTTCCTGGGTCATGCCCGGCCTCGGAAGATCAACACGTCGTAGCCCTACCTAGGCCCGACAGAGAGGTCAGCACGTCGGTCTAAATCCTAAGCGCGCAGGGGTCATGGGCCATCGCCCTTTGCACTTCTGCACGTTGCGTACGTGGCTGGTGAGCAGACCTAGCAATCTCCATTTCAAAGGATGTTACGGTACGCGGTCCAACCCGGTGTGCGCCGCTCAATCGTTGACATCCAGAGGGCTTCGGCTCATACCACGACGCCGGTTGCACATATCTTGTCCCTCGTGGCAGTTAGTGCATATAAGGCCAATGACCCTACTCAGATCAAATATCCAAACTCGTTAAGCATGTTATTATGAAATAACCGCAGACAATGACCAGGGCCAGGCCACCTCTCACCTCGGTGTCTCAACCTGCCATGTCGCTCCACCACAAAGATTCACTTGGGGGGTGTCGGGAACCGAGGTACACCACTACCTGGATGGAACCACCTGTCCTTTCAGCCCCCACATTGGAATCACTTGCGGGTACTCAACGAGCCGACCCGACTTTAGTCACATCATGTATCATGTCAAGTATGTATATAGTATATACCCGTGATCACATCCCGACGTGATCACGGACCAATAGTATAGCATGACAGACGGACAAGAATGTAGGGCCACTGATAGAATACTAGCATTCTATACTAAGCATTAGGATAATACATAAAGGTATCAATAGTTGTAGCAACAATGACAGGAAATGCAACAGAATAGGAGCTATTGAATCATCAAAAGTAGCAAACCTAATGCAAGAACAAGAGAGAAGAGAGTGGGTGATATCTGGTTGATCAAGGGAGGGGGTTGGCTTGCCTAGAAGCTCTGTTGCACAAGAAGAAGGGTCGCCGATGATGTAGTCGTACTGAGTGGCATTAGCGCCGGTCTCGGGGTCTACCTGAGAAGAGGGGGGGGGACAGTAAATACGGAGCAAACAAAGCATCACAAAATATAACAAGGTAACACGCGGTGCCAGGGGTGAGCTAACGCAGGGATAGGTGATATCGACGAAGGGGGAAAACATCCGGGAAAGTATTCCTGGCGTTTCGCATTTTCGTATAGACGGACCGGAGGGTGACGGTTGCAGGTTCGCTATGCTAGGAACATGTGGTTAACGAACGAACTATGTATTCGGATTCAGCTCGTCGTTCTGAGCAACTTTCATATATAAATTATTTTAATCCGAGTTACGGTTTAATTTATATGATTTTTCAAAGTTTTAAATGATTTTCTGATTTTCTGGATTTAATTCAATTCGAAAATATATTAGATATAAATGCTATGGGTACACAATAGTGCACCCAGTATTATGCATCAGAGGCTGACAAGGGAGGCCTAGTTGACTAGGTCAACCGCGCTATCAGCAGAGGCTGACTGGTGGGACAAGGGGGTTGAGTCAGCAGGGTCAAATGTTGACCAATTGACCAGTCAACTAGGTCAACGAGGGCCTACCTGCCATTGACTGGGACTAGCCCAGTCAGCAGGTTGACTGGTCAATCTGACCGGTGGGTCCTAGTATTCGGTGAGAGATGTGAATTAACAGGGATTAATTAATCTAGTTATCCTAATTAGTAGGTGGGGTCGGGTTGTCAGTGACACTCCTATTTAAACACAGTTATATTAACTAATCCTAATTAGTTACAGGGGGGCCACATGTTAGTGGTTAGTTACACGGTGGTTCGTGCCTAAATGATGGTCTGTGCGGGGGACCCACCTGGCAGGGTCCCAGCCGTGGCCAAGCACGACGACGCACTGACGGTGACCTAAACCACGACGACGATGGCCGGACTTGGCCGGAATCGTGCTATGGCCGCCCTAATGGAGCGCGGCTGGGTGAGCTCGATCCAGCGGAGCAGTGCGCATGTAGTGGTGGTCGTGGCTCCAGCGGGGGCGGGCTGTAGCGTTATCGGCGGCGTGGAGAGTGGTGCCAGAGCCCGGCTGTGCTCGGGGTCGGGGCTACGGGCACCAACACACCGAACCAGAAGCACGGGCAGGAGAAGACCAGAGCGCATTGCACCTTGGTCAGCTATCGGATGTGCGATGACATCGGCAGCGAGCTCCGCAGCGGAGGTGAGCTCGCGCAAGAATGGAGGAGCGGTCAGAGGACGCCCGCGAGGCTAGGGAGAGGGGGGAACAAGCGGAGCTCACCGTAGGAGCACTCGCGAGGCTCGGCGAGGTCCCGGAGGGCAGGGGCGGCAAATTGGCTTGGCGGAGCTCCGATGGCCGGAGGTAGGAGACGATGCGGATCCCGCGATGGAGAGGTGCCAAGCTTGAACGAAGGATTAATATTTGTTTACTTTAAAAGGTTAATTTAAATGTTATTTGTTCCTGTTTTAATTATCTTAGAGTCATATAAACATTCCCAAAATGTTGTTTGATGTTTGTTAATTATTTAGAGAATATTTACAAGCTTCTAAACTTTTTTAATTGACTGTTTTATGAAATTATAATTTGAGTTGTTATTTGAATTTGAATTTGATCTCAGTTTGAAACAAGTTAGGTTTAGCAAAAGTTTCATTATGATGATCTGGCATCATTAGCAAGGCTTTACTGTAGCTTAACTATCCGGGCATCACAAGAGTATCGAGGATTTATTTATGGAATTCAATTTATTTGGAATATTTTGGAGAGGAACTAGAAGCGTTTCGGGGTCACCAAAAGGGTTTCAGAGTTTATCGGGCAATACCGGGTATAGGTGGAAAATGTTTCCAGTGATGTTAAATTAATAATAAAAGGCTCTAGTATATGTTAGTAGACTTTTATATTTAATCTAATATCAATGAGTCTTAAAAGTCCAAGTGGTGGAGAGCTACTTGGGCCTAAATAGGTGGAGGTGCCACCTTCCTCCTTGTAGAAGGAAGGGGGCCGAATTGGAGGGGGATTCTCCCCCTCCTTGGAAAACCAAAGTGGGATGTTTCCTTACCCTTCTGGACCCCCTCTCCCTCCCTCCAACCTATATATACTTGAGCCTTTGGTCACTTTTAGATACATAAGTTTTGGAGCCTCCTCTAGTTCATCTAATTCTAATTCTAGTTGGTCCTAGTTGACTAATTAGAGCTAGACCTAGTTCCTCTAATCCTCATAATTAGAAGCCAAGTGTGGTTCTAATCTCCTTCCACTAATTCTCTAGCGACGATTATCTTTGGATGGCAAAGCGCTGTCGGATCATGAAGACCGTATGCTTGCAACCAAGTAGAGACACTACTACAGGATGCTGCTAACGCGACACTACGATCAGAGACCCTTCGAGAAACTGTGTGCGATGCAATAATCGCAAACGGTGCTGTATGTAAACCATCAGAAATGTATAAAACGTTTGCGATGACGGATGCATCAAACATGGTTCAGGTTTGATTTGCGTGTGTGATAAAGGGCATACGGTTCAGTTCAATGAACTATTTGCGATGAGTGGGAACAAAAGAAATGGGCAGCCAGATGAAGGCATGTGCGATATACGGCATGCGGTTCACTCGGATGAACTATTTGCGTTGAGACATGAGAACAGAAACAGTTCAACTTAACAAGATGTGTGTGATACGCAGCAAACAGGTCTGTAATCAGAAATGTGTGTGAAGACCGATAATAACACAGACGGTTGCTGCTAATAAGACGTGTGTGTTGTGCGATGGGATTGCATACAGAACAACAACATATATATATATATATACACACACTTATAAGGACAGCTTGCATAACCAAATTAAACATCCACTTACATAGGTGGCTACTACAACCATGGCATTTGCACACACCATAGTAAACTATTACATGCATAATTACATAGGTGGCTACGACACACATGACATTTCCACACACCAATAAAGTAAACTATATATTACATGCATGATTAACTAGCATAAATGATCATCTGATCATCATCTACTTCTTGTGACGCTTGCTCTGCTTGTGGCTCGATCCGGGCTCATCGATTTGGGTAACGAGACACTTCCTCATGTCAACGATCCACCTGTGCATCTCGTAGCATGTGTACATGATCTTGGCCGCAAACCTGAGGTGAGGTTCATCCAGTTACCGCATCCAGGCCCTGTGCCAGGATATGGGACTTGTTCTCTTGGCATCCTACTTCATCTTTTCATAGTAGGGGTTGATGATGGCCGAGGCGAGTGTCGGTGTCAAAACCGGCAGATCTCGGGTAGGGGGGGCCAAGCAATGCGTCTAGAGGATCGATGGTGACAGGAGGCTGGGGACATGATGTTTACCCAGGTTCAGGCCCTCTCGATCGAGGTAGAACCCTACTTCCTGCTATATTAGTATGGATTAATATGTGTACAAGAGTTGATCTACCTCGAGATCATAATGGCTAAACCCTAGGTCTAGCCTATGAGGATAGTGTAATATGATCCCCTCTACAGACTAAACCCCTCGGCTTATATACACACCGGATGGGACCTAGGGTTACAAGGGTGACTTGGGGAGGAATAAATTGATACATCCGGACTCTACACCTGCCTTTCTACGTACATAGGAGTCCTGGCCGAATACGGTGGAGGGCCTTCTGCTTCTTCTTCATGCAGCCTATCAATGCGGCCCAGCTTCAACGACCCATATGACTGAGGACCCCTGAATACAGGACTCCCTCAGTAGCCCCCGGACTTGCCTTCAAGGACGAGATAGTATCCGGCTTCATGTCTTCGGTCTTGCAAGGTGAGTCCTCCTGGATGATAGTTCGAATTCTTCAAATATTATAATCCGCCGATTCCACTCCACCGTCGTCTCGTCTTCCACGTGTCCAATGAATGTGAATCGTCTGGGCATCGTTTGCAAATACCCCTTTGATTGTTCAAGGGAGGTGCCTATATAAGAGAATAGATCTGTCTGCCTTTCCATCTCATTCCACGCGGAAGAAACCCTAGTGCCTGCAAAAAATCTGCAAACATGGCTAGTGCCCCGAGCTCCTCCTCGCGCCCTCATGGCCCTCGTGCAGGAGATTGGAAAAGCTGCTCTGTGTCTCACGCGCATCTGCGGACACTGCAAGCGCAGGGGTATTTCCCTCCAGAGGATCTAGTCCCCGTCCGGGCCAGACTAACGTCTGTCGACAACCAAGCCCTGGCAGAGAGCTTTCCCAACCCCTCCGATGGAGAGCGGGTATGTCTCGTCCCTTACCTTTTAAGAGGCGTGGGGTTCCCTGTCCATCCCTTTCTTAGGGGACACCTGGAGTTCTACGGCCTCCAACTGCACAATCTTACTCCAGGTTCAATTCTGCACATTGCGGGTTTTGTCGCTTTATGCGAACTTTTGTTGGGCTGCGAGCCCCACTTTGAGCTGCGGAGAAGGTATTTCTGCCTTGTCCCTCGATCGGAAGAGGGGTCCATATTTGAAGTTGGGAGCGCCGAAGTATGGCGCATAGCCGGGAGAGGCTATCTTTCTGGTACTCCTAAGAAGGCATTCGAAGAGTGGCCCTCGGAGTGGTTTTACATTGAAGATGTCGCTTTGCCGGATCCAGTTCGGCGCGGACTCCCCATGTATTCCAGCACTCCACCAAAGAAGCTTTTAAACTGGCATCCCCACGGTCCTTCGGAAGAAGAAAAAGCGGAGGTTAGCCGACTGGCCGGCAAGATTAAATTGCTTGCCAGTTCGGGGTTAACTATAATCGAAGTGATGGCCATTTCACTGAAGCGGCGTGTGCAGCGGCTCCAAGCCAGAGGACTTCCAATGTATCATTATAATTGTCAGAATGATGCCTCGCGCCGCCTACGCCTGGATCTAGATGACCCTACCATTCTAGGCGCTGTCCTGGAAGGCCTCTACAAAGGGGAGAAGCAAGACTTCATCCGTTTAACATGCCGGGAAGGCCTTTCTATGTACAATCTTCCCGACTGGGTGAGTCCTTCTCTTTGACCACTCTATTTTTCTTTGTTATGATGTATTGACCAAACTATATTCGGTTTCTCCAACAGGAGTGGAGGAAGGTGGTCAAGGGGATTTATAATCCCGCCCCGCAGCCAAAGGACCCGTTCCAAAAGACGGGCCCCGGATATGAAGAGGACCCGGACATAGGCGTAGAGTTAGAAGAGGGAGTCTTCTATCAGGCCTGCCGTGAGGGCACCTTGGTGGCTATAGTAGCCGATTACCCATCCCTCATTCCTTCTTCCCGTGTAAGTAATTTAGGGGATATCTCACTAACGAGAAGATTCCCAGTGCGCATTTACCCACCATATTCTATCATACTTAAACAGGGACGACGCTCCTCACGCCAAACTGCGCATAGACTGCCAACCCAGAGGGCGGCGCCCGCGTCGGGCGAGGCTTTGAAGCGGAAAAGGACCACGAATACCAGCGGATGATACGTCTCAAACGTATCTACTTTTCCAAACACTTTTGATATTGTTTTGGTCTCATTCTTGTATGATTTGGACTAAACTAACCCGGACTGACGCTGTTTTCAGCAGAGCTGCCTGTATGGTTTATTTGTGTGCAGGAAAACGGATTTTTAGGTGTCTTAGAAAAATCCACGAAAAATCACAGAAAATCCACGCACCCGAAGGAACCAGGGACCAGAAGTGGGACCAGAGGGGGGCCAGGGGGTGCCCAGGCGCCCAGTGGGTGCGCCCCCCCCTGGGCCGCGCCGGGGGGCGCCTGGGTGGGGCCCACACCCCCTGGTGCCCTACCTTACCTCGTATTTTTACTCCGGACTCAGAAACCCCAGATCGGAACTTCTTTCGCTGTTTTTCGTCGCGGAGCCGCCGCCACCCTCTGTTCTTCCTCGGGAGGGCTAATCTGGAGGCTGAATTGGCCTCCGAAGAGGGGAGATCGTCGCCATCGTCATCATCATCACCACTCCATCATCCCTCCATGACTTCTCCCTCCATGTGTGAGTAATTCCCCCGCTGTAGGCGAAGGGGGTGGTAGGGATTGGATGAGTTAGATCATGTAATAGTTTATCAGATCGTTGGGGGCATGTTGCCTATCATCTACTACGGTGTTTATCATCTTTGCTGCAACTTGTTATTCTTAATGCTTGACACTAGGGCCCGAGTGCCATGATTTCAGATCTGAACCATATGTGTTTGCATGAATATATTTTTGTTCGTGATCCTATCTATGAGTTGTTTGCACCTGTTACGGTCCGGAACCGGCGATCCCAAAAGTGACAGCTTGGGACACCAAAGGCGATGGTCCGTAGTTTGAGGATTACATGTATCCATTGAGTTCATTGCTTTTTCCGGTGCTCTTTGACAGGAGCACCTTAATATCCATAAGTTCCTTTTGGCCCCGTTCGTAGCGGGATGGTAGGACAAAAGAGGTTGTGCAAGTTCTTATTGCAAGCACGTACAACTACCTACGGGATACATGCCTAATGTTTGATATTTGCCTAGATGATCATTACTTTTCCGTGTGCCGTGCCCCAAGTTAGAATCTATCTCATCCATGCAGCGCCCAACCATCCATCTCCCTAGCCTACAGTGTTTTAAACCCTGCTTGTCACTAATTGCTACTTTTGCCATTTACTACTGCTATTTACTTTTACTGTTTACTTTTACTATTACTATCATCACTATCATATCACTGTTACCACTTATCTTTTGTTGCAAGTAAGTATATTTCAGGTGCGGTTGAATTGACAACTCAACTGTCAAAGCTTATAAATACTCTTTGGCTCCCCGTGTGTCGAATCAATAAATTGGGTTATTCTTACCCGCGAAGACTATCTCGATCCCTTACGGTTGAGGGTTATCAGCGGACCATCAAAGAGGTATGTTTGTTTTACCATGCGCTGGGTGGTGAAATTTTTATTATAACTTTCCGCATTGTTTCTTCCTTTTAGGAGGAATTTAAGCCGGACTGTCCCCGGAGGCGACGTCGGCCAAGCTCCAGCCAATCCGGCATCGGGCCCGTCAAGGGTGAATGCTAATTCGGTGTCGGATTGTCCTCTCTAGGAGGATTCGGATGAAGTGTCAGCTACCAATTCCGAAGTGGAGGTCGCGATGATTCATCGGCGGTGGAAAGCGGCCATGCGTGACCCTACTTTTTCCGAGGAGGCGTTTAACACCCTCAATTCTGTAGATGCCTATATCCGAGCCACTCAAGACGGACTCACCGGAGCCATTCATCAGCTTTCAAAAGATATGAGAGGAAGTTTTTAATTTGAATGTTCCCATGCTAGTAGCCATCGAGACTTAAAGCAGTTGGTACAACTGATTTGAGGATCGTTGTATTTTATAGGTCACTCGAGAGAAGAATAACTCTTTATCCAAGGAACTCGAAGAGTGCCGGACTTAGCTCGCCGAATTGAAAAATTCAAAGGAATCCAGAAAGGATGATGTTGGTAAGAATAATTGTGTCCGGAAGCTATAATAGTTCTAATGATTACTATGATATATGTACTAATGTGTAATACAACACCAGGATCGACCGACCAACTAGAAACGGAGTTAAGAGCTGACTTAGCGGACCAGAAATTTGCCGAAGAGGAAAAAGCTGCCGCCGAGCGTGCACTAACGCAAGCTATGGAAAAAAGATACCAAGCACAGGATGGAATAATTAGGCTCGAACAAGAGCTAAAGGGCGTAAAGGCCCAACTCTCCAGCGCATTGGAAGAGAATCCGAGGCTAAAAAGCGGCATGTTCAGTATGTCTCTTATACCTAGCTCTCCTTATAGTCTCTTAGTTTGAAAGTTTCTTATAAAAACTTTTTCTGCAGGTTTATTGACTGGTCAGCCTGAAGGCGGAGTATCCGGTTTTGAGGGTGATGTGCTGCAAGAGCTTTCCAGGGTCCATGAACAGGCTAGGAAGGCCATGAAGAGTATGGTCAGAGCTCTATGGCCTGGCGACTCCCCTCCAGAATCTATGGAGGATTTGGCGGACCTGTTCAAAGGGGCTCGGCGCCGCTTCGAACTATGGAAAGTGTCAACATGCCGTATGGGTGCTCGAGAAGCATGGGCTATGGTGAAGACGCGCTACACTCGTCTTGATCCAAATCACATGGCCCGTGTGGGAACTCGAGGGTCCGATGGACAGGAAATTCATCCGTGTTTGGTCTATAACCAAGTAGAAATAGCTGCCAAGCTTTCCCAACAATACTGTAAGCTAGACAGCCTGATAGAGGGAATAGAAAATGAATAGTCATTTGATTCTGTGTATTAATGTACTTTTACCGTCAAACTTATCTAAGGCTGAATTTATATAAAGTTTGTCATGGCCGACCATCTGCTTCGACCTCCATAAACCCAAAGGTTGGAGTGTTTCCGAATACTATATCTGTGGTAAAGCATGTGATATGTTCGGAAACCGGGCATTCCAGTCATAATTGCTTGAACAGACGGACTGAGTTCGGGGATTTATGTTATATTGCTATTTAATGTAAGAAACATCTTCCAGAGAGAATAGTTCCGTTAGGGGTTCCTTTCCCTGGGTCGGCGTGCATGAAGATGAAAGCCTAGGCTTTTTGATCCTATGAGAAGGATGGTAGGAAGCCATCTCCTGTGATAGCTAAGATACGCTTTAGAATGCGATATGTCGTGTATCCGTCGACAAATTATTCCCTTAAGAGCGCTAGCTTTCGGCTTCACCCAGTCTGAGGTACATATCCGGATTACCGGGCTGTAACTATCGCAGAGGTGCTCCCTTTACGCCCTAGCCGCACAATCGGAAACGTAGGGGTAAGCATAGGAGCCAGGCAACCCAGCTTGGCCAGAACTTAAGTCATATCAGTACATAAAATGGCAAGGATAAACTGTAAAAACATGCGACATTTTTAAGCAAGAAGCTTTATTGATAATGGGCTTCGTTAAAGGAAGCCCCCAGGTGTACATGAGGACGTACTCATCATGTGGCAGTTCGGGTGAGCCGAATACTTGTCAAGAAAATGTAAAGAGGAAAAGGGAGAGAAACAAGATAGTAAAATAAAAGACCTAACTTATAAAGAGGAATAAATTGCTACCGAACTATCCATAAAATCGTCGGAGCTTGGCAGCGTTCCAAGGGTTCGGCTCAAGGCGGTTGTCCTGTGCATTGCGAAGGAGATAGGCTCCACCGGTGAGTACTTTGTCAATAATGAAGGGGCCCTCCCATTTTGGTTTGAGCTTGTCCTTTTTCTTCTGTGGGAGGCATAAAACGAGTTCACCGACGTTGTATGTCTTGGCCCGCACTTCTCTGCTCTGGTATCGCCTAGCCTGTTGTTGGTAAAATATGGAACGTGCTAGCGCTCTATCGCGCTCCTCTTCAAGTCCATCTAGGTCGTCCTTCCGATCTAACTCGGCCTCCCTTTCCTCATACATGCGCACTCTAGGTGAGTCATGAATAATGTCGCGGGGCAGAAGAGCCTCTACGCCGTACACCATGAAAAAAGGTGTATATCCGGTCATACGATTGGGAGTGGTCCGCAGCCCCCAGAGTATGGAGTCAAGCTCTTCGACCCAGTGTTTATCAGACTCCCGTAGTGTCAGGGATATTACTAGCAGGTATAAACCGGCTAGGAAGGTCCGGATTACGCTAGTGAAGTTATATTATCAGAAGCCCAGTAGAGTATGTAACAGGAGGTTATAGCCCATAGAGGTTTAGGGCCCGTGTAAATGGCCCCAGGTCTGTAAACCGTCGTACCATGTAACTTGAGATGTAAGATAGAAAGAGTAGAGACCGAGGCGGACACGTTTATGAGCCGGCCTCGGGACTCTGTAAACCGGACCGGGCGTCACCTCCTATATAAAGGGATGACCCGGCGACAGTTGAGGAACAAACAACAACAGCTCGAGACACAGGCAAAGAGGATTCGCTCCCTCGTCATCGAAGCCCAAGCAATACCACACCAAACTAGACGTAGGCTTTTACCTTCATCGAAGGGGCCGAACTAGTATAAACTCCCTGTGTCCTTCGTCCGCTTTAACCCCTTTAAGCTAACCCTAGCGATGACCTCACACCAAAGTCCTTTAACCCGGACATCTGTCGTGCTAAATCCACGACAGTTGGCGCCCACCAAGAGTCGCCGTGCCGGATCTACATCGACAATGCATGCTGGGGCCTCGAGGCCGATTCAATCGAATATGGGTACCGGGTCCCCTTCGGCGGCATCCACGTCTTCATCGGCAAGATCGGCGAACCGGGCGCTGAGTCAGACACCTTCCCCAACATCATCGAGCCGGCTCAGCGTGCGAGATCAGCCCGGGTTCAGCCCGCCATGAAGCACGTTTTCGTCGGAGCAGTGCATGGAGTACAAGCCGAGGACGGATCGGATTCTGGTGGCGAGACGGTTGTCTATTCCGATGATGAATCTTCATATGGAGAGACCGAATCTTTGTATCTGTTGCAGGACGGCCGATCAGAGGGTGTGTCCGATGGCGATAGTATTCCGGACCCCTTTGATCCGCCGAACAGGGTTGCTGTTTTCATGGCCGGATCACAACCTATGCAGCAGCCCTCGATGACTGGGGTGTTAACCTCAGAGGCAGCGGGAGGCGGAGCTGGTGACCTTCCCCCGTCGCCCTCTGACGTCCTATCCACCTTAGTCGGCACCTTGACGGCGCTCGCAACAGCAGAAGTAGCCTAGGCCGACAAGGCACAGCATGATGTGGAGATCGCTCAGCTGAAGAGCCGGATTGAGAAAGCTAAGCTGGATCTGGATGCAGAGAAAGCCAGGATGGCTACAAGACAGGCAGAGCTAGATTCCCAAGCTTTCGGCTTAGGCTGGATCAGAACGCTTCACAGGAGGTAATGTATAGAAGACAACGATCTCGTCTGCCGCCGGTTTATGAGGCAAGGAATCTCTTTAGTACACAAGGAGCAGGAACTAGTAACCGTCCAGAGGTAAACCGGGGAGGAGCCCCGGGGACGGGCGCGTCGGTTCAGCCACCCGCCGCGGAGCTAAATTGCCAAGTCGCGATGACACAGCACGTGCCCACACCTCCTGATCATTATTCTAACCCGTTGGACAACATTATCGCCGCCGCTTCATGGCTGGCCACTCTTCCCATTGAGGGGACGTCCCCCATAGCAATGGAGGCACGACGGGCTAAGGAGTTGCTGGACACAACGTTAACACAGCAGCAAGCTTATTCCTATAGCCGGGAGAGGATTCACTCAACCCCCCGCCCGAGCCGGAGTTACACGAGGCACCTGGATGAACCGGATGTATCTAGCAGCGTGCGGAGACGGCACCGGCAGAGGCAGGATAATCCGGCAGGAGAAGGAGCAATTGCCCAAGAGGTGCTGGATCAGGCTAGACATATTGCTCGCGACGACACCCGTCAAGCGACGCCGGTTCACCCCACCACCACAGAAACAGGAATCATGTCCAGTTCCTTCGGGGTGTAGTGTCTCATGCCCGCTTTACGAAACGTGAAGTTACCCAGAGACTTCAAAGGCCCGCGCAAGGTACCCAACTACACGGCGGATCTGGCTTCGGAGGCATGGGTTGAAAGTTATGAGATGGCCATGGAGATGCTTGACGTGGATGAAGCTGCGTGTGCCAAATACTTCACAATGATGCTTGAGGGCACGACCCGGACAAGGCTAAAGGGTTTACCACCTAACTCCATCGGATCATGGAGGGAGTTGCGTCGCCGGTTTATCAATAATTTCAAAGACACGTGCAAACAACCGATGTCCGTGGTTGACTTAGCAGGATGTCTTCAAGGAGAGCAAGAGACCACAAGCAGTTGGGTGCGGCGAGTGTCCGAAATCCTGCATTCCTCCAATAGCATCAATCCAAGTACGGCGATAGTGACCTTGGAAAACAATTGCTGGTTCGAGTCTTTGAGGCTGAAGCTGGGACGACTCAAGCGTGATTGCAACGACATGGGAACGCTCATGAGCACTTTGGTAAAGTATGGAAACTCTGATAACACCAAGTAACCAGATGTAGACGGAGACAAATCCGGGAAGGCGAGCAAGAACGGTAAACCGGCACATGCCAATCCGGCGGGCACAGGTTATAATGGCAAGCGTAAAGCGGAGGGCAACTCAGACTTTGTGGCCAATACCAACGTTCAAGACAACGGGCAGCGCCGCAAGGGTAGACCACCCCCACGCAACAGGAGGCCACCCATCAATCTAGATCGCCAGTTGAGCGTGCCTTGCCCAAAGCACGGTACAGAGGAAAACCCGGCTACGCATCTCTGGAAAGACTGCTTTATTATGCAAGAGTTTATGAAACAGGCCAAGCATAACCACGGGCCCCCCGTCGGGTCGGGTCCCGGCTTTCAAGGTCCGGGTTATCAGGGTGGTGGATCCGGATCAGGATACCACAGCGGTAACAACAACCACAATGGCAACAATCAGCATCAGCATAACCAGCAACATGGTCAAGGTGGTTACAACAATCAAGGGAATCAACATCGTCAGCAGCAGCAGCAATCCAGATATCAAAATAATCCGAAGGAGCTAAGCAATGGGTAGTATCATGTTTTCACCACAAGTCTGTGCAAACGGGATCAAAAAGTTCTGAAGAGAGCAGTGCACCCTGTTGAACCGGCGATACCATGTTTTTTGCGTTGGTCTGAGCAACCCATTGTATGGAGCAGAGAGGATCACCCGCCACGGGTTGATAATCCGGGTCAGTTGGCCTTGGTGGTGGCACCACAGGTGGGTGGTTATAATTTCACAAAGGTGCTTATGGATGGAGGCAGCAGCATCAATATCCTATATTATGAGACTTTTCGACGTATGGGGTTGATAGACAAGAAGCTCCGACAATCCAACACAGTGTTCCACGGGGTAGTGCCGGGTAAATCGGCTTACCCAGTTGGAAAAATCGATCTGGAAGTTACCTTTGGGGATGAGCATGACGCTAGATCGGAGACAGTGACCTTTGAGGTTGTAAAGATCAGGAGCCCATATCATGCTCTATTTGGGAGGCCGGTTTACGCCAAGTTCATGGCTAGACCGTGTTATGTTTATCTACAGCTCAAGATGTCGGGCCACAAGGGAACCATCAAGATTCACGGGAGCCGTAAGATCGTGTTGGAATGCGAGGAAGGTGACGCGGCATATGCTGAGGCAGTTGTGCTACGGAGCAGCTAAAATTCTATAAGGACAATGTTGATCCGGCAGATATGTCTCCGTTGAAGAAGCCGACTACAGAGCATGATCCGGCGTTGAAGTTTATATCGGCATAGGAAACCAAGCAGGTTGACTTTGTTCCGGGCGATTCGTCCAAGTAGTTCACTATCAGTGCTAACCTAGACCCCAAATAGGAAAGTGCGCTCATCGAGTTCATCCGTGAGAACCGAGGTATCTTTGAATGGAAGCCTTCTGACATGCCAGGTATACCGAGGGAACTCGCTGAGCACAGTCTTAATATTGATCCAAAGTTTAAACCGGTCAAGCAGTATTTGCGCCGCTTCAATGAGGAGAGGCGCAAGGCTATAGGTGAAGAAGTGGCTAGGCTCTTGGCTGCAGGTTTCATAGTTGAGGTGTTTCATCCAGAGTGGTTGGCTAATCCGGTACTGGTGCTCAAGAAAAATGGAACCTGGAGGATGTGTGTTGACTACACAGACCTGAACAAAGCTTGCCCAACTGATCCCTTTGCTCTCCCTCGTATTGATTAAATTATTGATGCTACGGCGGGATGTGAGCGGCTAAGTTTTCTGGATGCATATTCAGGTTATCATCAGATCAAGATGGCAGTTAAGGACCAGGAGAAGACAACTTTCATAACTGGAGCCTTCTGCTATGTATCCATGCCTTTTGGGCTCAAGAGTGCCCAAGCAACTTATCAGCGTTGTGTACAGAACTGCCTACAAGGGCAGATTGGAAGAAATGTCCATGCATATGTTGACGACATTGTGGTAAAATCCAGGATGGAGGAGACGCTGATAGAGGACTTAAAAGAAACCTTTGACAACCTCCGGATTTACAAGACGATGCTCAATCTGGAGAAGTGTGTTTTTTGGTGTTCCAGCAGGCAAGCTCCTTGGATTCTTAGTGTCAAACAGAGGGATTGAAGCTAATCCGGAGAAGATCAAGGCGATCACATCTTTAGCTAAGCCGGCGTGTATCAATGATGTCCAGCGTGTGGCGGGCCGTATTGCAGCGTTGAGTCGGTTCATCAGCCGTTTAGGAGAAAAGGCGATCCCGCTTTACCAGATGATGAAGAAGACGGACCGGTTTGTCTAGAGCGATGCTGCAAACGTCGCGTTCGAGGATCTGAAGCGGCAATTGGCAGAACCACCAGTCCTTGCTGCCCCGGTTGACAAGGAGCCGCTATTGTTGTACGTAGCCGCCAATGCCCGTGCAGTCAGAGTAGCCATTGTGGTGGAGCGCAAAGAAGCAGGCAAAGAATATCCGGTTCAACGTCCGGTTTACTACATCAGTGAGGTCCTCATTGAGTCGAAACAAAGATATCCACACTGGCAAAAATTGGTATATGGTGTGTTCATGGCAAACCGGAAGTTGAAGCACTATTTCCAGGGCCACCCAATCACTGTTGTTAGTTCAGCTCCATTGGGGGATGTAATCCAGAACAGAAAAGGCACTGGCAGAGTGGCGAAATGGGCCATTGAGCTTAGCCCGCACAGATTAAAATATGTGCCCCGTACTGCTATAAAGTCCCAAGCACAGGTGGATTTCATCAATGACTGGACCGAATTGCAACCACCGGAGGAGAAGCCGGATCATACATATTGGACTATTCACTTTGACGGTTAAAGGCAATTGGAGGGCTCGGGGGCTGGAGTCGTGTTAACTTCCCCGTGAGGTGATAAGTTCTGTTACGTCCTCCGTTTAATGTTCCCTTGTACTAACAATGCTGCTGAGTATGAAGCTCTCCTCCATGGTTTGCGGATGGCAAAGGAGATGAACTTGAGCCAGGTTAAGTGTTTTGGTGACTCAGACCTGGTAGCACAACAAGCATCTGGTAAGTGGGACTCTAAGGATCCGCTCATGGCAGCCTATCGACGACAAGTGGATGCAATCACAGGATATTTCAAGGGATATCAGGTGGATCACATAGACCGGCAGAAAAATGAAGCAGCCGATGCATTAAGCCGGCTAGGCTCTCAGCGTAAACCGGTTCCACCTAATACCTTCTTGGATGAATTGCATAGCCCGTCAGTGCAGATACCTTCGGAGGAGGACTTGGTTGTTCCTGATCCGGAAGCATAGTTGGTCGCAACACTTCACATCATTCCGGATTGGACACTCCCTTATCTGGCATACATGAGCCGAGGTGAGTTGCCAGAGGACGAAGTCGAGGCCCGGCAGATAATCCGGCTGTCTAAATCTATGACTATCATCAATGGAGAACTTCCTCACCGCAGCGTTTCTGGAGCATTTCAGCGGTGTGTATCATTAGAGGAAGGCTGCGATATTCTTCGAGAGATTCATGAAGGGGACTGTGGTCATCACGCCGGTTCAAAGTCCTTGGTAGCTAAAGCTTTTCGTCATCGGTTCTACTGGCTGACGGCTCACGCTGACGCAGAGGACTTAGTCAGAAAATGTGACGCTTGGCAGAAATTTTCACGGCGTGCTCATGTACCGGCGCAGGAACTACGGATGATCCCAATCACTTGGCCGTTTGCAACTTGGGGGCTTGATATGGTTGGACCCTTTAAAAGATCCCAAGATCAGAAAACCCACCTGTTAGTAGCAGTGGACAAATTTACAAAGTGGGTGGAAGCAGAGCCTGTCAGTAAGTGTGATGCGGCAACAACGGTTAAGTTCATCAAAAAGGTGATTTTCAATGTTTGGCTTTCCACACAGCATTATAACTGATAACGGCACCAACCTATCGAAAGGGGATATGGAGGAGTTCTGTCAAAGGGAACACATTCGCCTCGATGTATCATTAGTAGCTCACCCTCAATCCAATGGCCAAGCTGAGAGAGCCAACCAAGAAATCTTGAGAGGCATCAAGCCCCGGCTTATGGTTCCTTTACAAAGAACACCGGGTTGCTGGGTAGAGGAGTTGCCTTCTGTCTTATGGAGCATCAACACTACGCCTAACAGATCTACAAGATATACACCTTTCTTCATGGCGTATGGTGCTGAAGCGGTTCTCCCTAGTGATATCCGGCACGACTCACCACGGGTGCCAGCTTACGTTGAAACGGATAATGAGCAAGCAAGACAAGACAGCTTGGACCGGCTGGATGAGGAACGGGACACGGCAGCAGCTCGATCGGCGATTTATTAGCAAGACCTGCGCCGGTACCACAGCTGCTGGGTCAAGACCAGGACGTTTCAGGAAGGAGATCTGGTGCTCCGACTCATCCAAGACCAGACAGATATGCACAAGCTGTCCCCACCTTGGGAAGGACCCTTTGTGGTCAGCAAAAATCTGCACAACGGATCATACTACCTTGTCGATGTTCGAGAACATAAGGACTCACGTACGGCGGAGGAGGAAACGAAGCGGCCGTGGAACAGCGCTCTTCTTCGACCTTACTACACTTGAGCCATTGGTTCCGCTTTATGTACAATGTATATATTATGATTAATAAAATAAACCGGCGCCCCCGGTAAACCGAGGAATCAGCCATCCTGTTCAAAGAGTATCACATGGGGGCTTTGCAAGAAACCTTCCATGGCCTCTTAAACCGGCGCCCTTGGCAGAATCAAGGAACCAGCCGTGTTTTTTACACAAGAGTATCACATGGGGGCTTCGAAAGAAACCTTCCATGGCCTCTTAAACCGACGCCCTTGACAGAATCAAGGAATCAGCCGTGTTCTTCAAAGGAGTATCACATGGGAGTTTTTTACAAAAGCTTACCATGGCCTCCTAAACCGGTGCCCTTGATAAATCAAGGAATCAGTCATCTTTTATATACAAACAAGAATCACATGGGGGCTTCCGTGGGCAAGGGAGTTTCCCATGGCCTCTTGATCCGGCGGCGGTATGAAGCCCATCATAAGAGCACTGCTCTGGTTACTTCGGTAATTTCCACATGATGATGAGGGGTAAAAGAGAGTGTTGGTGCCTAACCCAGCTCAAACATATGCCCCGATGAGCAAAACGGCTCACACACTACCGGGGTGCTCGCAGAGAGTTGAATACCCTTGTAGTGAACATGGCTTGGAAGCCCGGTGCATGCACCTAAAACCCCGGATTAACCTGCCTGCATCAAGTAAATCACGCCGTCCAGGTAAACCTGGTATGACCCGTCGAACCTACCACAAGTCAATCCTTCGGGACCCTGAACTTGGCCATGTTAAATTGACGATCATCGAGTTGATTACCTAAAGACAAAATCTTTACAAGATTTTGAAACATTGGGTAGCTTGTCATCGATGATTTGGTTAAGGATTGCGGAGCATCTTGACAGGCTTTGCTAAAATGGTTAATGACAGTAGCCTGGCAGCTCATAAAAAGCCTCGAATTTGGAGCCTAGCAGCTCGTAAAAAGCCTCGACTACATGGTCTTATTTGCCCAAAAAATCTTATTTCTATTTTTTATGATTTCACAAATCTTTATCATCAGGATCATTGGTTTTTAACCAAGTCCATTGATGCGAGACTGGGCAACTACAAGGTTGACCATATGTCTACAAGTTAAAGTCTGGGTCATGAACACCAGCGAGAGTTCAACCGGCGTTCATGCTAACCCGGATCAGCTATTATGCTAAACCAACAAGATAGCCAAGGGCCTCATCAGCGCCTGCACTTTAAGTTATTCCTACCGGGTTAAGGTCTACAGGCACACTTAATCAGAGGTATGGTATATGCTTGCATTTTTATGCAGTTAACAGTTATCTTTTTGAAACATGTATCATGACAGTATAATCCGTCCGGTGGTAAAACCGCCAGGACATCTTTTAGCGTTATTCGTGCAGATACAGGTGATATAAGCTGATAAAGCATTGCAAACAAATGATAAATTGGGAGATGCCAATCGAAATAGTACCATAACAGTGGGACAAAGGCAGTGTTTCAACTATTCCATTACAAGGCACTTGCAGGCCCAAATGGATCAAAGTTTCTTGCAAAGTATACAACATCTAAAAATTAAAACCGGGACGGTTTAGGATTCTTCTTCAGCATGCTGCGAAGACTGAGGGTCAACTTGCGCTGGATCTTCGTCGACTTCTGCCAGCTACTGGAAGTCAGGAGCGCTCTAGTCAATCTTGGAGATGGCACGGAAGTACACTTCATCATTTATAAGATCTGACGGGTCAATATCTGGAGCGAAAGTGTGATTATGAACTGGTGGGATCGGATCATCAGTGTCGTAAACCGGCCGCTCCACCCCCGAATTCTCTAGATCATAAGCCAGATGATACCTTGTTAGATCTGCTTCGTCAGCAAGCTTACTGGCGAGAGGGCGCGTGTCCTTGGTTAAGGAACGGAGATCTTCAGCAGAGAAGGCTGACCCGTCCTCTTTCATGCTGGGGTAGCCGTTCATGGCCTCCGTCGGATCAAAATCGGGGACCCATGCTTTGGCCCGAGTCAATGCTATGAGAGAACCAGCTCGTGCAGCAGACTTCTTCACCTCAACAAGGCGCGCAGGCAAGACATAAAGCTTTTCCAGAGTGGCTTGGATGGTGGTCGGCGCCAGTTTATTGTGCGACATGGCACTGATAGCCCTTTGAGCACCGGAGTAGAGCTGCTCCACCAGGTTATAAGCAGCTTTGGGCTTCTTCCGAACATCATCTCCAAGATGAGTGATGTGCCTCCCTGTATACAATTGACGAGTTAAACCGGAGCAGACTAAAGATCGCAGAGAGGCAAACATACAAAAACAGGTACTCACCGAAGATAGCAGATGTCATGTTCTCTATTTGCTGTTTCAACCCGGATAGCTCCTGTGCAACCGGATTGAGAGCAGCTTCAGCATCCTTTGCTCTTTTTTCTAGAGCGTCCCTCTGCACCTCCCATGTGGACCGCTCCGCTTCAAAAAAATTCTTCAATTTTTCCATGTTAGCCAAAGCAAGGACAAGTTCTTCCTTAGCTTTGGTTGAAGCAGTCTCATGGAAGGCCAAGCTATTCCGGAGCTCCGTTGCCTCCGAAGCTCTCCGTTTCAAGTCAGCCTGCAAGGAAATCAAACAGGTTAGAAGGATAGATCAATCAAAGTCTCAAGCACATAACAAGTTATGCACTCGACACTTGGGGGCTAATGTACAATTGAAGTAAAGAAATCAATTTTTTTCAGACAAGTCCCAAGCCCATAAGCAAGCTATGACCTTGGCACTTGGGGGCTAATGTACATTCATTCTCAGACGTAAGTAAAGTCACGGTTCACCTACAAGGAAGCTAAACCGGCACTTGGGGGCTACTATGGCCTAAAGGTAGGATTGCAAAGTACAAAGCAGAAACGGGAAGCAAAAGGAAAGAAAGTCACCTCATATTTATCTTTCATCATGTTGACTAAGCCGGCTTCATAGTCACGGCTGGTGAAGAGCCGGTTCAGATACCCATAATGGAGTTCCTGGGCACTCAGCTGAGCATAGATTGATAAGTCTGTGCTCCACTTGCCTTTATCTTGTTGAAGTTTTTCTTCCTTGGCAGTATGCCTAGCCAAGGCAATAGGCTCGGTGGGAGTAGAGAATCCTATCCCAGTTATTTCAACATCCGCCGTTGAGGTGGCCGTTGGCTGAAGGGGATCAGCAGTGCGCACTGGGCTGACAGGAGCCGGGCTAGCCCGAGGAGGACTAACCCGGACAGGGCTTGCCGGTTCAGCCATGTTCTCCATATCGTCACCCCCGGAGCAGCAAGATCTTCATGATCCATAGAGGCGGGATCATGGAGCTGAACTTCAACATTGTCCTCTGGAGGGTTGGCCGCTTTAGGGTCCTCGGCCGGTTCAGCAGTGGTGGTCTCAGCAGCCGTTTTATTTGCTCTTGCCTTTTTGCTAGGCTTGGGCATTCTGATAAAGGTCAAAAGAACAATGAGAATCACAAAGTTAACACAGGAAGATAAACCGGACGTTTGAAAGGATAACTTACCCAGGAACGGTCTTAAGCACCGGGATCTGAGTGGCAGTAGACTCGCCGGAAGAAGACAGAGGAGCCTCCTGATAGTTGGGATCAGACGTTTTAAGAGGTTTACGTATAAGGCCTGCTTTTGGATGAAGAAGGGTTGGAGTGAGCAAAACCTCTGAACGGCGTCTGCGAGCTGGCGTGAGGGGTATCCCGGACGATTCAACCACATGGCCGCTATGGCGCGTGGTCCGGCGAGCTTCATGTTGCTGTTTCTTCAAACGAAAGTTGGGATCCAATTGAGCATAAGGGTGAGAAAATGGATATTTCCGGGATACCCGACGGATTTTGGGTGGCAACGGTTCTGAATCAGATGAGAGAGAAATTACCTCAACTCCCTCCGCTTTACTTCCCTCCGCCAGATCCTGCGAAATGGCGTTGTTAACATAAATTCACACAAAGGGAGATCAAAGGACATAAGAGTCAAGCAGTACCTCAGAAGCCGGATCATCTTCCTCAGGGTTTGAACCGGAAGCAGCAACAGCTTACTTTTTCTTCACAGCAAAGGTTTTCTTGCGTGTTGGCTTGGCCGGTTTATCCTGCGCTTTCCTCTTCCAGAAGGGATCATTGGCCTATGAAAAGGAACAAGAACATGTTGAAAACAAGTGATATGAATAGATTAAACCAAAAAGAAACGGTCAGAAGAGATTTATCGATGGCGGTTTGTTGGTTAAACAGAATGAAGCTAAACCGGTCCAGCTGCAATCCTCCAGAGGGATGTTCAGCATTTTCTTAGCAAACTCATTAACTTCATTATCAGGAAGTACTACTTTTGTGTGGCGTTGAGGATCTTCCGGTTTGCCGATATATTTGCACATCAGGCTTGAGCGCCGGCTTAGTGGAAGAATGCTCCAAGAGAGCCAGCAGTGGACGAAGTCAACTCCGGTTAAACCGTTTGCCACGAAAGCCGTGAGCTTGGAAAGTTGAGGGGCATATCGAGCCCGATCTTGGGCGCTTAGACGCTGCGGCAAAGGATGGGTTGACGCCAGACGGTAAGCGCGGTAACCCGGCAGTGGGTTTTTTCCTTCTGGCGAAGTGTCTTTGCAGTAGAACCATGTCTGGTTCCAATCCTTAGGGTGGCTGTGAAGAGTGGCGTGAGGAAAACTGACGTCCTTCCTTTTCTGGATGCTGACACCACCCAGCTCCTGATGAGGCCCATCAGAAAACTCAGTTCGGCGGTTCAGATGGAAGAAATCCCGAAACAGATCCACTGATGGTTCTTCTTGAAGGTATGCCTCCGAGAAAACTTGGAAGTTACAGATGTTCGATACAGAATTCGGGCCTATATCTTGTGGGTGGAGTTGAAAAACGGTTAACACATCACGGAAGAACTTTGAACCGGGAGGACTGAAACCCCGGGCCAGATGATCATAGAAGACTATGATTTCTCCCTCCTTAGGCTCAGGAGGGCACTCATTTCCAGGGGGCCGCCAGTGCAGTACCTCCTTAGGGCCCCGAACAGCAATTGAGGCTGCTTCTACTAAATCGTCTTCCATAATCCGGGACGAAACCCAGTTGCAAGCAATGAATTGTTTCGTTGTGGAAGCAATTTCTCCAAGAAAGGGACACTGGAAAAGATAATACAAGACCCGGTTTACCAACTGCTAGATATAAACCGGCGCATTCTATGAAGATATGGACTCAATTGTCGGTTTAAACAAGGGACTAATGGTATCTACTAACCCGGAAGTAGGTATGAACGAGACAGCTACAGGTTTATGGCAATAGAAGGAGAAAGTTAAACCGTCAATTATGGAAGTAGGCTTAAAAATCTAAACCGTCGGGGTAAGCATATGAAGCGCAAGTTATGACTAAACCGGCGATATAAGCGGACAAGCTACGGATCTAAAGTGTGGGAAACAATTTTTACATGAAGCAGAGGTAAAATATGGATCTACAGCGCAGGAAAAAGACAGAATAATACAAGTTATATTCAGTGAAGGCAGCAGAAGTTCTCTATAGATTCAATATAAACTAGCAGTGCTAGAGAAGATAAAGTAGAATGATGGAGCGGAAGCGCACGGATGAGGGTCAAGCCTGACGAGTTGTATATCTACAGCTAAGACTAACCTACGGCGATGAACTACGAAGAAACGAGGGTTCGTGGCGAGCTATAGAAGAAACCCTAGAGCTAAGATCTATGGGGAAGAAGATAGCATACCCGAGGAAGTAGAGGACGGCGGTGAGTTTTCTGGACGCGTTCAGGTCGATGCAGCGGCCGGGCTTGTGGACGACGGCGAGCTCGAAGAACAGCGGCGGAGGTTCGAGCACTGGAGATGGAGGAAGAAGAAGCAGAAGGGGAAAAGAGATGGGCCTTGGCTGTATTTATAGGCCGAGGGGATAAAACGGCAAGCGCGGGAATCGAGGAGGCCAGAAATCAGATAAAGATTGAGCTGTCGCCTCGATCTTCGGTGCGGCAATAACGAAAGGTAACAAACAGATGCGGGCATTAAATGTGCAGATGATGTCACGACAGATTGAAGCGATTTTAGGAAATGACGTCATGGCCGGTTTATGAAGCATACAAGAACTGCGGGAAGGGAAATTCGTGCAAGGCTTTGAAGACTGACATGAACAAGTTCAAATCAATCTGGGGCCTAATGTCAGGGATATTACTAGCAGGTATAAACCGGCTAGGAAGGTCCGGATTACGCTAGTAAAGTTATATTATCAAAAGCGCAGTAGAGTATGTAACAGGAGGTTATAGCCCATAGAGGTTTAGGGCCCGAGTAAATGGCCCATGGTCTGTAAACCGTCGTACCATGTAACTTGGGATGTAAGATAGAAAGAGTAGAGACCGAGGTGGACACGTTTATGAGCCGGCCTCGGGACTCTGTAAACTGGACCGGGCGTCACCTCCTATATAAAGGGACGACCCGGCGACGGTTGAGGAACAAGCAACAACAGCTCGAGACACGGGCAAAGCGGATTCGCTCCCTGGTTATCGAAGCCCAAGCAATACCACACCAAACTAGACGTAGGCTTTTACCTTCATCGAAGGGGCCGAACTAGTATAAACTCCCTGTGTCCATCGTCCGCTTTAACCCCTTTAAGCTAACCCGAGCGATGGCCTCACACCTAAGTCCTTTAACCCGGACATCTGCCATGCTAAATCCACGACACGTAGGGAGCGCACTAGTCGGGGTTTAATTCCGCTCATAATCAAACCATTGGCCCTTTTGACCTGACCATTTGTTTGAGGGTGGTATACGAAAGCGTAATTGAGTTTTATACCCAACTTTGCACACCAGTTTTTTACCTCGTCAGCTGTGAAATTGGACCCATTATCTGTGATAAGACTGTGCGGGACACCATAACGGTGTACTACGCTAGATATAAAATCTATCACAGGCCCTGCTTCAGCTGTTTTTACTGGCTTGGCTTCTATCCATTTAGTGAATTTGTCTACCATTACCAGTAAGTGTTTTCTTTTATGACTTCCCCCTTTAAGGGGTCTGACCATATCAAGCCCCCAGACCGCAAAAGGCAAAGTAATGGGGATTGTTCTCAGTGCGGTGGGAGGCATGTGACTTTGATTTGCAAAGAGCTGGCAGCCAACGCAGTGTTGGACTAAGGTTTGGGCGTCTGCTCGGGCAGTAGGCGAGTAAAACCAGCGCGAAAAGCTTTGCCTACGAGCGCTCTTGCTGCAGCATGGTGACCGCCCATTCTAGCGTGTATTTCAGTGAGAATTCTCCTTCCCTCCTCTTCGGAGATGCACCTTTGGAGAATAACGGTTGTACTTTTCTTGTATAGTTCACCTTCGTGAACTTTGTAGGCTTTTGAGCGCCGGACTATGCGGAGAGCCTCATTTTGATCATGGGGGAGTTCCTGCCTATTAAGGTAAGCTAGGAAAGGCTCTATCCAAGGGGCTATGACAGCCATGATTTTGTGAGCTGAAGGAGTTATCTCCATGCTTGGATCTCTGATGACATCGTGATTGAGTTCGGCTAGGGGTGTGTTTGGATCCGTATTTGTATCGCCGCTCGCGTCCTGCCATGTTACTGATGGCTTAAACAACCGTTCCACAAATGTGTTCGGTGGGATGGGGTCGCGTTTAGCTCCCATGCGTGCGAGTATGCCAGCTGCCTGGTTATTATCCCGGGCTACGTGATGGAATTCCAACCCCTCAAATCGAGCCGACATTTTTAATATGACATTGCTATAAGCTGCCATTTTTGAATCCTTCGCACCAAAATCCCCGTTGATTTGGGAGATGGCGACATTTGAGTCTCCGTGTACCTCGAGGCGTTGTATGCCCATGGATACGGCTAGTCAGAGACCATGCAATAGGGCCTCATATTCGGCTGCATTGTTCAAGTCCATATACATAATCTGTAAAACGTACCGAACCCTATCCCCTGTTGGAGATGTCAGTATTACACCGGCCCCCCAGCCCGGATAGCATTTTGGAACCGTCGAAGTACATTGTCCAGTGGGAGTATGAGCCGTACTCTTTAGGGAGTTCAGCTTCGGTCCATTCTGCGACAAAGTCGGCCAACACCCGGGATTTAATAGTCCGGCGCGGCTTGTAGGATATTTCGAACGGTAAGAGCTCAATGGCCCATTTGGCTATGCGTCCCGTGGCGTCTTTATTATTGATAATATCATTGAGTGGTACCTCAAATGCCACTGTGATCGAACACTCTTGAAAGTAGTGCCGGAGTTTCCGAGATGACATGAAGACTGCATAGGCAATTTTCTGATAGTGGGGGTACCGTGATTTACATGGTGTGAGAACCTCGGATACATAGTATACATGCTTTTGAACCGGGAATTTATGTCCCTCTTCGGCTTGTTCAACGACGAGTACGACACTCACCACCTGGCGAGTAGCTGATATGTACAGTAGCATTTGTTTGCCAACACCGGGGGCGGCTAGGATTGGGTTGCTTGCTAGTAGAGATTTTATTTCTTCCAATTCGGTTGTGGCCGCATTTGTCCATTCAAAAATTTTAGTGCACCGTTGCAATCTGTAAATTGGCAATGCTTTATCTCCTAACCTCGAGATGAAGCGGCTTAAAGCCGCTACGCAGCCTGCTAGTTTTTGTACTTGCTTGAGATCGGTTGGTATTTTGAGTTCTGACAGGGCCCGGATTTTGGCTGGGTTAGCTTCGATTCCTCTATGGGATACGATGAACCCTAATAGCTTTCCGACCGGAACGCCGAAGACACATTTTTCGGATTGAGCCTTATGTCATATTCTCGGAGGTTGGCAACGTAAGGCGGAGATCATCCACCAAGGTCTCGACGTGTTTGGTCTTTACGACTACGTCGTCAACATATGCCTCCACTATTTTTCCAAATTGTTTTTCTAAGCATGTTTGAATCATGCGTTGATATGTGGCGCCAGCGTTTTTGAGTCCGAAGGGCATAGTGTTGAAACAAAAGGGGCCATACGGGGTGATAAATGCCGTTGCAGCCTGATCGGATTCCTTCATCTTTATCTGATGGTATCCGAAATAAGCATCAAGGAAGCACAGCGAGTCATGTCCGGCCGTTGCATTGATAATTTGGTCAATGCGGGGTAAAGGAAAGGGATCCTTTGGGCAAGCCTTATTCAGGTCCGTGAAATGGACACAGAGGCGCCAAGATTTATCCTTCTTCGGTACCATGACTAGGTTGGCTCGCCAATCTGGATGTTTAATTTCTCTGATGAATCCGGCTTCCAATAGTGTGACTAACTCTTCTCCCATTGCTTGTCTTTTGGGTTCAGAAAATCATCGTAGTGACTGCTTGACTGGTTTGAACCCTTTTATAATATTGAGGCTGTGTTTGGCCAGCCTACGTGGGATTCCTGGCTTGTCTGAAGGGTGCTAGGCGAATATATCCCAATTTTCCCGAAGGAAGGCGCGTAACGCATTGTCTACCGCCGGATCCAGCTGTGCCCCGATGGATGCCATTTTGTTAGGGTTCGTTGGGTGCACTTTGAATTTGTTGATTTCGTCAGTGAGCTTGAAGGAGGTAGACTTTGATCTTTTGGCGAAGATGACATCGTCGGCATCCACGTTTGATCGTAGGGTGGTGAGTTCTTCATCCGCGAGAGCTTTGGATAATGCCTCTAAGGCTAAGGATGCCGTTTTGTTTTCGGCGTGGAGTGCTCTATCCAGATCACTTATTATTGTGATCACCCCATTGGGCCCTGGCATTTTAAGCTTCATGTACCCGTAATGGGGTATAGCTTGAAAGCGCGAGAAAGTGTCCCGTCCTAGAAGGGCATGGTATCCGCTGTGAAAGGGCATAATGTGAAAGAGTAGTTCCTCCGATCTGTAGTTGTCGGGTGAGCCAAACAATACATCGAGCTTAATGCTTCCTGAAAACTTGGCCTCGCGGCTTGGTATAATTCCCCTAAAGGTTGCGTTGGAGTGCTCAATGCGGGATTTCTCGACCTGCATTTTTGCAAGCGTTTCCTCATATATGAGGTTTAGTCCGCTCCCTCCGTCCATAAGTACTTTAGTGAGGCGGAAGCCGTCCACTATTGGGTCTAGTACAAGAGCTGCTGATGCTCGGATCGGCCGGACTCGAGGTGCGTCTTCGGCAGAAAAACTAATTGTTGTGTCGCTCCATGGGCTTGCAGAGCTAATTTGGTAAACCTCGGCAAGTTCGCGATTTGATCTCTTGCGATGATTATTTGAGGGGAATGTCTCGAAGACAGTGAAGACATCGATGTCTTTCTCCCTTGGTGTGGTGGGTGCAAGAATTGTTGTACCGCTCTTTGCTACCTGTCGGAGTACCCAACATGCTCTAAGGCGATGGTTTGGGACATTGTCCGGGGTTGCGTGTATTTGGCAAGGTGTATTGAGTAGTTCGTCTAGTACGGACCTGTGCCTTAGAAGAGGCTTGTTCTTCTTTCCAATAGGAATGCTATCGCATGACCAACTAGGGCAAGTCCGTTTAGCTTTAGTGACGTACTGTCCGGATATGGACTGTTCTAGAGGTGTATTCTGGGCTTTCCGAATATTTTCCATTGCGTAGTACTTCCATACTAACTGCGATAATTCTGTGAAACTCAGAACACGACGTCGGTTGAGGGCGTTCAAGACTCCCTCGTCCATGCAATTGCGGTGAAATAGAGAAACTGCTTTGTCCTCGCAGCGGTCCTTGATCTTGTTTTTAACAAGTAGGAATCTGGCCCAAAAGTGGTTGACCGTTTCCTCAGGCTGTTGTTGTATGTTCGCGAGGTCATCTATGTCTGGGATTTTAGATTTACTTGAAAAGTTTTTCCCAGGGCGGGTGGGTGTTGGGAAATTTTGAATCCCGACCCAGAGTGGTATTCGGGGTTTTAACAACCCCCGGTGGTGACAATCTGGTTTCGATGGGATCTAATTGCCCTTCGGGCCCGGCGTCGGTCCGAGAGCTCGAAGAACATAGTGCGCCTCCTGACTGGGAGGTGTTCGGCTCGATGGGTTCAGAGATCCGGACTGTTGCGGTCTTCGTCTATAGAGGAGAAGTCTCTATGGTTCCATCATCCACCGCTGCTACTAGATGAGTGATCGGAGAAGGGCCGATCTCGTCATGGCCGGATTTAAGTCCGATTTGATCTCTTGGCGATGAAAGCCCCAGGGTGGCGATGCGATCCATCAGCTCATTTATGGGCAAGAGCTCTGCCAAAGTCGTGTCATCGGAGTAGCCGGAATCGGCATAAAGGTGATGCTCGACGGCCGCAGGGAGTGCGGCCGGCCCAGAGTCCATGCGGGCGCATACAGTGAACCCGCCGAGCTGGAGGACCTGGCCGATAGCCAGGCTATTTCCGAGGGTGATCCCGTCGTCGATGATGAGACGCACCATCGATCGCTCATGGAGAGTGCATAGTGGAGCTCTCAATGAAAGCACCATTATCGGTGTCAAAACCGGCAGATCTCGGGTAGGGGGCTCAAGCTATGTGTCTAGAGGATCGATGGTAACAAGAGGCTAGGGACACGATATTTTCCCAGGTTCAGGCCCTCTCGATCGAGGTAAAACCCTACTTCCTGCTATATTAGTATGGATGAATATGTGTACAAGAGTTGATTTACCTCGAGAACGTAAAGGCTAAAGCCTTGGTCTAGCCTATGAGGATAGTGTAAGATGATCCCCTCTACAGCCTAAACCCCTCAACTTATATACACACCGGAGGGGACCTAGGGTTACAAGGGTGACTTGGGGAGGAATAAATTGATACATCCAGACTCTACAGCTTCCTTTCTACGTACATAGGAGTCCTGACCGAATACGGGGGAGGGCCTTCTGCTTCTTCTTCATTGGGCCCATCAATGCGACCCAGCTTCAACGACCCGGATGACTGAGGACCCCTGAATAAAGGACTCCCTCAGCGAGTTCAACCAGGGAGTCCTACTTCGTGCTGCCCCAGACCCTGTAGTGCTCACGGATTTCGACAAGGTTCTCGCTGGCCAAGCCCGTAACCGTGAGCGCTTTTACATCGTCGGTGGTTTCTGATACGTCTCCAACGTATCTATAATTTTTTATTGTTCCATGCTATTATTTATGATGTCTTGGATGTTTAATGGGCTTTGTCATACAATTTTATATCATTTTTGGGACTAACCTACTAACCCAAAGGCCCAGTCCAGATTCCTGTTTTTTTGTGTGTTTCAGGGTTTTGCAGAAAAGGAATATCAAACGGAGTCCAAATGGAATGAAACCTTCGGGGGAGATATTTTTGGAGAAAATCATGCACAGGAGACTTGAGAACCACGGAGTAGGGGCCACGAGGTGCCCATGAGGGTGGGGGGCGCGCCCCCCTGCCTCGTGGGTCTCTCGTGAGTCCCCCGGTGTCCTCCTTCCTCCTATATAAACCTATGTACCCTAAAACCATTAGCAATAGAGAGAAAACCTTAATTCCACCGCCGTAACCTTCTGTTCCCGTGAGATCCCATATTGGAGCCTGTTCCGGAGCTCCGCCGGAGGGGGGATCCATCACGGAGTGCTTCTACATCATGCACCATGAGTTGTGAGTAGTTTACCACCGACCTTCGGGTCCATAGCTAGTATCTAGATGGCTTCTTCTTTCTCTATGGATCTCAATACAAAGTTCTCCTCGGTCTTCGAGGAGATCTATTTGGTGTAATCTCTTTTTGCGGTGTGTTTGTCGAGCTCTGATGAATTGTGAGTTTATGATCAAGATTATCTATGAGAAATATTTGGTTCTTTTCTGAACTCTTTATGTGTGCTCATAATATCCTTGCAAGTCTCTTCGAATTATTGGTTTGGTTTGGCCTACTAGATCTATAGTTCTTGCAATGGGAGAAGTGCTTGGCTTTGGGTTCAATCTTACGGTGTCCTTTCCCAGTGATAGTTGGGGCATCAAGGCACGTATTGTATTGTTGCCATCGAGGATAAAAAGATGGGGTTTATATCATATTGCTTGACTTTATCCCTCTACATCATGTCATCTTGCTTAAGGCGTTACTCTGTTCTTATGAACTCAATACACTAGATGCATGCTGGATAGCGGTCGATGTGTGGAGTAATAGTAGTAGATGCAGACAAGAGTCGGTCTACTTGTCTCGGACGTGATGCCTATATAGAATGATCATGCCTAGGTAGTCTCATAATTATTTGCTTTTATATCAATTGCTCGACAGTAATTTGTTTACCCGCCGTAGATTATCGCTATCATGAGAGAAGCCACTAGAGAACACTATGGCCCCCGGGTCTATTCTCAACGTATCAACCTACATCTACTTTACTTTTTCCGCTTTTACTTTCTGTTCTTATAAACAAAAATACCAAAAATATAAACTATCATCTCTATCAGATCTCACTTTCGTAAGTAACCATAAAGGGATTGACAACCCCTTATCGCGTTGGCTGCAAAGTTCTTATTTGTTTGTGCAAGTGCGAGGGACTCGCGCGCGGTCTCCTACTGGATTGATACCTTGGTTCTTAAAAACTGAGGGAAATACTTACGCTATTGTGCTGCATCTCCCTTTCCTCTTCGAGGGAATACAACGCAAGCTCGAGAAGTAGCAAGAAGAATTTCTGGCGCATTGAAGGGATTCAATTATGATAATTGTTCTTTGATTGATTGTATTTCCTTGTTGCAATCCGTAATAAATTCTCCGCATGCTTATAGTCAAAATAAAGTTTTCACCAAACACATAGTTGATGCTTTGATGCAATCTTATGAAGAAAAACTTGAGTTAGAAGTTTCTATCCCTAGAAAACTTTATGATGAGTGGGAACCTACTATTAAAATAAAAATAAAAGATCATGAATGCTATGCTTTGTGTGATTTGGGTGCAAGTGTCTCCACTATCCCAAAAACTTTGTGTGATTTGCTAGGGTTCCATGAGCTTGATGATTGTTCTTTAAATTTGCATCTTCCGGATTCCACTATTAAAAACCTATGGGAAGAATTAATGATGTTCTTATTGTTGCCAATAGGAATTATGTGCCCGTAGATTTCATTGTTCTTGATATAGATTGCAATCCTTCACGTCCTATTATTCTTGGTAGACCTTTCCTTAGAACGATTGGTGCAATTATTGATATGAAGGAAGGAAATATTAGATTCCAATTTCCGTTAAGGAAAGGCATGGAACACTTTCCTAGAAAGAAAATCAAATTACCATATGAATCTATTATGAGAGCCACTTATGGATTGCCTTCCAAAGATGGCAATACCTAGATCTATTTTGTATCGTGCCTAGCTAGGGGCGTAAACCGATAGCGCTTATTGCGAGGCAACCCAATTTTATATTTTTTGTTTTTTGCTGCTGTTAGGGATTAAATTTTGCATCTATCTTCTGTTTACATGTGGTTTCATGTTTTTTTAGTGTTTGTGCCAAGTAGAACCTTTGGGAAGACTTGTGTGAAGTTTATGTGATCTTGCTGTGAAAAACAGAATCGTTAGCGCTAGCTAAAATGGTCATCAGATTTTACTGGAGCGTGATATTTAGTAGATTCTTTTTGAAGATGATTAAGAGACAAATTCCTCACGTTTACCAATTTAGTTTGAATTTTTTGGAGTTACAGAAGTATGCGAAACCTGCAGATTACTACAGACTGTTCTGTTTTTGACAGATTCTGTTTTTCGTGTGTTGTTTGCTTATTTCAATGCATCTATGAGTAATATTGGGCCGTATGAACCATAGAGAAGTTGGAATACAGTAGGTTTAACACCAATATAAACAAAGAATGAATTCATTGCAGTACCTTTGAGTAGTGATTTGTTTGCTTATACTAACGGAGCTCACGAGAATTTTTGTCTAAGTTTTGTGTTGTGAAGTTTTCAAGTTTTCAAGTTTTGAGTATTGCTTTGATGGACTATGGAACAAAGAGTAGCAAGGGCCTAAGCTTGGGGATGTCCATGGCACCCCAAGTAAAATTCAAGGACAATAAAAAGCCTAAGCTTGGGGATGCCCCGGGAATGCATCTCCTCTTTCGTCTTCATCCATCGGTAACTATACGTGGAGCTATATTTTTATTCACCACATGATATGTGTTTTTCTTGGAGCGTCTTGTATAATTTGAGTCTTTGCTTGTTAGCTTGCCACAATTATCCTTGCTGGACACACCTATTTGAGAGAGTTAAATATGGCCTAGGAATTGTTAGAACACTCTATGTGCTTCACTTATATCTTTTGAGTTGAATAGTTTTGCTCTAGTGCTTCACTTATATCTTTTAGAGCACGGTGGTGATAATATTTTGAAGAAATTGTTGAACTCTCATGCTTCACTTATATTCATTTGAGAGTCTATTAAAACAGCATGGTAATGTGTTTAGGCTATAAAACTAGTCTTCACATGATAAACATCCAATAACAATGTAGTAAAAACTTTCGCACTAATTGCATTGAATATGATGAGATGTTGGATGCTTGATAATTGTATTGAGATATGAGGATAGTGATATTAGAGTCATGCTAGTGGAGTTATTATGAAATTGAGTAACACTTGTGTTAAGGTTAGTGATTCCCGTAGAATGCACGTATGGTGAACCGCTATGTGACGAAGTTAGAGCATGAAGTATTTGTAAAGTGCCAACCTTTGTGTGGAGGTCGGGGGCGCGTGATGGTTAACTCCTACCAACCTCCACCTAGGAGCATGCGTTGATTGCTTTGTTTTGATGACTCGTAGATTTTTGAAATAAGTATATGAGTTCTTATGACTAATGTTGAGTCCATGAATTGTACGCACTCTCACCCTTCCACCATTGCTAGCCTCTCTTGTACCGCACAACTTTCGCCGGTACCATACATTCACTATATATCCTTCCTCAAAACAGCCACCATATTATTCCTCAAAACAGCCACCATACCTACCCATCATGGCATTTCCATAGCCATTGCGAGATATATTGCCATGCAACTTTCCACCATTCTGTTCATATGACACGCATCATATTGTCATATTGCCATGCATGATCATGTAGTTGACATCGTATTTGTGGCCAGGCCACCATGCATAACTTTTCATACATGTCACTCTTGTTTCATTGCACATCCCGGTACACCGCCGGAGGCATTCATATAGAGTCATACTTGTTCTAGTATCGATTTGTAATTCAATGAAAGTGTGATGATCATCATTATTAGAGCATTGTCCCATGGGAGGAAAGGCTAAATCAATAAAGCCCCTCCGCAAAAAAAAGAAAAAAAAAGAAAAAAAAGAAAGGCCAAAGAAAAAAGAAAGGCCCAAAAAAAGAAAAAAAAGAAAAGAGAAATAAAAAGGGACAATTGCTACTATCTTTTTTCCACACTTGTGCTTCAAACTAGCACCATGTTGTTCATTGTAGAGAGTCTCATGCTTAGTCACTTTATATACTAGTGGGAATTTTCGTTATATAACTTGGCTTGTATATTCCAACGATGGGCTTCCTCAAATGCCCTAGGTCTTCGTGAGCAAGCAAGTTGGATGCACACCCACTAGTTTCTTTTGTTGAGCTTTCATACATATTTAGCTCTATTGCATCCGTTGCATGGCAATCCCTACTCACTCACATTGATATCTATTGATGGGCATCTCCATAGTCCGTTGATACACCTAGTTGATGTGAGACTATCTCCCTCCTTTTTGTCTTCTCCACAACCACCTCTCTATTCCACCCATAGTGCTATGTCCATGGCTCACGCTCATGTATTGCGTGAAAGTTGAAAGGTTTGAAAGAATAGAGTATGAAAACAAGTGCTTGGCTGAAATTGGAGTTGTGCATGATATGAATATTTTGTGTGATGAAGAGGGAGCATAGCCAGACTATATGATTTTGTAGGGATAACTTTCTTTTGCCATAGTATTTTGAGAAGACATGATTGCTTTGTTAATATGCTTGAAGTATTATTATTTCTTATGTCAATATAGACTTTTGTCTTGAATCTTTCAGCTCTGAACATTCATGCCACAATTAAGACAATTACATTGAAAACCTTTGTTGGTTAGCATTCCACATAAAAATTCTATTTTTATCATTTACCTTCTCGAGGATAGCAGGAATTAAGCTTGGGGATGCTTGATACGTCTCCAACGTTTCTATAATTTTTTATTGTTCCATGCTATTATTTATGATGTCTTGGTTGCTTAATGGGCTTTGTCATACACTTTTATATCATTTTTGGGACTAACCTACTAACCCAAAGGCCCAGTCCAGATTGTTGTTTTTTGCCTGTTTCAGGGTTTTGCAGAAAAGGAATATCAAACGGTGTCCAAACGGAATGAAACCGTCGGGAGAGATATTTTTGGAGAAAATCACGCACGGGAGACTTGAGAACCACGGAGTAGGGGCCACGAGGTGCCGACAAGGGTGGGGGCACGCCTCCCTTCCAAGGGCGTGCCCCCTGCCTCGTGGGTCCCTCGTGAGTCCCCCGGTGTCCTCCATCCTCCTATATAAACCTACGTACCCCGAAACCATCAACAACAGAGAGAAAACCTTAATTCCACCGCCGTAACCTTCTGTTCCCGTGAGATCCCATCTTGGAGCCTGTTCCGGAGCTCCGCCGGAGGGGGGACCCATCACGGAGTGCTTCTACATCATGCACCATGAGTTGTGAGTAGTTTACCACAGACCTTCGGGTCCATAGCTAGTATCTAGATGGCTTCTTCTCTCTCTATGGATCTCAATACAAAGTTCTCCTCGGTCTTCGAGGAGATCTATTCGGTGTAATCTCTTTTTGCGGAGTGTTTGTCGAGATCCGATGAAGTGTGAGTTTATGATCAAGATTATCTATGAGAAATATTTGGTTCTTTTCTGAACTCTTTATGTGTGCTCATAATATCCTTGCAAGTCTCTTCGAATTATTGATTTGGTTTGGCCTACTAGATCTATAGTTCTTGCAATGGGAGAAGTGCTTGGCTTTGGGTTCAATCTTGCGGTGTCCTTTCCCAGTGACAGTAGGGGCATCAAGGCACGTATTGTATTGTTGCCATCGAGGATAAAAAGATGGGGTTTATATCATATTGCTTGAGTTTATCCCTCTACATCATGTCATCTTGCTTAAGGCGTTACTCTGTTCTTATGAACTCAATACACTAGATGCATGCTGGATAGCGGTCGATGTGTGGAGTAATAGTAGTAGATGCAGGCAGGAGTCGGTCTACTTGTCTCAGACGTGATGCCTATATACAATGATCATGCCTAGATAGTCTCATAATCATTCGCTTTTCTATCAATTGCTCGACAGTAATTTGTTTACCCGCCGTAGAATATCGCTATCATGAGAGAAGCCACTAGAGAACACTATGGCCCCCTGGTCTATTCTCAACATATCAATCTACATCTACTTTACTTTTTCCGCTTTTACTTTCCGTTCTTATAAACAAAAATACCAAAAATATAAACTATCATCTCTATCAGATCTCACTTTCGTAAGTGACCATAAAGGGATTGACAACCCCTTATCGACTTGGCTGCAAAGTTCTTATTTGTTTGTGCAGGTGCGAGGGGCTCGTGCGTGGTCTCCTACTAGATTGATACCTTGGTTCTCAAAAACTGAGGGAAATACTTACGCTACTGTGATGCATCTCCCTTTCCTCTTCGAGGGAATACAACGCAAGCTCGAGAAGTAGCAGTTTCCACCATGGCGAACTTGTAGTCGGTGCTGCTGACAAACCTATTGAAACGGTCGCATGTCTATTTGGCCATGGAGTAGTGGTAGATGAGGACATGATGGCGCATGCACAACTGGGCGACGGCAACCTTTTGATCTATGTCGGGACAACCAGCGGTGTACCGGAGGTCGATGCCGACCACCTTGTACTTGTCTCTAGCAAGCAACTGCTCAACGGTGTTGATGTAGTCATCCACCACGGCCGGGTCGATGGTGTACATCACCGAGAGATCTGTCTCCCTCGCATGGGTGTCCACTGTATGCTCGCCGAACTCCCTTGGAGCGCCGCTAGACATCCCCTCTCTATGTGTCGTCGTGGGTGTGCTTGTTGTGTTGTGGGGCGCGATCGAAAGGTTGAAGAGACTAAGGTTATAATGGCCGCAGGAATTAAAGGGGAAGCCGAACGGCCAGGAATATCGACAGGCCCTGATGGCAGTTCTAATTTGCAGCGCGTAACTCCATCGTGCCGCATGTAACTGCATCGCGTGGCAACGCGCGCGGCGCAACCGCATGCATATGGGGCCCCCGACGTGATCATGTGCACGCTCAACACCTGGCAGAGCGCGCGCGAAGGGACGCGAGTAGAGCGCTCCACGGTCACCTCAAGGAAAAGTTGTCCACAAGCCGAGCGCGCCGACGGACGCGAGCAGAGCGCGCCAATGGATGCGACAAAGCGTGCCGCAACGTCTAGCGGCGAGCACAACGTGCTGCGGCGCCTAACGGCGAGCAAAGCTTGTCGAGGGACGCGAGCAGAGGACGGCAGAGTGATATGTGGAAAATAAGACGAACTGTGCGAGCGATGTTGGAGACATCAGGCACGAATCAGATTAGAGTTGCGTGTGCAATACGTGGCAGACAGTTGATCCATCAGAGCTGTGTGTGATGGAATAAGCCGTGTGTGTTGCGGGCAAACACTTGCTGGTGTATAACCTTAAATTTAACCAAAAAAGTGTTAATGCATGTTACAAAAATTGTATAGCTGGAAATTATGTTGAAATACGACTCCAACGATATAATCTATGGCGACATGCATTCATATGTTATTAGTTAAATCCTACTTATAAACCAGGACTCGGGTATAGTAGGTAATTAAATCACAAACATTTTTTTATTAACTGTATGTGTACATGTCCTCTCTTCCTCCTCTCGCACGTCTTGTCACCCCGCTGCCGCAGACGACTTTATAGCGCAAGCTTGCGCAGCGCGCGAGGGCGTTTTTTTGGCCAAACGGTGCGCCGATGAATCGTTGGTGAGCCCGTTCCCACGCAACCTCGGAGGTTCCCGCGCAAGCTTGCTGCCGACTCAGTGAAATTCCCCAAAATCCCAATGCTTACCGGATTGCTATAAAAAGCCTCACGACCGGCGAGTCCTGTGTCGCATTTTCCCCTCCCTCCCTGTAGCTTATCTCGTCCGCTTCTCCCACAATCGCCAATGGCATCAGTCCATCATCGTCGCTCAGCCACTCCGCCGTCATCAGAGGACAGCACCAGCTGGGAGGCTACACCACGGCGGCGGTGCAGTCCCCGGCGTAGTGTACTGCACATGGCGTCCCTGTTGGGTGTGCGCAGAACACCGACCACACGCTCCGCTGCCGCTACCCGTCGGCAGCTGTTGCCGGCCGTCGTTGCCGCCACACCACCGTCAAAAGCCAGGGCCATCTCCCACTCCGCCGCCGCGGCCCGACGGCGGGAGATGGCCGTCGTGGCCGCCACGCCACTGCCGGCCACCGTTGGCGCTAGCCCACTGTCGACCGCCGAGATCATCACCCGCTCCGGCACCGCCTCCCGACGGAGGGAGGCGAAGGTGGAGGCCCGCACGTGCGTCAGTGACCTTGCGTGCTACATCGAGTTCCTGTGGGAGGAGGAGGAGCGCCTCGTCGAGCACGCATAGAGCCTTACCGCAGCCGTGGCCGCAACACACGCCGACGCAGAAGCGAGGAATCAGGAGATCTACGAGCAGTTCGGCCGCTTCGAGAGGGATCGTCTGGAGCGGCAGTGGGCGTTCGAACTGGCGAGCGTCGCAGAACGTGCAGCAGTGGCAGGCACCGTATTGCATTTGTCCAGCTCATCGGTAGGCTCCTCCTCCTCCTCCTCTGCCGCTTATTGAGCGCGCTCGGCAGAGGAGAGGCTGCCGGAAGTAGCACAAAGATCCTCTGTGGTAGTAGTAGTATTTAGGGGCTATTTTGTTCAGTTCATCTGACTATAGATGTGTGGTGGAACTGTACAACATACTTAAAACTAGCTAGTATATATAGTTGAACTAGCTATTTCAGTACGTGGTTGGTAATAAATGGGGAGAAGTTTGGTCGGTTCAGTTGTCGAGTTGAACTGTTTGTATAAATTAAGAACGAATGCTTAATCTATGAATGAAATCTATGCTTAATTACTAAATTTTAGTTGCAAAAACTACATAGTGCTAATGATTTCTAGCTGCATATTTTGACAAATCGCAGTGTTACAAGGATTGACAAATGGCAACGTTACTAGATCAACAAATGTAAATCTTTCCAGTTTGACAAATGGCAACATACCAATATGACAGATTGACAGATGCAAATCTTACCAAATTGTTTGTACGTGGTTGCACACGGGTCATCCAGAACAACCGTTTGCGTTGAAGGGATGCACAAATCATGCGCTGCTCTCACTTTGCATATGGGTGTTCTATCTAAATCGTTTGCGATCAAGAGCTGCAGAAATCCTGCTCGGCACATTTTCTCTTGGCTTCCAGGGGAAGCTGTCGGTTTGCATACGGGTGTTCTAAGTAAAACATTAGTGATGAGTGTTTTATATTTAAAAAGCAAATTAAACTACGGCTTGGGCACCATTAATGGAGAGGACGTGAGCAAGGCGGGCTTCCCGGTGAGCCTGCGCAGCGTACAGCTCACATGCTTCCCGGTGAGCCTGCGCACTCAAGGACAGCTTGCACGCCTCTCGGTCAGCCTACGCAGCGGGGGGCGCTTTCATGCCTCCTGTTCAGCCAAGGTCAAGCAGCTGTCCGCACGGCACCTCCTACAGCCATAAAAACCAAGACACATGGCATCACGTGAATGGTTAACCGAATTTTGGATTTACTAGAATTTAAAAACCAGGCATCTCAATGTTTTGCCGGCAATCAACGGTGCCCTGGTGTTCGAAATTCATGCCCATTTCTTGCATGAGACCTAAGCATGCACCCAAGGACACATATTTGATTTTTCAACCAATTTATATGCAATGGAGCATGTGCATGTAGTTCAAATTTGAATTATGCACATAAATGCATTGAAAACTCAGTTAATGCGTAAAAATGTCCAAACAAACCCCGAAAAATCACAAAAAATCACACAACACTCATGTTGTTCTATGTTGACACGAGAAAAAAAATTGAAAGCAATAAGAGGCAATGGATATTGTTCCGTCCCCAAAGGTGAGACATTCCCTACCGAAAACCATCATGCTTATTGTGAGAAGCTCCGGTTTGTGAGAAGCATATACCCAAACCTGCCCCAAATGGGACAAAATTTGTACCATGGCATGTTGTGGCACCCCGGCTCAGAGAAACCGGAACGCCCCGTATTCCATCCCAGAGATCGAGGTGAAGTCTTCTGGAATACGGAACTGCTTAGCATAGAACAAACAAGCTTTCTATTACAACACGAATATGGATACAAGGTTTCTGATATTACAATGAATAACGCCGGCACGGCGACACTACGCCTGCCACGGTTGCTCTATGCAAGCAGCATAACAACACGAGGCAGCGGAACCTCTACTGGCAACGGAACATCGAACGGCGATGGTGGTGAACTCCACTCCGCGAGGACTCTGGCTGGAACGTTTATCCTAGCTCGCGAACACAGGAACCACACCAAACAAGCAAGCAATCCAGGCATGACCTGCAAACTGGCATGACATGCCAGGTCAGTACATTGAATGTACTTGCAAGCTCACAATAAACCAAAAGCATTCAAGACAAACAACATCATGGTATTAGCATGTTAATTTAATTCATGAACATGATACTAACAGAACAACATGGCATGCACAACTGATCATGATACAACTGGAACGACATAGCATGAACATACGAGCATGATGATGCTACATGCAACATGATGATACTAACATGCACCAACTTACTCGGCTCGGGTTACCTCGTAACCATCACATGCACAAACTTACCAACACGGACATCACACGATCATCTCAGGATCAAATCAAGCTTGGTATAAACAATACCAGAGTAATCATTAAATGACCACAAGGAGCTTGATCTTTACCATCGACTCTCGCACAACATCACAAATATCCAACACTCGGTATCCTCGATACCACGGTGATCATTCCGGTGATCACAACCATGACCAACATCTTTCTCATCATCGAACCAGGGTAGTTATTATTAAGCACATTTTTATTATTACTGTTGACTCACAGTGTGACCGACACGAACTGGGCCCTTATCCACGGGCACGGCTATCGATAGATTAAGACACACACTCTGGAGAGGTAGCGCATTGTACCCACACCACAAAACCCATGGCCTCGCACTCCCATTCGGGTGGACCAACGGCGTTCCGACAAAACCGTCCTACTATCATGATACTCTCTTGGCCACTCCGACTCACTCCCCACTGGGCTAGTCCTGGGTGGCCCCGTGTCTACCAAAGACACAACGACCACCGTCGTGGCCAAATATAGACTGTCCGAAATGGGGACACGAGCTCAAAACAACAACAAAAACAGGCACACAAGGTTAGGTCCGCCTACCTGATCAGGGTAGCGCGCGCCCATAACCTTCCCTCGTTGGAGGCACCGGCCAGAGGCATGACAATAGACCCATTTAGGGCCTTCCCATAAAATGCAAATGTGGCTGCACTGGTCAGCTCGATCTGGTGGCACCATGACTCAGCCAACAGTTGTCCAAGTTCAATTTAATCCGGTTAAACTTGAATGCAAAAGATGCTGAGCCATAATAGCCATAATAAAATAACATGATGCAACTATAATGCATGAGCATGATTCCGATATAAACATGGAGGTGCAACATATCCATCGAGCATAACCACAATGAATCATATATCCAATTGAGCATGGCATACTGACTAGCATAAATATTACAAGCATACGCTACTCATGGCATACCTGACTACTAGCATCATAAACAAATACCATGCAAGAATATAGCAAGAACACTACCAAGTAAGCATGTAATTAACTAGTAGCAACGGAACATGCATATCAATGGTACTTAATAGACAATAAACATGCATCAGAATAAACATCACTACTACCAGCATGTACTTCTACTACCAATCATGACATGTGACCATAATACTAGCAGGTATAACAAGAAGCATCAGAACATATCATGAAGGTGAACATGAAACCACGAGCATAACCGAAACAACGACAGCACTAGCAAACAAGCAGACAACAAACTTTTATTAAATATTCAAGTTAAAAACAATGGCTACTGCATGGCTATCATGTAAGTGGTGATTGTGGCTTGCCTGGGGATGAAGAAGGCACCGGGAAGAAGTGCGATGAAGCTGCGAAAAGATTTGCCGGAAACAGTTCTCTCCCGGAGGGGCTATTTACATGCAAGGGTAAAATGGTCATTTTCACAGTGTCAAACCATAGTGAAAATGAAACCAATAGAACGGGCTCGACGAGACGAAGAGATGGGCTTTGGATTCACCTCAAACGGAGTTGCGAGCAAAAAGTTGTGATAGTTTTTCTGTCAGGGACCCATTTGTAAATAAAATCATCACAAACAGGCCCTTAACAAGAAAAACAGAACACACCTGTTCGGGAAATACGCTTTCCAGAGAGGAAAATGCATTCCGGGCTGAAACAGAGAGAAAATACGTTTTCGGAGTAACAAAAACGTAATTTGAGCTGAAGCAGAAAGAAAATACGCTTTCTGAAAAGGAAAACGTATTCGCGTGTTTACGCCTCCACATATCTGACGTGGATGGCAGGGTCAATGCATGTGTGACTGGCAGGTGGGGCCGAGAGGAGGGGCGAGCCCCGCCTGGCCAGCTGGACGGGTCGTTGTCTTCTTCCTCTCGCCTCCCCGACAGACCAGGGGAGAGGCAGGGGAGGGCACAATGCCGGCGATGGCCCGGCTGGCTGCGGCCACTTCCGGCCCAAGCGAGGCCACCGGACGGCGCAGAGTGAAGTGCCGCCCTCGCCTGGAGCAGCAGCGGCGCCGGAGAGGGAGCGGGGTCATGGTGACGGGGGGAGACAGGGACGGGAAGCGGCGGCCGTTCAGGGGGACGGCGGCCAGAGCTACTCCGGCGGCTAGTTGAGGGGCGGGGGAGGCTCGCCTGAGTGAGGGGATCTCACTGGAGGTGGCTAGCGGCAGGGAGGAGGTGCGGACCGCCGGAATCGAAGAGGGGCAGAGGCGGCGGCCATGGTGGTCAACTATGGCGAGGAGAGGCTCTGGAGCTCGCGAGAGAGGTCAAGGGGGTCTAGAGGAGTGCGGTGTGGAGCTTGGCGTGGTCAGGAGGCATCGGGGCTGCTTATATAGCAGAGCAAGAGGGGGAGCCGTGCTAGCGTCGCCGCGGACGCGTGCCCACGCGCATGAGCTCGAAGGCAGGCGACGAGAGAGGCACAGGGGATCTCTCACGGGGCAGAGGAGGCCAAGGGGGCGCAGGGAGAAGGAGCCGAACGTCGTTCAGGCTCAGTCGGCCACATTGCTCCCATGGGCACACGGCGACGAGCGCCGACGAGGAGGCTTCTGGAGGAGGATAAGGGCCCGGGGAGAAGACGACGGTGAGGGGGAGACGCCAGACACGCTCATGCTCGCTGCGACACTGAGCAGAGGAGGGGCCCGAAGCAAACGACGGCCAGCTCGCGTCCATGGCATGCCAGAGAGCTAGTCACCGCGTGAGCTGGAGAGGAGAAAGATGCCAAGGCGGTAAAATGATGTCTAGTGGTAAGTTCGTCCATGGTAGATGTTAACTATGGTGGTAGCTTGGTGAAAACTGCTCTGGTTAAATGGTAATCATCGACTGAAGTTTACTGCAGTAAACTTGACCATGAACTGGTGATCAACAAGAAAGGGTTTGGAGCCATAGAGCTTGTCTGAGAGGTTTAGGGTAATAAGGACTTTCATCCTGGTAAGTTTGAGGTGAATTGGACCAAAAATAAAAATAGTTGCTTCACAACTGCATATTTGGCCCAGAAACAAGATCATGAAGTAGCACTCACTAGGAGTAACCACTTGAGCTGAATTTTTGCAAGGCTTGGTCATTTGGTCATATAGAGATGCTGTAAAAATTTGATACCGATTGGAAAAGCCAAAATGGTACTTCCTTCACAAACTTCTCCACTGACCAGAAACTTGCAAAATTTTTAGAGTAATAATGGCTTGATGAACCATGCCCACAATTGGTGGATGTGAGTTATATGGATAAGAGAAGGCCTTGGAAAATTGGCAGCCATAATGGAGCAAGATAAATTATACTTGCTTCACAAACTAAATTTTTGGACAGAATCATAGAATTGAAGATGAGCTCTCAACGAGGCATTACATGAGCTCTACTTTGGTGCAGGGCTATCATATGATGATATGAGGGATCATGCAAAATGGCAACTCATTTGGATATGCCTACCTTGCACCTCCTTCACAAAGCTACTTTCTGGATAGAAACTTTGGAAAATCAGAATTAAATAATTACTAGGCAAATGAGGTTGCATTCTGGCATGTGGCAAAGATATGGACAGAAAAAGGTGTCCAAGGATTTTGAGATCAATTGGGCAAATATAAATAGCACTTGCTTCACAAAGTGCCAATTAGGGCAGAATAGAAAAAGGAATATTGGTGAAATATTTTTGAACATGGTAATGAAAAGTTTTGCCATTTTCGATGAAGATATGACCCAAACAATTTATGAGAATTTATTTGGGAATTTAAGGAGTGATGGAAATATAGGTTGCTTCACAACCTAGGGCAGACGTGGTTATTCCTTTAATAGAAAAAGAAATATTCCCTAAAAAAAGAATATTGAGGTTGGTCCAAGATGAAAATGGCAAGGTCTAGAGATAGATATGAGGATGAAAAGCCACTCTGGAAAGAAAGAAGAGGCCATCTTCTTCAGTTTCCAGACCACATAGCCACGGAAAAAGAAAACTCAAGCAAAAATCTCAGAAAAATAAAAGAAAAAGAAAGGTCCAAAAATGAGGTTGTGACAATGTTGATGCCGCTCCATGATAGCATGCCAAGTTTCATGAATTTCAGACAAGTTTTGGAATTACTATAATTTAAAAACCAGGCATCTCAATGTTTTGCCGGCAATCAACGGTGCCCTGGTGTTCGAAATTCATGCCCATTTCTTGCATGGGACCTAAGCATGCACCCAAGGACACATATTTGATTTTTCAACCAATTTATATGCACTGGAGCATGTGCATGTAGTTCAAATTTGAATTATTCATGTAAATGCATTGAAAACTCAGTTAATGCATAAAAATGTCCATACAAACCACGAAAAATCATAAAAATTCACACAACACTCCTGTTGTTCTATGTTGACACGAGAAAAAAAAATGAAAGCAATAGGAGGCAATGGATATCATTTCGTCCCTAAAGGTGGGACATTCTCTACCGAAAACCATCATGCTTGTTGTGAGAAGCTCCGGTTTGTGAGAAGCATATACCAAAACCTGCCCCAAATGGGACAAAATTTGTACCACGGCATGTTGATGCCGCTCCATGATAGCATGCCAAGTTTCATGAATTTCAGACATGTTTTGGATTTACTAGAATTTAAAAACCATGCATCTCGATGTTTTGCTGGCAATCAACGGTGCCCTCGTGTTCGAAATTCATTCCCATTTCTTGCATGGGACCTAAACATGCACCCAAGGACACATATTTGATTTTTCAACCAATTTATATGCACTGGAGCATGTGCATGTACTTCAAATTTGAATTATGCACATAAATGCATTGAAAACTCAATTGATGCATAAAAATGTCCAAACGAACCCTGAAAAATCACAAAAATTCACACAACACTCATGTTGTTCTATGTTGACACGAGAAAAAAAAGTGAAAGCAATAGAGGCAATGGATATCGTTTCGTCCCCAAAGGTGGGATGTTCCCTACTGAAAACCGTCATGCTTGTTGTGAGAAGCTCCGGTTTGTGAGAAGAATATACCCAAACCTACCCCAAATGGGACAAAATTTGTACCACAGCATGTTGATGCCGCTCCATGATAGCATGCCAAGTTTCATGAATTTCATATTAGTTTTGGGTTTACTAGAATTTAAAAACCACGCATCTCAATGTTTTGCTTGCAATCAACGGTGCCCTGGTGTTCAAACTTCATTCTCATTTCTTGCATGGGACCTAAGCATGCACCCAAGGACACATATTTGATTTTTCAACCAATTTATATGCACTGTAGCATGTGCATGTAGTTCAAATTTGAATTATTCATGTAAATGCGTTGAAAATTCAGTTAATGCATAAAAATGTCCAAACGAACCACGAAAAATCATAAAAATTCACACAACACTCCTGTTGTTCTATGTTGACACGAGAAAAAAAATTGAAAGCAATAGGAGGCAATGGATATCATTTCGTCCCTAAAGGTGGGACATTCTCTACCGAAAACCATCATGCTTGTTGTGAGAAGCTCCGGTTTGTGAGAAGCATATACCAAAACCTGCCCCAAATGAGACAAAATTTGTACCACGGCATGTTGATGCCGCTCCATGATAGCATGCCAAGTTTCATGAATTTTAGACAAGTTTTGGATTTACTAGAATTTAAAAACCACGCATCTCGATGTTTTGCTGGCAATCAACGGTGCCCTGGTGTATTCATTCCCATTTCTTGCATGGGACCTAAGCATGCACCCTAGGACACATATTTGATTTTTCAACCAATTTATATGCACTGGAGCATGTGCATGTAGTTCAAATTTGAATTATGCACATAAATGCATTGAAAACTCAGTTAATGCATAAAAATATCCAAACGAACCCCGAAAAATCACAAAATTCACACAACACTCCTGTTGTTCTATGTTGACACGTGAAAAAAAAGTGAAAGCAATAGAGGCTATGTATATCGTTTCGTCCCCAAAGGTGGGATGTTCCCTACTGAAAACCATCATGCTTGTTGTGAGAAGCTCCGGTTTGCGAGAAGAATATACCCAAACCTACCCCAAATGGGACAAAATTTGTACCACGGCATGTTGATGCCGCTCCATGATAGCATGCCAAGTTTCATGAATTTCAGATGAGTTTTGGATTTACTAGAATTTAAAAACCATGCATCTCAATGTTTTGCTGGCAATCAACGGTGCCCTGGTGTTCAAAATTCATTCTCATTTCTTGCATGGGACCTAAGAATGCACCCAAGGACACATATGTGATTTTTCAACCAATTTATATGCACTGGAGCATGTGCATGTACTTCAAATTTGAATTATGCACATAAATGCATTGAAAACTCAGTTAATGCATAAAAAAGTCCAAACGAACCCCGAAAAATCACAAAAAATCACACAACACTCCTATTGTTCTATGTTGACATGAGAAAAAAAATTGAAAGCAATAAGAGGCAATGGATATCGTTTCATCCCGAAAGGTGGGACGTTCCCTACCAAAAACCATCATGCTTGTTGTGCGAAGCTCCGGTTTGTGAGAAGCATATACCCAAACCTGCCCCAAATGGGACAAAATTTGTACCACGGCATGTTGATGCCGCTCCATGATAGCATGCCAAGTTTCATGAATTTCAGACGAGTTTTAGATTTACTAGAATTTAAAAAACAGGCATCTTAAAGTTTGCGGTCGAGTGACGGTGGCAGGGTGTTTGAAATTCATTCCCATTTCTTGCATGGGACCTAAGCATGCAACCAAGGACACATATTTGATTTTTCAATAAGTTTATATGCACTGGAGCATGTGCATGTGTTTCAAATTTGAATTATGCGCATAAAATGCTTGGAAAACCCAGTTAATGTATAAAAATGTACAAACAAACCCTGAATAATTCCAATTTTTTTGACGACACACCTATAGTTGCATGTTCACTGCAGATAAAAGTTCTAACAATTCAAACACCATCCTTTGTAGTTGTGACCCCATTACGTAATTCAAATGATCAAGATGATAAATCAAGTAGATCGCACACAGTTCATTATAACCAACCGTGTGAGATGCAGCACAAAATATCTTTGGACCATGTCTGAATAACGGACCGTGTCTGATAACACTTTGCGCGCCAGTTTTTTGGCTGAAGCGATTCCAAATTTTCAGCTTCCGCGGAAATATCTACCTCCCCGCCCCCTCCCCCTTACCAAAAGCCACATTTCCCCTCTTTCCGCCTTCCTTTCCAAGTTGAAACCTTCACTCCTTTCTTGCAGCGCCGCTGCCTCCTAGCCGGCGACCCTCCTTCACACTGCTCGGCCTCTCCTATCCAGGCAGGTAATCCACACCGGACCCCCATCCTCCTCCTCCTTCCACATCACACATGCCCCGACCGCCGGCGCGAACGCGAACCTTCCACCCAAATCACCGACCCCTCCACCAAATAAGCGTCGACCTAAGCCATGGTGCACGCAGTATAGCCAGGACCTCAAGGAGCATTTGGCAGCGGAGGAGCAAATCGCGGCCGCACGCGCGGATGAGGTCGCGATGGCTGCCATTCGTGCCGACCCCCGGATCTTGGAGGAGCACCTCGCCGTCAAGGCCACCGTTGACGCCTCGCGCGCCAACGCCGCGACGCGGTTGCCTGCTTTAAACGATAGTTCGTGGCATTTTCTCGAGGCCACCGTTGGTGCCTTCGACGAAGACTACGAGGTGTTTTCTCAGCGTGCACGTGATTACCTCATCTCAAGATCCAGAAGGTTGGTGCCCGGAGCGGCTCAGGCAACTCAACACTACAACGAGGGCACCCACGATGCGGAGGCCTCGCCCTCTTCCATGTGCAAGGAGCCAATCTTCATCGATATCTCCGACAATGAGGAGTAGCTTGTCTTATTAGCTCACTATAAGGACCCATGTTCAGTTTGCTAGCTACTGCCTTTCGGTAACCAATTCTAGTGAATTGTGCTATCTACTTTCACCATGCAATCTTCTGCTATAGTGTATATGTTCTATATGTCGTGCAATGTGGTGTTCAATTAACTGCTTGGTTCAATTCTGCAAATGTGATGTTCAATTCTTCAGGGTGCAATATTTCCAAGTTGTTAAGCATGCTTGGTTTGGTTAACTGTCTGATCTTCTATTAGGAGTATATTATATTGTTCAATTGGTGTTTACTTAACTGCTTGGTTCATTTGTTGTGGCTTGGTTCACTTGTTGTGGTGTTTGGTTAACTGCTTGGTTCAATTCTGCAATGCGATGTTCAATTGTTGTGGCTGCATTCTATTATTGTATACCATGTGAGGAATAAATCGAATTTGGCTGTACTAAATACATGAGAAACAAATACAATTGCTATATTTACAAGTTGTTAAGCATGCTTGGTTTGGTTAACTACCTGATCTTATATTAGGAGTATGTTATATTGTGCAATGTGGTGCTCAGTTAACATTTGGTTCATTTGTTGTGGTGTTTAGTTAACTGCTTGGTTCAATTCTGCAATTCGATGTTCAATTGTTGTGGCTGCATTCTCTTATTGTAAACCATGTGAGGAATAAATCGAATTTGGCTGTACTAAATATATGAGAAACAAATACAATTGCTATATTTCCAAGTTGTTAAGCATGCTTGGTTTGGTTAACTGTCTGATCTTCTATTAGGAGTATGTTATATTGTGCAATGTGGTGCTCAGTTAATGTTTGGTTCATTTGTTGTGGTGTTTAGTTAACTGCTTGGTTCAATTCTGCAATGTGATGTCCAATTGTTGTGGGTATAATTTTGTATTGTTGTGCATGTGAGGAATAAATCGAATTTGCATGCACTTAATACATGAGAAACATATACAAGTGCTATATTTCCTAGTTCTTAATCAGGCTTGGTTTGGATAAATGGGTTTTCCCTGTGGCTTGAATTAATTTGATGAATCCGCAATGGCATTATTTTTCATCAACATATTTTACCGATAGCATGCGAACCCTTACTTAACCTGATGACTAACTACCTTATATGTGTTGTAGGGAAACAATGGGAATCACTAAGGTTTACAATCGAGGTTAGCATGTGCAATGTCCGTTGTCTAATACTCCCTCCGTTCCATAATGTAGTACCTATAGATTTATTGAGAAGTCAAACTTGGCAAACTTTGACCAAGTTTGTAGAGAAAAATATTTATATCTACAATAGCAAAAATATATAATGTGAAACTACATCTTATGATGAATCTAGTGATATATGTTTCACACTCTAGATGTAAATATTTTTCTTCATAAACTTGGTCAAAATTTGTGAAGTTTGACTTTTCAAAAAATCTATAGGCACTATATTATGGAACGGAGGGAGTAGCACATTATTGTGCAATTACAGAAGCCATTCTAATATTTAGGTTTTTACAATTTGGTCTTGCACATGTAGGTCCTGCTATCAAAGGTTTTGACCCACTGTTCGACCCTTTTTGCATATGGGGAAATGAGTTGTCCATGAATATTAGTCAAGTCAAGAAACTCAAAAAGATTGTTAGGATAAAGAAATTAGCGACAAAAAACAACAAGGTCTTTGTCTGTACAATGAAGAATACATCAGTTCACTACAGGATGGTACTAACTATTATACCTTGCCTTTTTAATTCCTTTGCCCTATTTCCAATATAGAGAAGATATTTATGCACATCCTTGTTTTCAGGCCTTTCCAAGGCAGTTCACTCATGATTACCTCTCGAACCACCTGTATGGTCAGGAGGCATGGAAGGTATTCATACAACACCCACGGTTCAATATTGAAGTGTTCCTGAAGAGGACGAAGGATGGACGGTCAATCATCCACATGCACTGGCCTAAAGTTACAAATACCTTCAACATCAATGAAGGCTCAATATTCGCCTTCTGCTTCAGCAGTTTTCTAGATGAGATACATCTGTCTATGTACCGTCTATGATGCTAATTTTGAAAGGTTATAGATGTTGCATGTGAAACTTGGTCCTGGTGTAGTTGTGTAATGGGGTAGCTGAGTGCTGAAGCTATATGATGTTGTACTCTGATGTATTTCAATTATGAAAATGAAATATATTGTGTGCTTAATATGAACTGTCAATTAGATTAATAAATGGATTATGAATCATCGAATAATTAGCCTGCTAGTGGCAAATTAGCCTGCTAATTGGATTTTGCTATTGCAAACGGTTGTTGAAAAAATACCGTGGGCGATAACCTTAGGCAACACACACAGTTTCTAGGAATAAACCGTGCTAGATCAATGAACAATCACACACAACTCCTGAAAACTATTTGCGTTAGGCCACCTTGCGCAAGTGTTTACCACATGAAAACTGTGTGTGATGGACAGCCTTGGCCACACAGTTTATTCCATGGACCGTGTGTGATATATTCAATAACGCAAGCGATTTAACGGGAAAAATTGTGTGTGATGTACCTATGAACGGAAACGTTTCCTTCGAGTGACTGTGTGGTATGTACATACGAACGGAAACGTTTAGCGCGGACTAACTGTGTGGGTGTACTTGCGACCGGAAACAATTTCGCCGTATAATTGTATTTTTTTGCTCTACTGTACGTATTTCTGCATTTGAGCGCTCGCCGGTCGCACACGACCTCATTTTGCCGAACGTGTGTGCGAGGAGGTCATATCCCCGACGGTTTCTGGATCGTGTGGGAAGGACCCCCCCCCCTATCGCCCACACTCACATGGCGACGGTTCCAAATGTCGTCGCCAAAATGGGTTAAGAACCGTTTGTTTAGGAGCTCACTATACTAGTGAGAGGTCGTGCTTTCAGTCTTCCGTTCGAGGGATCATTCGTGGGCGCTTCGCAAGATCGTCATCAATGGTTCAAGGGACTCCAAGTACGATCTACACAGCCTCATCCAATTTTGCTGCACTCTGGAGTCAGTAATGGTCATTGATCCAAACCCTATATGCATCTTCATATTGTTCCTAGGTGCTTGTAGGGTGAATTTTGTTTGTTTTCTACTACATTTCCCAATAGTGGCATTGTCGGTGTATTTGGATCGACACCTATGGGATCACAAGAATCCCTACTACGGTTGCGGGGCGCGGGGTTGACAGAAGAGCAGATCTAACAGTCAGGACACAGTTCCTTTACCCAAGTTCGGGCGGCAAAGATGCGTAAAACCCTACTCCTGCTTTGGTGGATTATATGTTTGTGTTCTTCAGCTAGTGAGGAGCTCCAAAAGAGTCGTGAGGAGTTCTAAAAAGCCGAATCCTCCTCCTGGTCGCCTTGGGCCTCCTTTTATAGGGAAAAGGGGTCGCCACAGTGGCACATAGGAGGTGGAAAGGGTACAGTGATGCGAGGTTATCCCTTGCATTACAGGACAAGGCGCATTTAATGCGCTTAGCTTAGGTGTCCTTGATTTATCGGGGACGAGGGGAGACGCCTGTCTTGTCCGTCGCCGCCCCTCCTCGTGTTGACACGCGCCCTGGCCAGCAGTGCCTGAGGCGCCATGTAGGCAGACAGGCAGCTGAGGTGGCGCAACGGCGGGTCTCCACGAAGATCTGTGGGTTGCCACGCAGGAGCCTGTCCAACTGGTTGGGTCGGCAGCCGCGTGGGTCGGTGGAAACCTGGTTGGTGCGGGCCTGACGGTGGCCCCGCGGGTGTCCTCGGCAAGGGCCTTGCCGGGGCTCCGGCAAGGGTCCTGCCGTGGCGCCTGCTGTCATCCCCGACAAGGTACTTGCCTGGGGCCTTGTGGTTCTCCTTGGCTGGAATCCCGCCAAGGGTCGTCGTCTTCTCAACTTGCATCTGATCTTGAATGTCTTCACAAAGATATGCATGCCACCACGGGGATATCTCCCGAATCCTCGCCCCATGGGGGCGGTGGACTCAAGGGTGATTCGCTCTGTAGGCGCGGGGCGAGCTGTCGCGGCAAGGGTCTTGCCGGGGAGAGCCGCTTCGTCCCTTTGCTCTTTGTGGTCTTGTTCTTGGCATTGCTCCAGTCTCCATCAAGCTTTGATCTTACCCCGGCTCACCTCCCTTGCCATGCTTGGTGTAGTGGTGGCCGTGGCTCAGACTGCCCGTGCACAGTCATAGGGGTACAAAGAGTGTACCTCTCTTTTTGTACACCGACAGGAGCCCCCGGGCCTAGCCCACACATAAGCGCGACACGTTGTTGGGCCAGTCCCGGAACGGTGCGCGGGTAGGCGGGGTGGTTTTCACCGTGGTAAAATTTTCCGCGCGCTGCGCTTCCCATGACCCGCGCGCGTGGCGCGGGGTGGAGGGGCGTGCGTGACGTGGGCGGCATGCGTGGGGCGGTTTCCGCGGGCATGCGTCATGTCGCAGTAAATGCGAAAGGAGGCGGCTCGCGTTTTCCCCCATAAAAAGGAATAACCGCGAGCGCGTTGCTCACTTCCTCCATTTCCCTCGCGCCTCTTCCAATCTCAGAGCCGTTGTTCCCTTTCTTCCTTCCTTCCGAAGCCTTCGCCGTCGCCCGCCGTCGTTGCTTCGCCATCCCCTTCCCTCACCCTTCCCATTCAGCCGCTATGGCGTCCAAACCCTCCAAGGGCAAAGGGGCGGCCAAGGGTGCCGGGCCTGTGGCGCCGCCGGAGGGCGTGTTTACGGGGGATCGGACGAAGGCCGCTTTCTTCATCCCGTCGTCGGTCGATGTCTTCGAGCTCCGGGCTTCCTTTAAACCCCTTTGGGGGCGGAGACGGGGGATCGGGCGAAGGACTTGGGCCATCCGGCGACGCGCGTCGTTCCGGCCGCTTGCGCCCCGCCCGGCTCAAATCGGTACCCTTTCTTCGTTGATTACTTCTCTTGCGGGTTGTGTCCCCCCTACCTGGCACGCCAAAGATATCGGTGTATTAGGATCGACACCTATGGGATCACAAGAATCCCTACTACGGTTGCGGGGCGCGGGGTTGAGAGAAGAGCGGATCTAACAGTCAGGACACAGTTCCTTTACCCAGGTTCGGGCCGCAAAGATGCGTAAAACCCTACTCCTGCTTTGGTGGATTATATGTTTGTGTTCTTTAGCTAGTGAGGAGCTCCAAAAGAGTCGTGAGGAGTTCTAAAAAGGCGAATCCTCCTCCTGGTCGCCTTCAGCCTCCTTTTATAGGGAAAAGGGGTCGCCACAGTGGCACACAGGAGGTGGAAAGGGTACAGTGATGCGAGGTTATCCCTCGCATTACAGGACAAGGCGCATTTAATGCGCTTAGCTTAGGTGTCCTTGCTTTATTGGGGACGAGGGGAGACGCCCGTCTTGTCCGTCGCCGGCCCTCCTCGTGTTGACACGCGCCCTGGCCAGCAATGCCTGATGTGCCATGTAGGCAGACAGGCAGCTGAGGTGGCGCAACGGTGGATCTCCACGAAGATATGTGGGTTGCCACGCAGGAGCCTGTCCAGCTGGTTGGGTCGGCAGCCGCGTGGGTCGGTGGAAACCTGGTTGGTGCGGGCCTGACGATGGCAACGCGGGCGTCCTCGGCAAGGGCCTTGCCGGGGCTCCGGCAAGGGTCCTACCGTGGCGCCTGCTGTCATCCCCGGCAAGGTGCTTGCCAAGGGCCTTGTGGTTCTCCTTGGCTGGAATCCCGCCAAGGGTCGTCGTCTTCTCAACATGCATCTGATCTTGAATGTCTTCACAAAGATCTGCATGCCACCACGGGGATATCTCCCGAATCCTCGCCCCATGGGGGCGGTGGACTCAAGGGTGATTCGCTCCGTAGGTGCGGGGTGAGCTGCCGCGGCAAGGGTCTTGCCGGGGAGAGGCGCTTCGTCCCTTTGCTCTTTGTGGTCTTGTTCTTGGCGTTTCTCCAGTCTCCATCAAGCTTTGATCTTACCCCGGCTCACCTCCCTTGCCATGCTTGGTGTGGTGGTGGCAGTGGCTCAGACTGCCCGTGCACAGTCATAGGGGTACAAAAAGTGTACCCCTCTTTTTGTACACCGACAGGCATCATGAGCGGTTCTATGGTAGGCGCATGTTTCATTCTTGATCACATGTGGATGTGAGGGTTTGATGTTCTTGTTATACTTCCCTCGAGTGTTGCACTAGTTCATCTCATTGACAACATGATGTAGCTTTGTACAAAGTTCTGACAATCGTTCGACTCTAGTTGTCGATGATATGCTAACAGTTCTTTAGGCTTCATCATAGTCAAGAATAGTGAACTGTCACATACATAAGAGGGCAATGAAGATGAACGATCTTCTAGGGGGTCACATGTATTTGACGAAGTTTACTGTGGTGCTAGAGATTTTTAATTAAGTCTCTTGTTTCACACACCCTGAAAGTTAATCTAGCAACAAGATTTATCACCTTGATTGTGCCTATAGGTAGTTAGTGTTTTCCGAAAACCCCATCTAACTTGGTTTTGCAGGTTTGCATATGATGTAGTATGGCCTTCGTCATGATAATGATTTTATGTATGAGATGGTTATATATTGCACTGTTAAGTGGCCTACGCGTCATGACATGATGGCTGGAGCCATGAGATTGCCACTTTAATGTAAAAGATGTAGAGATAGCCTACATGTTATAGGTGGTGGTGGAAAGTGTACATGGAGGACCCTGATGTGGAGAAGGTGTGCCAGGCGCATGAGGAGGTGCTGAAATTTTTGTGCCACGACAATGTTTTTCGAATGGTCGTCACAACAACATTTTCTGAAATTTCCGCCACGACAACATTTTTGAGCCGGCTGCCAAGGCAACGATTTTTCTACCGCCGTGGAGACGCTTCAACTAAGGATTCAAGAAGACCGTGAAGACTTCTTGGCACCCAGGGCTATACCATATCATGCTTTTATGAATTACCAGATATGTTTATCCCTTTGTTGTTTGCACCCTTTGATTGCGCAATACTCAATTATTAGGGTGATCATCTTAGTAATATCAAGTAAGAAGGTGCACTTCCCAATGTTGCAACCATCTTTAACATGTAGCATCCCAGAGTGTGTCATGTCCACATGAGTAAACGGGTTGTGAGGTTTAAGGAGGGAATGGTCATAACATGTATGTAGATAGCACTATGTTGTATTAAAGTTCTAGCAGAAATGTTCTGAGCGAGGAGCACTAAGCATCGAAAGATGAACAAGAGTCATATGAAGATACGATTGGCAAATGTTTTCCTACCAGTTGAAGTTCACGTCACGAGTGATGTCCAAAACAATGGTTGTGAATCCGATCAGGGTCCTGAATCACATAAAGTCAATTATAGATGTCGATTTGAGTGGGAGCACCATTACATATTAATTATGTTTAATCACTAGTGCAAATTAATTATGAACAATGTATATGTGTAGTTTGCAGTATAGTAGTGGAATTACGGCTTACGGTTCCACCTTTGTGGTGGAAATTGATTAGTTGTTATTTATCTGGTTGAATCTTTATAATTGAGAGGATAGTCCTCTAAAAGTGCCAAGAGGGATTTTGGCCTACTGCATGTTTACAATACTCTCTTGTTGATGCTATGGATGACGAGACTCACGTCCTTCAATCCAAAAGGCTAGAATTACATTACGGTCTGCTTGCTTTCAAGAAACCCGAACTTCAAAATGTTTGGGACAGTTATGTGATATTCTTGGAACTAAAAATTATTTTCATAAACAAACAAAGGTTATGTAAAATTCGTAAGAACACCCGTCATGAGTTGATAGTGAGAAACTTAAAGAGAAAGGAACAAAACCAAAGGATGTAATTAGACTTACATGCCTAGGGAAGTTCGGGGCTCATGCCACCCTTCAAGTTGGATGATTCATCTATGAATAGGAGAGATATTGGAAGTAAAACTATAAGAAGTAAAAGGCAGAAAGAAAAGAAGACTGGAATTTCCACCCCAGGTATGAATGTCATTTTGATATATTATAACAGAACACTTTTCTAGACCTCTTAGGCCATCAACATTCACAACCATTCGATCATTAATTCTAGGCAATTGCGGCCGTCTAATTAACTCTGAATCGCACTCAGGTTGGCTTCGTTCCCTACTAACCAGCGCTAGCATTGCTGGCCCGCTCCTCTACTAACCAATACTAACCCTAATTCCTCGTGCCTTCTTTTTCCATGATGCTCGGCAACTTTGCCGGGGCTAACTCCAAGCTGGGTTCATCGGCTCCAGTGTGGTTGCCCGCCTCCAACACACTCATTCTTGCCTAGGTCATTCCTCTCCTTGGTGTGTAACGGACTGCGGTTCAGGTTGAATTCTCACCAAGGTTAGCCTCAATTGCCTTCTGGGTTGATTGAAAATTGGGATAATATGTTTCTTGATTGTTATCATGGTAACATTTTTTCTGTGAGGTGAGGATCTCACATTGGTTCTGATCAATCATTGAGACTAAGCTTAATTATGTTCCATCTGAAAAAAGATAGGAATAATTTTAAATTTTTGTAATGTTTTTACAGTGTGATGATGACGTGAATTGTTGATACTCTACTTTGCATACATCAATTTATTTTCGGATTCATGGCTTTGTAACATGCTTAGAGGGAGTATAACATCATGGATGATGCTATATTGTAGTACTAATTCCAATCAAGGCATGGTTATATTACTGGAGGATGTTGAACTCACTGGGTCATATTCTTATAGATTCCTTAAGATCCTCAATTTTCCAAGAGCCCACCGGTCAGGAAATAAAGTAAGTGCGATTTTAATCGATGCGTTCTCACGTGTGGGGAAAATGATAATGGAAACCTTCACCCTGGAGGTTTTCCGAGGGAATATAGGGGTGTTAATTACAAGGCTCTATTACGACTATTCACGGGTGTGTGAGCACAATAAAACTCAGCAACCTTCTTGATGAGAACCGTGAAATCAATGTAAAAGCTATATTTCCTTTGTTAATTATTAATCTTGAGTTTATATTCATGAAAAGTAATACCTTGTTCCATCCAAAGGTTGGATGAAAAGCAAAGTGCGTTGATGGACACAATATGTCAGGAATATTATTACCAGGTATAAACCGCCCAGGAGGGGCCGGTTTATGCCTATGGAGATTACCTTTACTGAAGCCCAGCAGGCATGCAGTGAGAGACTTTAGCCCAGGAGGTTTAGATCCCAAGAGGCGCTAGGGCCCGTGATTTGTAAACCGCCATGTGATGTGTAACTTGTAATGTAAGACATGAGGAATAGAGACCAAGCCGGACACGTTTATAAGCCGGCCTCGGGACTCTGTAAACCAGACCGGGCGTCACCTCTTATATAAAGGGACGACCCGGTGACGGTTCAGGGCAGAAAAACAACAGCTCGAGACACAGGCAAAGCGGATCCGCTCCCTGGTCATCGAAACACTAGCAATATTACACCAAACTAGACGTAGGCTTTTACCTTCATCAAGGGGCCGAACTAGTATAAAATCCCTGTGTCCTTGTCCGCTTTAACCCCTTTAAGCTAACCCGTAGCGACGGCCTCACGACTAAGTCCTTTTGCTAGGACATCTGCCGTGAGAGAACCACAACAGTTGGCGCCCACCGTGGGGCTATCGCATGATGGTTTCGAATTCTTGAAGGGAAGCTTTGAAGGACTTAAGTGTAATGCAGTGGGCCGGTTGACTACAAGTCGTCGCGGCAAGATCTACATCGACGATGTAGGCTGGGGCCCCGAGGCCGATTCAATCGAATACGGGTACCGGGTCCCCTTCGGCGGCATCCATGTCTTCATCGGCAAGGTCGGCGAACCGAGCCCTGAGCCGGACATCTTCCCCAACATCGTCTAGCCGGCTCAGCGTGCGAGTCCTGCCCGGATTCAGCCCGCCATGAAGCGCTTCTTCGTCAGAGCAGTGCATGGAGCGCAAGCCGAGGACATATCAGACTCTGGCGGCGAGACTGTTGTCTATTCCGGCGACGAATCGTCCTCCGGAGAGACATAATCTTTATATCTGTTGTAGGACGGCCGATCTGAGGGCTGTTCCGATGGTGACAGTATTCCAGACCCCCTCGATCCGCCAAACCGGGTTGCCGTCTTTATGGCCGGATCACAACCTATGCAGCAGTCATCAACTACAACGGCGTTAACATCAGACACGGTGGGAGCTAGGGCTGGAGGTCTTGATCCGTCGCCGGCTGAAACTTTATCTGTCTTGGTTGATACTTTGACAGTGCTGTTAATGAAGGAAATATGCCCTAGAGTCAATAATAAAGATGTTATTTGTATTTCCTTATATCATGATAAATGTCTTTTATTCATGCTAGAATTGTATTAACCGGAAACTTGATACATGTGTGAATACATAGACAAAAAAAGTATGTCCCTAGTATGCCTCTACTAGACTAGCTCATTGATCAAAGATGGCTATGTTTCCTAGCCGTAGACATGAGTTGTCATTTGATCAACTGGATCACATAATTAGGAGAATGATGTGATGGACAAGACCCATCCGTTAGCATAGCACTATGATCGTTTAGTTTTACTGCTATTGCTTTCTTCATGACTTATACATGTTCCTATGACTATGAGATTATGCAACTCCCGAATACCGTAGGAACACCTTGTGTGCTATCAAACGTCACAACGTAACTGGGTGATCATAAAGATGCTCTACAGGTGTTTCCGAAAGTATTCGTGGTGCTGGCATAGATCAAGATTAGGATTTGTCACTCCGAGTGTCGGAGAGGTATCTCTGGGCCCTCTCGATAACACACATCACAATAAGCCTTGCAAGCAAAAGACTAATGAGTTAGTCACGAGATGATGTGTTACGGAACGAGTAAAGAGACTTGCCGGTAACGAGATTGAACTAGGTATAGAGATACCGACGATCGAATCTCGGGCAAGTAACATACCGATGACAAAAGGAACAACGTATGTTGTTATGCGGTTTTGACCGATAAAAGATCTTCGTAGAATATGTAGGAGCCAATATGAACATCCAGGTTCCGCTATTGGTTATTGACCGGAGATGAGTCTCGGTCATGTCTACATAGTTCTCGAACCCGTAGGGTCCGCACGCTTAACGTTTGATGACGATCGGTATTATGAGTTTATGAGTTTTGATGTACCGAAGGTAGTTCGGAGTCCCGGATGAGATCACGGACATGACGAGGAGTCTCGGAATGTCCGAGACATAAAGATTGATATATTGGACGACTATATTCGGACACCGGAAGTGTTCCGGAAAAGTTTCGGATTTAACGGAATTGCCGGAGGGGGTTACCGGAACCCCCTACGAGGGGGGATGGTCCATAGTGGGCCTTATGGAAAAGAGAGAGGCAGCCCATAGGGGCTGGCCGGCGCCCCACCTAGGGTTCCTAGTTGGACTAGGATTGGGGGGCGCCACCTCTCCTTCTTTTCCTTTCCCTCTCTTCCTTCTTTGGTAGTTCCTACTAGGAATAGGATTGCAATCCTATTCCTAGTAGGATTGCACCCTAGCCGCACCATAGGAAGGGCCGGCCGGCCTCCCCCTTGCTCCTTTATATACGGGGGCAGGGAGGCACCCAAAGACACACAAGTTGAATTGTTCCAGCCGTGTGCGATGCCCCCCTCCACAGAAACACACCTCGGTCATACCGTCGCGGTGCTTAGGCGAAGCCCTGCGCCGGTGAATACATCATAACCATCACCACGCCGTCGTGCTGACGAAACTCTCCCGTGAAGCTCAACTGGATCAAGAGCTCGTGGGACGTCATCAAGCTGAACGTGTGCTAAACGCGGAGGTGCCGTACGTTCGGTGCTTGATCGGTTGAATCGCGAAGAAGTTCGACTACATCAACCGCGTCACTTGACGCTTTCGCTTCCGGTCTACGAGGGTACGTAGACACACTCTTCCCTCTCGTTGCTATGCATCTGGTAGATAGATCTTGCGTGATCGTAGGAAAATTTTAAAATACTACGTTCCCCAACAGTTAACAGCAGAGGTAGCCCAGGCCAATAAAGAGCAGCATGTTGCGGAAGTCGCTGAGGTGAAAACCCAGATAGATCAAGCCAAGTTAGACCTAGCTGCTGAGAAAACCAGGATGGCTGCAAAGCAGGCTGAGCTTGATGCTCAAGCCTATCGACTCATGTTGGATTAGACCGCTTCACACGAGGTAATGATGAGAAGGCAACGATCTCGCCTGCCACCGGTTTATGAGGCAAGGAACCTCTTTAGCATGCCAGGAGCAGGAACCAGTAACCAGCCAGAGATAAACCTGGGAGGAGCACCGGGCACAGGAGCGTCAGTCCAGCCGCCGGCCGCGGAGCCAACCCGCCAGGTTGTACCGTCACAGTATGTGCCCACCCCTCCCGGTCATTACTCTAAACCATTGGATAACATAGTCGCCGCCGCTTCACGACTGGCCGCCCTTCCCATTGAAGGAACATCCCCTGTAGCAGTGGAGGCATGACGGGCCAGGGAGTTTTTGGAAACAGCACTAACTCAACAGCAAGCTTATTCCCACAGCGGTGAGAGGATTCATTCAACCCCTCGCCCAAGCCGGAGTTACACTAGGCGTCTGGATGAACTGGCCGTATCAAGCAGCGCACCGAGACATAATCCGCCACGGCGGGATGATCCGGCAGGAGGGGACGCAAACGCTCAGAACGTGGTGGATCAGGGCAGGCAGCGCCGGGAGGCCGAGTTAGCAGCACAGCACGAAGCCCGTCAGGCAATGCCGGTTCGTCCTTCTACCTCAGTTGAACCGGGGGTTATGTCTAGCTCCCTGGGAGTGCCTTGTCTTACTACCGCTTTGCGCAACGTGAAACTGCCCAAGGATTTCAAAGGACCGCGCAAGGTGCCCAACTACACGGCGGATTTATCCCCGGAGACATGTGTTGAAAGTTATGAGATGGCGATGGAGATGCTGGATGTGGATGATGCAGCATGCGCTAAGTATTTCACAATGATGTTAGAGGGCACAACTCGCACTTGGTTGAAGGGCTTGCCACCCAATTCCGTCAGATCATGGGCTGAATTGCGCCGCCGTTTTATCAATAACTTCAAAGACACGTGCAAACAGCCAATGTCTGTCGTCGATTTAGCTGCCTGCGTTCAAGGAGAGCATGAATCAACAAGTAGTTGGGTGCGTCGGGTGTCAGAGATAGCATCAACCCAAGCACATCAGTGGTAACCTTGGAAGGCAATTGCCGGTTTGAACCCTTGAAGTTGAAGTTGGGACGGCTTAAGCGTAATTGCGATGACATGGGGACACTCATGGGTGCTTTAGTGAAATATGCGGACTCAGATAATACCAAATACCCAGACTCCGATAATGACAAGTCAGGGAAGGTAAACAAGAATGGTAAGGCGCCGCAGCCCAACCCGGCGAGTCAAGGATACAACGGTAAGTGTAAAGCGGATAGCAACTCAGATTTTGTGACCAACACCAATGCTCAGGAGGACGGACAGCGCCGCAAGGGTAGACCGCCCCCGCGAGACAGGAGGCCGCCTATTAATCTAGAACGCCAGATGAATATACCTTGCCCAAGGCACGGTACAGCAGAAAAGCCAGCACCTCTCGAAGGACAGTTTTATTATGCAGGAAATCATGAACCGGTCTCGGTATGATCATGGACCATCCGGCGGATCAGGCCCCGGTTTTCAAGGGCCGGGTTATCAAGGTGGTGGATCCGGTTCAGGGTACCAAGGCAATAACGGCAACCACAACGGGCACAATCAGCATAACCAACAGCACAGCCAGGGTGTCTATAACAATCAGGGAAATCAACAGCGTCAACAACAGCAGCAATCCGGGTATCAGAATAATCCGAAGGAGCTGAGAAGTGGGCAGTATCATGTCTTCACCACGAGCTTGTGTAAACGTGATTAGAAGGTTTACAAGAGGGCAGTACATTCTGTTGAACTGGCGATGCCGCGTTACCTGCGTTGGTCAGAACAGCCCATTGTGTGGAGCCGAGACGATCATCCACCCCGGGTTGATAATCCAGGTCAGCTGGCTCTAGTTGTGGCACCTCAGGTGGGTGGCTACAAGTTTACCAAGGTACTTATGGACGGAGGCAGCAGCATCAACATTCTATACTATGAGACTTTCCGGTGCATGGGGCTGACAGATAAGAAGCTTTGGCAGTCCAACATAGTTTTTCATGGGGTGGTGCCCAGTAAATCGGCATATCCAGTTGGCAAGATAGATTTGGAGGTCACTTTTGGAGATGAGCATGATTCCAGGTCGGAGACCTTGACCTTTGAAGTGGTAAAGATCAAGAGCCCATATCACGCCCTATTCGGGCGGCCGGTTTACGCTAAGTTCATGGCAAGGCCGTGTTATGTTTATCTACAGCTCAAGATGTCGGGCCACAAGGGAACCATTACGGTTCATGGGAGTCGCAAGATTGCATTGGAGTGCGAGGAAGGAGATGCAGCTTATGCTAAGGCGGTTTATGCAACTGAGGAGCTGAAGTTTTATAAAGATAATGTTGATCCGGCAGATATGTCTCCGTTGAAAAAGCCAACTACAGAGCATGGTCCGGCTTTGAAGTTCAAATCAGCTGAAGAGACCAAACAGGTCGACTTTGTTCCGGGCGATTCATCCAAACAATTCACCATCAGTGCTAACCTAGATCCAAAATAGGAAAGCACGCTCATCGAGTTCATCCGTAAGAATCGGGACATTTTTGCATGGAAACCTTCTGACATGCCAGGTGTACCGAGGGAACTCGCTGAGCACACTCTCAACATTGATCCTAAGTTTAAACCGGTTAAGCAATTTCTGCGCCGCTTCAATGAAGAAAGGCGCAAGGCTATTGGTGAAGAAGTGGCTAGGCTCTTAGCAGCAGGCTTTATAATTGAGGTGTTTCATCCAGAGTGGTTGGCTAATCCGGTGCTAGTGCTTAAGAAAAATGGCACTTGGTGAATGTGTGTTGATTACACAGATCTGAACAAAGCTTGCCCAACTGATCCCTTTGCCCTCCCCCGTATTGATCAGATCATTGATGCTACGACAGGTTGTGAACGACTAAGTTTTTTGGATGCATATTCAGGTTATCATCAGATCAAGATGGCAGTGAAGGACCAGGAGAAGACGGCCTTTATAACTCCCTTTGGAGCCTTCTGCTATGTGTCTATGCCATTTGGGCTTAAGAGTGCCCAGGCAACCTACCAGCGTTGTGTGCAGAACTGCCTTCATGGACAGGTTGGGCGGAATGTTCATGCATATGTGGATGACATTGTGGTGAAATCCAGGAAGGAGGAGATGTTAAAAACAGACTTAAAAGAAACCTTCGACAATCTCTGGATTTATAAAATGATGCTTAATCCAGATAAGTGTGTTTTTGGTGTTCCGGCAGGCAAGCTCCTGGGGTTCTTAGTATCAAATAGGGGAATCAAAGCTAATCCAGAGAAGATCAAGGCGATTACATCCTTGGCTAAACCGGCATGCCTCAACGATGTCCAACGCGTGGCGGGCCGTATTGCGGCGCTCAGCCGATTTATCAGCCGTTTGGGGGAGAAGGCTATCCCTCTTTATCAGATGATGAAAAAGACAGATCGCTTTGTCTGGAGTGATGCCGCGGATGCTGCGTTAGAAGACTTAAAGAAGCAATTAGCAACGCCACCGGTCCTTGCTGCCCCAGTTGACAATGAGCCGCTGTTGTTATATGTGGCTGCTAATGCCCGTGCAGTAAGCGTTGCCATTGTGGTAGAGCGTAAGGAGGAAGGCAAAGAATATCCGGTTCAACGGCCGGTTTACTACATCAGTGAGGTGTTCATTGAATCAAAACAGAGATATCCGCATTGGCAGAAATTGGTATATGGAGTCTTCATGGCAAACCGGAAGCTAAAGCACTATTTTCAAGGCCATCCAATCACTGTGGTCAGTTCAGCTCCATTGGGGGATATAATCCAGAATAGAGAGGCTACTGGTCGGGTTGCAAAGTGAGCCATTGAGCTTAGCCCGCACGGATTGAAGTATGTGCCCTATACTGTGATAAAATCCCAAGCACTGGTGGATTTCATCAACGATTGGACAGAGTTGCAAGCACCAGAGAAAAAGCCGAATCACACATATTGGACTATTCACTTTGATGGATCCAGGCAATTTGAGGGCTCGGGGGCTGGAGTCGTATTAACTTCCCCCCGAGGTGACAAGTTATGTTATGTCCTCCGTTAAATGTTCCCTTGTACTAACAGTGCAGCTGAGTATGAAGCTCTCCTCCATGGTCTACAGATGGCCAAGGAGATGAATTTAAGCTGGGTTAAATGCTTTGGCGATTCAGACCTGGTGGCGCAGCAAGTATCTGGCAAGTGGGATTCCAAAGATCCACTTATGGCAGCATATTGACGAGAGGTAGATGCTGTTGCTGGACACTTCAAGGGTTATCAGGTGGATCATATAGATCGGCGAAAGAATGAAGCGGCTGATGCGTTAAGACGGCTGGGTTCTCAACGTAAACCGGTTCCACCCAATACCTTCCTCGATGTATTACACAATTCTTCGGTGTAGTTACCTTCAGAAGAGGACTTGGCTGTTCTTGATCCGGAGGCACAATTGGTCGTGGCGCTTCGTGTTATTCTGGATTGGACACTTCCCTACCTGGCATACATGAGCCGAGGTGAGTTACCAGAGGACGAAGTCTTGGCTAGACAGATAATTCGGCGATCCAAGTCAATGACTATTGTCAATGGAGAACTGCATCTTCGCAGCGTTTCTGGGGCGTTTCAGCGGTGTGTATCGCCAGATGAAGGCTGTGATATTCTTAGAGAGATCCATGAGGGAGATTGTGGTCATCATGCCGGTTCAAAATATTTGGTGGCCAAAGCGTTTCGTCATGGATTCTACTGGTTGACGGCTCATGCCGACGCAGAGGACTTGGTCAGAAAATGTGATGCTTGCCAGAAGTTCTCACGGCGTGCTCATATATCGGCGCAGGAATTGAGGATGATTCCAATTACTTGGCCGTTTGCGACTTGGGGGCTTGATATGGTTGGACCCTTCAAGAGATCCCAAGATAAGAAGACCCACCTTTTGGTGGCGGTGGATAAGTTTACCAAATGGGTTAAAGCGGAACCAGTCAGTAAGTGTGATGCAGCAACAACGGTTTAGTTCATCAAAAAGGTGATTTTCCGGTTTGGCTTTTCACACAGCATTATAACTGATAATGGTACCAATCTATCCAAGGGGGCTATGGAGGAGTTCTGTCAACGAGAGCAGATCCGCCTTGATGTATCATCAGTAGCTCACCCTCAGTCTAATGGCCAAGATGAGAGAGCCAATCAAGAGATCTTGAGAGGCATCAAACCCCGGCTTATGGTTCCCTTGCATAGGACACCGGGTTGTTGGGTGGAAGAGTTACCATCTGTGCTATGGAGCATCAACACTACACCTAACACATCCACAGGGTACACGCCTTTCTTCATGGTATATGGAGCTGAAGCAGTCCTCCCTAGTGATATCCGTCATGACTCGCCGCGGGTGGCGGCGTACGTCGAAGCGGATAACGAAAAAGCAAGGCAAGATGCATTGGACCGCCTGGATGAAGAACGGGACACGACAGCAGCTCGATCGGTGATTTATCAGCAAGATCTGTGCCGGTACCACAGCCACCGGGTTAAAACCAGGACGTTTCAAGAAGGAGATCTGGTGCTCCGGCTCATCCAAGACCAGAAAGACATGCACAAGTTATCCCCACCTTGGGAAGGACCCTTTGTGGTCAGCAAGAACCTGCACAACGGATCATACTACCTCGTCGACGTTCGAGAACATAAGGACTCACGTACGGCGGAGGAGGAGACCAGACGACCGTGGAACATCGCTCTTCTTCAACCTTACTACACCTGAGTCATAGGCTCCGCTTTATGTAGATATGTTTACAATGTATATATTATGATCAATATAATAAACCGGCGCCCCTGATAAAGCGGGGTATCAGCCGCCTTTTTTCATAAGAGTTTGTCACATGGGGGCTTCTGTGTGCAAGGGAGTTCCTATGGCCTCTTAAACCGGCGACCACATCAAGGCCATAATAAGAGTATAGCTCTAGTTGCTTCGGCAATTCCCACATGATGAGGGGCAAAAGAGAGTTTTGATGCCTAGCACAACTCAAACATAGGCCCCGACGAGCATAGCTCAAATGCTACCTGGGGGACTCCTGATGCAAAGCATCAACGAGTTGACAACCCTTGTAGTAGTCACGGCTTGGAAGCCTGGTGTATACACCTAAAACCCCGGATTAGCATGCCTGCATTAAGTAAGTCACTCCGTCCAAGTAAACCTGGTACGACCCGTCGAACATATACACAATTTAATCTTTACAGACCCTGAACTTGGTAACGTTAAATTGACGAACATCAAGTGATTACACAAGTCAATCTTTACAGATTTTTGAACTTGGTAGCATTAAACATTGATGATTTGGTTAAGGATTGAGGACCATCTTAATAGGCTTTGCAAAATGGTTAATGACAGTAGCCTGGCAGCTCATAAAAAGCCTCGAATTTGGAGCCTAGCAGCTCGTAAAAAGCCTCGACTACATGGTCTTATTTGCCCAAAAATTTATTTTTTATTTTTTATGTTTTATAAAATCTTTATCTTCAAGGTCATTGGTTTTTATCCAAGTCCATTGATTCAGGGAGTGGATGACTATAAGTTGCCACTACACCTGCGGTTACAGAGTTCTAGTATGGATTACAAACACCAGTACTAACTACAGTTAAACCGGAGTTCATCGTAACCCGGTTCGGTTTTCATGATGAACCGACAAATAATCAAGGGAGTCATAAGCACTTGCACCTTGGATCATTATCTCTTCCTACCATATTAAGGTTCATCGTGATACACTTAATCACAGGTATGATACATATTCTATATTTTATACACAGTTCAGAACTTAGACCATGTGTTTGGGCATTATGACCCGTCCGGCGATAAGCCGCCAGGACATTTTCAACATTGTTTTATGCAGAAGCAGGTGAAATAAACCACCAAAGGAATTATAAGCAAGACATAATTAAGAAGTGCCAACTGAGGCAATCTCATACAACGGATAATATGTGACAACATAAAGTATTTCAACTATCCTATTACAAGGCACTGGAGAGCCCAAAAGAATAAGTTTTTTCTCAAGCCCAAGATAAATCGGCACCGGTTTAATACTTTGCGTCAGCCTGTCGTGACGATTGAGGATCAGCTTGCTCCGGTTCTTCGGCGGTTTCTTCCAGCTGCTGGAAGTCAGTAGTGGTCTAGTCAATCTTGGTCAGCGCTCGGAAATAAACTTCGTCATTCACGAGGTCTGACGGATCAATGTCAGGAGCAAAAGTGTGATTACGGATGGGTGGAATAAGATTTTCAATCTTATAAGCCGGACGCTCTGCCCGCACGTTCTCAGCATCATATCCCGGATGATATCTAGACAAATCAGCCTCATCAGCAAGTTTGCTAGCCAGAGGCCGCATATCCTTGGTTAATGCACGTAAGTCATCACTGGAAAAGGCTGATCCGTCTTCCTTCATACATGGGTAGCCGTTCATTGCCTCCGCCGGATCAAAATCAGGAACCCAAGCCTTCGCTCGAGTCAAAGCCATCAGAGCACCTGCCCTTGCAGACGACTTCTTCACCTCTACGAGGCGAGAAGGCAGAATGGACAGCTTTTCCAAGGTACCCTTGATTGTGGTAGGAGCCGGTTTGTTATGCGAGATAGCACTGACAGTCCTCTGAGCGCCGGAATATAGCTGCTCCACCAGAGTATATGCATCTTTCAATTTCTTTCGCACATCATCGCCAAGATGAGTGATACGCCTCCCTGCGTTAAAATTATGAATTAAACCGGAACGGTACATGATTGCAAGGTTCAGGGTTGTGTTAACAGTACTTACCAAAGATGGCGGACGTCATGTCATTTATCTGCTGCTTCAATCCGGACAGTTCCTCTGTCACCAGATTAAGAGCAGCCTCTGGGTCATTGGCTTTCTTCTCCAAGGCAGCCTTTTCAGCATCCCAGTTTGACCGCTCTTTTTCAAAGTTTTTCTTCAGCTCCTCTATACTTGCTAAGGCAAGTGTCAGTTCGTCCTTGACTTTAAGAGCAGCAGTTTCTTGGAACTTCAAAGTATCCCGGAGCTCAGTCAATTCAGAGTTTTTCCGGTTCAAGTCAGTCTGCCAAAATGAAAGCACATTATATATTCATGAGGCATTTTCAGTCAAAGTCCCAAGCACATAACAAGTTATGTACTTGACACTTTGGGGCTAATGTATATTTGCAGTGAAAACAGGCATTTTTCAGACAAGTCCCAAGCACATAAACAAGTTATATACTTGGCACTTGGGGGCTAATGTGACATTGTTCTGAATTCAAGTAGAAGTCTCGGTTCATCCTAAAGGAAGTAAACCGGCCCTTGGGGTCTACACATGTGCAAAACAAAATTGTCTACTGGATCTACTGAAGTCCCGATTCACCCTAAAAGGCTAAACCAGCACTCGGGGGGCTACGATGGAGTAAGGATACAGTTACAAGATACAAGCAGAAATAGAGGACAAGACAAAGGCAGAGAGGTTACCTCATAGCGCTCCTTCATCAAATTTACCAATCCAGCTTCATGATCACGGCTGGTGTACAGCCGGTTTAGATAGCCGGAATGGAGTTCTTGGGCGCTAAGTTGAGCGTAGCTGGACAGATCAGTACTCCACTTGCCTTTGTCCTTGCTAAGAAATTCTTCCTTGGCAGTATGATTGGACAAAGCGACAGGCTCCCATGGGGTAGTAAATCCGGTCCTAGTGATTTCAACATCGCCAGGTGAAGCGGCCGCTTGCTTAGGGGGACTAGCAGGAGCAGGGCCAGCCTGGGCAGGGATGGCCGATTCAAGGTTACGGTCCATTGGATCGCTCCCCTGATCAACAAAGACATCATGATCCATGGGAGGAGGATCATCATGCGGAATCTCAGCATTTTCTTCAGAAGGTTCAGCAAGTTCAGGATTTTCTGCCGGTTCAGGAGTGGTATTATCGACCGCTGGCTTACTCAGTTTGGCCTTTTTACTAGGCTTGGGTTTACTGCGAAAGTTAAAGATAATGAAAATCAGAAGAGTCAAAAACAAATGTTAAACCGGAAAAAGCGAAAAAAAGCTTACCCAGGAACAGTCTTGAGGGGAGGAATCTGAGTGGCTGTTGATTCGCCAGAAGATGAATGAGGAGTTTCCTGATAATTCGAATCAGACGGATTAAGGGGTTGTTGAATAAGACCTGTTTTGGGGTAAAGAGCATTTGGAGTGAGTAAAACCTTGGAACGACACCTCCGAGCTGGAGTGTGCGTTAATCCGGTGGATTCAATAGCAAGACCACTATGACGAGTGGTGCGGCGAGCTTCATGTTGCTGCTTCTTCAAAAGAAAGTTTGGGTCCAAGTAAGCAAAAGGATGAGAAAACTGTACTTTCCGGGTTGCTTGACGAACTTTGGGTGTTGGCAGAGGTTCTGAATCGGAAGAAAGAATGATTAACTCAACATCGTCCACTTTACTGCCTTCAGCGTGTCCTGGGAATAGCCATTGTTAATAAAAATGCAGATAAAGAAAAGACAAGGAAGTCAAAAGAATTAGGTGGTACCTCGGAGGCCAGTTCATCTTCTTCTGCATTGGATCCCGACGCGGCAGTGTTCTTCTTCTTGTTTTTCTTGACAGCCTAGGTCTTTTGGCTAGCTGCTTTCGCCGGTTTATCCTGGGCCTTCCTTTTCCAGAAAGGGTCATTGTCTTGTTGAAAGAAATAAAGATATTTCAAGACAAGTGCTGCAGACGGATTAAAACAAAGCAAAACAATAGGGAAGAGTTTTTTATCGATGGTGGTTTGTTGGTCACACAGAAGGGTGCCAAGCCGGTCTGACTGCAAGCTTCTATAGGTAAATTCAGCAGCTTCTTGACGGATTCATTGACCTCGTTTTCTGATAGCACCACCTCTGTGTGGCGCAAAGGGTCTTTGGGATTCCCAGTGTACTCACACATTAAACTAGAACGCCGGCTTGGCGGGAGAACACTCTAAGAAATCCAGCAGCGGACGAAGTCAACCCCTGTTAGACCATTGGCCATAAAGGCCCTGAGCTTTGAAAGCTGAGGGGCATACTGAGCTCGCTCCTGGTCACTTAGCCGCTGTGGAAAGGGGTGATTCTCTGGAAGGCGGTGGGAGCGATAACCCGGCAATGGATTCTCATCTTCCGGGGAAGTATCTACACAGTAGAACCAAGTCTGGTTCCAGTCCTTTGGATGGCTGTGGAGACTAGCGTGAGGAAAACTAACATCCTTCCTTTTCTAAATAGACATCCCGCCAAGTTCGGTGTTTGGACCGTCATGAAATTCCGTACGACGGTTTAGGTGAAATAAGTCCCGGAATAGCTCCACTGACGGTTCCTCTTGCAGATAAACTTCACAAAAGACTTGGAAGTTGCAAATGTTTGACACAGAGTTGGGACCAATATCTTGTGGATGAAGCTGGAAATTTGCTAACACATACGAAAGAACTTTGACCCGGGAGGGTTGAATCCCCGGGCCAAGTGATCAAACAAGACGACGACCTCTCCCTCTTTGGGCTTTGTAGGACAATCTGATCCGGGAACCCTCCAGTGAAGGCCATTTTCTCCAAATCTTCCTCAGTAATCCGGGATGGAACCCAGTTGCAGGAGACAAACTGCTTGGCTTGAGAGGCCATTTTTCGGAAGGAAAAGGCTGAAAATACAATGAAGAGCCGGTTTGTAATCTAAGCAAGTTTGAACTGGCATGCTCTATAAATGTACTGGTCTAAACGGCGGTTTAGGCAGGGTCCTAATGGTATCTACCGGGTTAAAATATCTGGAACAACTATAACAGTGACATTTATTGGATTATAAAATCTAGAAAAGCTAAACCGCCAACAAGGGTAAACAAGATAAAGCTATGAAGTTGTGAAGAAATAGTTTTCGCATGGACAGTAATAAAAATACGGATCTACAACATGTTGAAAATTCAGAGATATTCAAGGTTATATTCAGCAGACGCGATGAAGGTCCTAGCAGATGTAGTCTAACTAGTCATATTGGGAAAGATAAAGCCACGGTGAAGGAGCGGAGTTACTCTTATGTTGGGGATCGTAGCAGAAAACAAAAAATTTCTACGCATCACCAAGATCAATCTATGGAGTAATCTAGCAATGAGGGAGAGGGGAGTGCATCTACATACCCTTGTAGATCGTGATGTGGGAGCGTTGCAAGAACGCGGATGAAGGAGTCGTACTCGTAGCGATTCAGATCGCGGTTGATTCCGATCTAAGCACCGAACAACGGCGCCTCCGCGTTCAACACACGTGCAGCTCGGTGATGTCTCCCACGCCTTGATCCTGCAAGGAGAGAGGGAGAGGTTGGGGAAGACTCCGTCCAGCAGCAGCACGATGGCGTGGTGGTGATGGAGGAGCGTGGCACTCCATCAGGGCTTCGCCAAGCACCGCAAGAGACGAGGAGGGAGAGGGGTAGGGCTGCGCCAAGAGGGAGAAGTTCTCGTGTGTATGGCAGCCCCAAACCCCAACTATATATAGGGGGAGTGGAGGGGCTGCGCCCCCACCTAGGTTTCCACCCCTAGGGGTGGCGGCCAGCCCTAGATCCCATCTAGGGGGCGACCAAGGGGGAGAGAGGGGGGCGCACCACTAGGTGGGCCTTAGGCCCATCTGAGCCTAGGGTTTCCCCTCCTTCCCTTCTCTCTTTGCCTTGGGCCATCGTGGGGGGCGCACCAGCCCACCTGGGGCTGGTCCCCTCCCATACTTGGGCCGCGCAGCCCTCTAGGGCTGGTGGCCCCACCCGGTGGACCCCCGGGACCCTCCCTGTGGTCCCGGTACGCTACCGATAGCGCGCGAAACTTTTTCGGTGACCAAAACGGGACTTCCCATATATGAATCTTTACCTCTGGACCATTCTGGAACTCCTCATGACGTCCAGGATCTCATCCGGGACTCCGAACAACATTCGGTAACCACACATATCTATTCCCTATAACCCTAGTGTCATCGAACCTTAAGTGTGTAGACCCTACGGGTTCGGGAACCATGCAGACATGACCGAGACAACTCTCTAACCAATAACCAACAGCGGGATCTGGATACCCATGTTGGCTCCCACATGTTTCATGATGATCTCATCGTATGAACCACGATTTCAAGGATTCAATCAATCATGTATATGATTCCCTTTGTCTATCGGTATAGCACTTGCCCGAGATTCGATCGTCGGTATACCGATACCTTGCTCAATCTCGTTACCGGCAAGTCTCTTTACTCGTTCCGTAACACATCATCCCGTGATCAACTCCTTGATCACAGTGTGCACACTATGATGATGTCCTACCGAGTGGGCCCAGAGATACCTCTCCGTCACACGGAGTGACAAATCACAGTCTCGATTTGTGCCAACCCAACAGATACTTTCGGAGATACCTGTAGTGCACCTTTATAGCCACCTAGTTACGTTGTGACGTTTGGTACACCCAAAGCATTCCTACTGTATCCGGGAGTTGCACAATCTCATGGTCTAAGGAAAAGATACTTGACATTTAGAAAAGCTTTAGCATACGAACTACACGATCTTGTGCTAGGCTTAGGATTGGGTCTTGTCCATCACATCATTCTCCTAATGATGTGATCCCGTTATCAATGACATCCAATGTACATGGTCAGGAAACCGTAACCATCTATTGATTAACAAGCCAGTCAACTAGAGGCTTACTGGGGACACGGTGTTTGTCTATGTATCCACACATGTATCTGAGTTTCCTATCAATACAATTCTAGCATGGATAATAAACAATTATCATGAACAAGGAAATATAATAATAACCAATTTATTATTGCCTCTAGGGCATATTTCCAACAGTCTCCCACTTGCACTAGAGTCAATAATCTAGTTCACATCGCCATGTGATTAACACTCACATGTCACATCGCCATGTGACTAACATCCAAAGAGTTCACTAGAGTCAATAATCTAGTTCACATCACTATGTGATTAACACTCAATGTGTTCTGGGTTTGTTCATGTTATGCTTGTGAGAGAGTTTGTAGTCAACGGCTCTGCAACATTCAGATCCCTATGTATTTCGCAAAACTTTATGTCATATCGTAGATGCTGCTACCACGTTCCACTTGGAGCTATTCCAAATTGTTGCTCCATTATACGTATCCGGTATCTCTACTCAGAGCTATCCGGATGGGTGTTAAACTTGCATCGATGTAACTCTTTACATCGAACTCTTTATCACCCCCATAACCGAGAAACATTTCCTTATTCCTCTAAGGATAATGTTGACCGCTATCTAGTGATCCACTCCTGGATCACCTTTGTACCCTCTTGTCAGACATGTGGCAAAGCACACATCAGGTGCGGTACTCAGCATGGCATACCATATAGAGCCTATGACAAAAGCATAGGGGACGACCTTCGTCCTTCCTCTTTCTTCTGCTGTGGTCAAGCTTTGAGTCTTACTCAACTTCACACCTTACAACTCAGGTAAGAACTCCTTCTTTGACTGATCTATTTTGAACTCCTTCAAAATCATGTCAAAGGTGTGTGTTCTTTTGAAAGTATCATCTAGCGTCTTGATCTATCTCTTTATGCTTTCTAGAAATTCTACATCATTTCGGATCAACAATATGTCATTCACATATACTTATCAGAAATGTTGTAGTGCTCCCACTCACTTTATTGTAAATACAAGTTTCTAACAAACTTTGTATAAACCCAAAAACTTTGATCACTCCATCAAAGCGTATATTCCGACTCCGAGATGCTTGCTCTAGTCCATGGAAGGATCGCTGGAGCTAGCATACCTTTTAGCATCCTTAGGACCGACAAAACCTTTCTAATTGTATCACATACAACCTTTCCTTACAAAAACTGGTAAGGAAACTTATTTTGACATCCATCTGCCAGATTTCATAAATGCAGCTAATGCTAACATGATTCTGACGGACTTTAAGCATCGCTATGGGTGAGAAAATCTCATCGTATTCAACTCCTTGAACTTGTGAAAAACTCTTCGCCACAAGTCGAGCTTCATAGACGGTGACATTACCGTCCACGTCCGTGTTCTTCTTAAAGATCCATTTATCTCAATGGCTTGCCGATCATCGGGCAATTCCACCAAAGTCCATACTTTGTTTTGATACATGGATCCTATCTCGGATTTCTCGGCTTCTAACCATTTGTCGGAATACGGGCCCACCATCGCTTCTCCATAGTTCGTAGGTTCATTGTTGTCCAACAACATGACATCTAAGACAGGATCACCATACCACTTAGGAGTAGTACATATCCTTGTCGACCTACGAGGTTCGATATCAACTTGATCCGAAGCTTCATGATCACTATCATTAGTTTCTTCTTGAACAGTCGTAGGTTCCACAAAAACATCTTTCTGTGTTGCACTACTCTCCGGTTGAAGTGAGGGTTCGACAACCTCATCAAGTTCTATCTTCCTCCCACTGAATTCTTTCGAGAGAAACTCCTTCTCGTGAAAGGACCCGTTCTTAGCGACAAACATTTTTGCCCTTGGATCTGAGATAGAAGGTATACCCAGCTGTTACCTTTGGGTATCCTATGAAGATGTATTTGTCCGCTTTGGGTTCGAGCTTTTTTCGGCTGAAGCCACAAGCATCGCAGCCCCAAACATTAATAACCGACAACTTTGGTTTCTTGCCAAACCATAGTTCATACGGCGTCGTCTCAACGGACTTAGATGGTGCCCTATCTAAAGTGAATGCAGCTGTCTCTAATGCATAACCTCAAAATAATAGCGGTAGATCGGTAAGAGACATCATAGATCGTACCATATCTCATAAGGTTCGATTATTACGTCCGGGCACACCATCACGCTGCGATGTTCTAGGTGGCTTCAACTGCGAAACAATTCCACAATGTCTTAAGTGATTGCCAAACTCATAGCTCATAAAATCCCCCCTTGATCAGATTGTAGGAACATGATCTTCTTGTTATGATGATTCTTAACTTCACTCTGAAATTGCTTGAACTTTTCAAACGTTTTCAGACTTTTGCCTCATTAAGTAAATATACCCATATCTACTCAAATCCTCAGTGAAGATGAGAAAATAACGATATCCACCACACGCCTTAATTCTCATTGGATCACACATATCAGCATGTATGATTTGCAACAAGTCACTTGCCTGTTTCATTGTACCTGAAAACGGGATCTTAGTCATCCTGCCCATGAGGCATGGCTGGCATGTGTCAAGCGATTTAAAATCAAGTGACTCCAAACATCCATCAGTATGGAGTTTCTTCATGCATTTTATGCCAAAATGACCTAAGCGGCAGTGCCACAAGAAATTGGTACTATCATTATTAACTCTACATCTTTTGGCGAAAATATTATTATCATGTGTATTACTATGATCGAGATTCAATAAACCATTGGGTGCATGACCATAAAGGTATTTTTCATGTAAACAGAATAACCATTATTCTCTAACTTAAATGAATAACCGTATTGCAATGAACATGATCTAATCATATTCATGCTAACGTAGACACCTGATAACATTTATCTAGGTTCAACACTAATCTCGAAGGTAGAGGGAGCGTGCGATGGTGATCTTATCAACCTTGGAAACACTTCCAACACACATCGTCACCTCGCCCTTAGCTAGTCTCCGTTCAGTCCGTAGCTTTTGCTTCAAGTCACTAATAATAGCAACTGAACCGGTATCCAATACCCACATACTACAAGGAGTACTAGTAAGGTACACATCAATAACACGTATATCAAATATACTTTGTTGAAGTTGCCAGCTTTCTTATCTACCATGTATTTGGGGTAGTTCCGCTACCATGTGACTGTTCCCCTTACAATAGAAGCACTTAGTCTCGAGGTTTGGGTTCAACCTTGGGTTCCTTCATTAGAGCGACAACTGGTTTGCCATTCATGAAGTTTCCCTTCTAGCCCTTGCCCCTTTTGAAACCAGTGGTCTTGTTAAACCATCAACACTTGATGCTCCTTCTTGATTTCTACTTTTGCGGTCTTAAGGACCGCTAATAGCTCCGGGATCATCTCCATCCTTTGCATGTCATAGTTCATCACGAAGTTCTAGTAGCTTGGTGATAGTGTCTAGAGAATTCCGTCAACCACTATCTCATCTGGAAGATTAACTCCCACTTGGTTCAAGTGATTTTAGCACCCAGACATTCTGAGCACATGCTCACTAGTTGAGCTATTCTCCTCCATCCTTTTGGCAAAAGAACTTGTGAGAGGTCTCATACCTCTCAACACGGGCATGAGCCTGAAATCCCAATTTCATCTCATATGTCTTATGGCGTTCAAAACGTCATTGGAATCCCGATTCTAAGTCGTAAAGTATGGTGCACTAAACTATCAAGTAGTCATCAGGACGTGTCTGTCAGGTGTTCACAACATCCACAGACAACGTTGTAGGGGTTTGCACATCAAGCGGTGCATCAAAGACGTAAGCTTTTTGTCTAGCAGTGAGGACACTCCTCGGACTACGGACCCAGTCCGCATCATTGCTTACAATATCTTTCAACTTAGTCTTTCTCTAGGATTGTATTAAACGGGGAGCTACAACGCAAGCTATTGGTCTACAACATAATTTGTGAAGACAAATTAGACTATTGTTCATAACAATTAAGTTCATCTAATGAACTCCCACTCAGATAGACATCTCTCTAGTCATCCAAGTGATACATGATCCGAATCGACTAGGCCGTGTCCGATCATCACGTGAGACGGACTAGTCATCAACCGTGAACATCTTTATGTTGATCGTATCTTCTATACGACTCATGTTCGACCTTTCGGTCTTCCGTGTTCCGAGGCCATGTCTGTACATGCTAGGCTCGTCAAGTGAACCCTAAGTGTATTGCGTGTGTAAATCTGGCTTACACCCGTTGTATGCGAATGTTAGAGCCTATCACACCCGATCATCATGTGGTGCTTCGGGACAACGAACCTTAGCAACGGTGCATAGTTAGGGGGAACACAATTCTTGAAATTTTAAAGAGAGATCATCTTATTTACTACCGTCGTTCTAAGCAAATAAGATGTAAAACATGATAAACATCACATGCAATCAAATAGTGACATGATATGGCCAATATCATTTTTCTCCTTTAGATCTTCATCTTCGGGGATCCATGATCATCATCGTCACCGGCATGACACCATGATCTCCATCATCATGATCTCCATCATCGTTCTTCATGAAGTCGTCTCGCCAAACATTACTTCTACTACTATGGCTAACGGTTAGCAATAAAGTAAAGTAATTACATGGCGTTTTCAGTGACACGCAGGTCATACAATAAAATAAGAGAACTCCTATGGCTCCTGCCGGTTGTCATACTCATCGACATGCAAGTCGTGATTCCTATTACAAGAACATGATCAATCTCATACATCACATATATATCATTCATCACATCCTTTTGGCCATATGACATCACACGGCACATGTTGCAAGAACAAGTTAGACGTCCTCTAATTGTTGTTGCAAGTTTTTACGTGGCTGCTATAGGTATCTAGCAAGAACGTTTCTTACCTACGCCAAAACCACAACGTGATATGCCAATTTCTATTTACCCTTCATAAGGACCCTTTTCATCGAACCTGATCCGACTAAAGTGGGAGAGACAGACACCCGCTAGCCACCTTATGCAACTAGTGTATGTCAGTCGGTGGCACCTGTCTCACGTAAGCGTACGTGTAAGGTCGGTCCGGGCCGCTTCATCCCACGATGCCGCCGAATCAAGCTAAAACTAGTAACGGCGAGTAAATTGACAAACCGACGCCCACAACTACTTTGTGTTCTACACGTGCAAGAAACTACGCATAGACCTAGCTCATGATGCCACTGTTGGGGATCATAGCAGAAAACAAAAAAATTCTACGCATCACCAAGATCAATCTATGGAGTAATCTAGCAAAGAGGGAGAGGGGAGTGCATCTACATACCCATGTAGACCGTGATGCGGAAGCGTTGCAGAACGCGGATGAAGGAGTCATACTCGTAGCGATTCAGATCGCGGTTGATTCCGATCTAAGTGCCGAACAACGGCGCCTCCACGTTCAACACACGTGCAGCTCGGTGACATCTCCCACGCCTTGATCCATCAAGGAGAGAGGGAGAGGTTCGAGAAGACTCTGTCCAGCAGCAGCACAACGGCGTGGTGGTGATGGAGGAGCGTGGCACTCCAGCAGGGCTTCGCCAAGCACCGCAAGAGACGAGGAGGGAGAGGGGTAGGGCTGCGCCAAGAGGGAGAAGTTCTCGTGTGTATGGCAGCCCCAAACCCCCACTATATATCGGAGGAAGGGAGGGGCTGCGCCCCCACCTAGGTTTCCACCCCTAGGGGTGGCAGCCAGCCCTAGATCCCATCTAGGGGGCGGCCAAGGGGGAGAGAGGGGGGGCGCACCACTAGGTGGGCCTTAGGCCCATCTGAGCCTAGCGTTTCCCCTCCTTCCCTTCTCTCTTTGCCTTGGGCCCTGGTGGGGGGCGCACCAGCCCACCTGGGGCTGGACCCCTCCCATACTTGGCCCACGCAGCCCTCTGGGGCCGGTGGCCCCACCCGATGGACCCCCGGGACCCTCCCGGTGGTCCCGGTACGCTACCGATAGCGCCCGAAACTTTTCCGATGACCAAAACGGGACTTACCATATATGAATCTTTACCTCTGGACCATTCCAGAACTCCTCGTGACGTCCGGCATCTCATCCGGGTCTCCAAGCAACATTCGGTAACCACGCATATCTATTCCCTATAACCCTAGTGTCATCGAACCTTAAGTATGTAGACCCAACGGGTTCGGGAACCATGCAGACATGACCGAGACAACTCTCCGGCCAATAACCAACAGTGGGATATGGATACCCATGTTGGCTCCCACATGTACCACGATGATCTCATCAGATGAACCACGATGTCAAGGACTCAATCAATCCCGTATACGATTCCCTTTGTCTATTGGTATAGCACTTGCCCGAGATTCGATCATTGGTATACCGATACCTTGCTCAATCTCGTTACCGGCAAGTCTCTTTACTCGTTCCGTAACACATCATCCCGTAATCAACTCCTAGATCACATTGTGCACACTATGATGATGTCCTACCGAGTGGGCCCAGAGATACCTCTCCGTCACACGGAGTGACAAATCCCAGTCTCGCTTTCAGAGATACCTGTAGTGCACCTTTAAAGCCACCCAGTTACGTTGTGACGTTTGGTACACCAAAAGCATTCCTACGGTATCCGGGAGTTGCACAATCTCATGGTCTAAGGAAAATATACTTGACATTTACAAAAGCTTTAGCATACGAACTACACGATCTTGTGCTAGGCTTAGGATTGGGTCTTGTCCATCACATCATTCTCCTAATGATGTGATCCCGTTATCAATGACATCCAATGTCCATGGTCAGGAAACCGTAACCATCTATTGATTAACGAGCCAGTCAACTAGAGGCTTACTGGGGACACGGTGTTTGTCTATGTATCCACACATGTATCTGAGTTTCCTATCAATACAATTCTAGCATGGATAATAAACAATTATCATGAACAAGGAAATATAATAATAACCAATTTATTATTGCCTCTAGGGCATATTTCCAACATCTTTAAGTTATCAACTAGGAGATTTAGATCTACAGTGAAACTACTGAGCTATGGCGAAGAACTGCGAAGAGCAATGCCTACCTGCGACCTCGTATGAGGAACCTAAAACAAGATCTATAAGCAGGATAAGGAGAGGGTGTACCTGAGGCGACGGGTGCAGAGAAGCGCCGGTGAGTCTCTGGAACAATCAGGTTGATGCAGCGGCCAGACTTGACGAGGATGCAGAGCTTGACGATGACGGCGGAGCTCGAGCGCGAACGGACGGAGGAAGAAGAAGAAGAGGCAAGGGGGGAAAAGAGATGCCCCTCTGCCCTATTTATAAGCCGAAGGATAAAACGGCAGGCGTGGGAATGGAGGAGCCGAAAAAGTGGATATGGGACGATAATGTTGCCTCGATTTTCGGAGCTTTAATGAATAAAATATAAAAAAACAGGTACAAGTATTAAATGTGCAGATGACGTCACGGCGGTTTAATGCGATCTGAGAAGATGACGTCACGCTAGTTTATGAAGCATTTGAAGCTGCGGAAAGGGAAATCTGTACAATATGTTGAAGATAGACATGAACAGATTCAAATCAATCTGGGGTCTAATGTCAGGGATATTATTACCATGTAGAAACCGCCCAGGAGGGGCCGGTTTATGCGTATGGAGATTACCTTTACTGAAGCCCAGCAGGGCATGGAGTGAGAGACTTTAGCCCAGGAGGTTTAGAGCCCAAGAGGCGCTAGGGCCCGTGATTTGTAAACCGCCATGTGATATGTAACTTGTAATGTAAGACAGGAGGAATAGAGACCGAGCCGGACACGTTTATAAGCCGGCCTCGAGACTCTGTAAACCAGACCGGGCGTCACCTCTTATATAAAGGGACGACCCAGCGACGGTTCAGGGCAGAAAAACAACAGCTCGAGACACAGGCAAAGCGGATCCGCTCCCTGGTCATCGAAACCCTAGCAATATTACACCAAACTAGACGTAGCCTTTTACCTTCATCGAAGGGGCCGAACTAGTATAAAATCCCTGTGTCCTTGTCCGCTTTAACCCCTTTAAGCTAACCCGTAGCGATGGCCTCACGACTAAGTCCTTTTGCTAGGACATCTGCCGTGACAAAACCACGACACAATAGGTACTTGGTTTTACTGAGGCTACAATATATTTTTATTTTTGAGTTGTGAAGCTCTAGTTTATACAATAAAATGTGTGTGGAAGTAAATGGAAGTTTAGGTGTCATTTCATTCATGTTTGCTTTGTAAAACTCCTATTTGGTAGAACAATCGGCTCAAGTATAAGCAGAAAGCACATGATGTGCCACAACAGAAATTATTAACTATGTGGCGGAACATAATATTTCCATTTTGTTCAAAATTTATTTCCCAAATTTTTATGTCTAAGCTTTCAAAGTAATGGTTGATGAAAAAACTATTGGAAAGGTACAATGTGTAAGTACTCTGGATATCAACAAGTATATATTTGGTCTGTATCCTTCTACCTCATGAAAGATTGAGAACTTGTAGGTAGGTTTGGTTGAGGAAGCAGGCTTGCACTCACCAATTGTGTAATAAAATGTTCCGTCATATAATCCAATTCATATGGTGTGAATTACTCTGAATATATATGGAGTACATATATCTCTGTCTCTCTCATCGCACGCATGGAGGGAGGGATAAAGTATTGTGGCGATTATTCTAAATATATATGAAGATAAAGAAACAAAATTTCATAATTAAAAATTATATGCTCTAACCTGGTATGTTGCTTCAGGATCACTATATGATAATTCTTCAAGAGGTGTTTATCTATGCTATGAAGTCAACATATTTTAGCTCTGTAAATGCTTAAATAGTACTCCTCTGTCCTAAAATGTCACAGTGTCAAAACTAATCTTAAATTTTGAAACGGATAGAGTAGCATATTTTAATAGGGAATTAAAGAGGAAAGTTGGAGCATGTTGTGAGATGATTGTCCAGCGAGATCGGAAACACACAGAGTCCACACTAAGAATACGGCAGGTAAGATGCACAACATAAATCCTCGTGACATAATTTTACAAAACATTAACCCATAAACCATTCGAAACAAAGATTGATAAGGCTTAAGTCGACTTCACACTACCCACCTGCGTACTAACTAATGTTTTGTTTAATTAAAACCCTAAACCCAACATCAAACTATTCCCCTGTATGCCGCTTATTTTTAGTTTAATTACTAAGATATTTATGTGTTAGTTCATGCAAATTTACAAGCATGTCTCATATCTTCGTATATTTATAGAAATTCCTATCATTTTATAGCAAAAATTAATAGACGGGCGCGACAACGCGCGCCATCATGGTCTAGTGGTAGAATAAAGAGGAACTTGCTCGGTGTAGTAGTAGAGGATCGTGTGGTCAGCAGAGGCGATTACCACATTGTGCACATCATAGAAACGCAAGGCAATCAAACTAGAAGTGAGGAGCCATTCGGGGTGTAGACCCTGTAAGCATGGCCTCTAGGCCTCACCATCGTAGACCACACTGGGGTTCCACACATGCCTCTTGTCCTCTCCGACAACTGCCTCCTCAGGCTGGTAGTGCACACCCGAACCCTCATATCGCTTTAGTAGGTACCAGGGAGTGGCATTGGTAGGAAAAAGATTTGGGGGAGCCAATGGAAATCTTAATAATCTGAGGGGGCAACTACTATTTTTTTCTCAATTCGGGCCTTTAAAAAAATCTTCATAATTATTTCAAAGTTGGAGGGAGGGGGGCGCTGGCCCCCCTCTAGACATTAACATAGCTTCGCCATTGACCCCATGACCAAGAGGTAGCGCAAGTCCACCTCCCGGCGTAGCCAATACTGTAGGCTCAGGTCCATCGCGCCCGTGAAACATAAAAATACAGGCTTGTAACACCCCTAATGATTAGCTACAATATTCTCACACTAATGTTGCCATGTCATCACAATTAATTTTTGATACACTTCACTTTGATCCAAACCCGATTCAAATTCAAATAGAAAGTCAAATCAATATTTCTTCAAACAGTAAAACCAAATTTTTCAAATTGTTCTATAAGCCCCCCCCCCCTAATCAGCTGTCATCTTGAAACCAACATCATTTGACTCACCAAATAATCCCTATTACAAGTTATAAGATTGTAGAGAAAGTTGGTCAATTAAAGTGTATTTGTTGGGAATTATGATCAATTTTTTGGTCATTAATTCGTCGATGTTGTATTTAAAACTTGATCACAAGGATATCTACTCGATTGCAAGTTGATGCAAATCGTCGTAAGAAACTACAACGGCCTAAATGACCAACAAACAATGAGGTTAAAATATGTGTAGAAAAACTTTATAAAAGTTATGATACTTTTCATCAACATATTACCTTTGTATTTATTTTCATAATTCCTTTTAGAGTTTAATACACTCTAGCCCATTGCATAGAAGTTGCAAGGCGGTTGCTCATGAGAGAACAATAGTTGTTTGATACTATGAACAAAAGGCCATACTCATACTATGAATAGGATGTATGTTATGAATATTGATAATAAAATTGAACATCCATAACACTGACTCTAAATGTCGAAAGACTAAAAGAATACCACATATGTGTGGCACTACATTTAGTCACATTGGAGAAACCCGCAAGGAGTAATTCCATAGTGATGGATACTGAAGTCATCAGATTATGAATTATCTGAAACTTGCAACTTTCGTTCAAATAGTGAAGTAAACTAAAATATCGATCATAGGCCATAAAGAATGAGCAAGAACATCATTGGAACATGCGTGTTGATGTGTGTAGTTCAATAAGTGTTGTTGCAAGCAGTGGATTTTTCTATCTTCAAGATTGAATCAAGTAGATATTTATATCTACTGATACATTGATCATGATCTTTTGAAAGGTTTTGAAAGGTTTTTCCAGAATTGGAATTGATTATAAAAATATATTTCTACAATTAGATTGCAGAAAGAATTTGATTGACAAATTTAGCGAATGTCTGATTAGCTATGAAAAGAATTTTATAGCTTGCACTTCCAAGAACATTAAGAGTAGAATGTTTTGAGTACATGTGATCAAGCTATGTATGACATTGTGAGATCAAAGATGACATTGATTATTTTGCCAATATACTTTTTAATGTGATGCTTTAGAGACTTTGTCTTTTACACTAAAAAGAATGCCATCAAATTTGTGGAAATATGTGCTAGTTTTTAGGTTATCCCAAATGATTTGGTATTCCTCTATCACTACGCCGAGACAAAGTGTTTTGCCACAGAGTGCGAATTTTTTGAGAAAATGTTTTCTGCAAAAGAGTGAGTGAGGGAACAGTGCAACTCAGCAAGATTGCATAATCTTCATGCTCAGGTCAAAGAAAATAAACACTAGAAGTCATTCTAAATTTCCCACCGCACCTGATTATTGGAAATATTCCCTAGAGGCAATAATAAATTGGTTATTATTATATTTCCTTGTTCATGATAATTGTTTATTATCCTTGCTAGAATTGTATTGATAGGAAACTCAGATACATGTGTGGATACATAGACAAACACCATGTCCCTAGTGAGCCTCTAGTTGACTGGCTCGTTGATCAATAGATGGTTGCGGTTTCCTGAACATCGACATTGGATGTCATTGATAACGGGATCACATCATTAGGAGAATGATGTGATGGACAAGACCCAATCCTAAGCCTAGCACAAGATCGTGTAGTTCGTATGCTAAAGCTTTTCTAAATGTCAAGTATCTTTTCCTTAGACCATGAGATTGTGCAACTCCCGGATATCGTAGGAATGTTTGGGTGTACCAAACGTCACAGCGTAACTGGGTGGCTATAAAGGTGCACTGCGGGTATCTCCGAAAGTGCCTGTTGGGTTGGCACGAATCGAGACTGGGATTTGTCACTCCATGTGACGGAGAGGTATCTCTACGCCCACTCGGTAGGACATCATCATAATGTGCACAATGTGATCAAGGAGTTGATCACGGGATGATGTGTTACGGAACGAGTAAAGAGACTTGCCGGTAACGAGATTGAACAAGGTATCGGGATACCGACGATCGAATCCTGGGCAAGTACTATACCGGTAGACAAAGGGAATTGTATACGGGATTGATTGAATCCTTTACATCATGGTTCATCCGATGAGATCATCGTGGAGCATGTGCGAGCCAACATGGGTATCCAGATCCCGCTGTTAGTTATTGTCCGGAAAGTTGTCTCGGCCATGTCTGCGTGACTCCCGAACCCGTAGGGTGTCGGTGTACAAAAAGGGGGTTACACTTTTTGTACCCCTATGACTGCGCACGAGCAGTCTGAGCCACGGGCACCGCCGCACCAAGCAAGGCAAGGGAGGTAAGCCAGGGTAAGACCGAAGCTCAAGAGAACTGGAGCAACACCAAAGCCAAGACCACGAAGAGCCAAGGGACGAGACAGGCTCCCCGGCAAGATCCTTGCCGGGGCCGGCTTTAGCAGCCCCGGCAAAACCCTTGCCGCGGCAACTTGGCCCACGCCTACGGAGTGAATCACCCTTGAGTCCACTGCCCCCATGGGGAAAGGATTCAGGAGACATCCCCATAGTGGCATGCAGATCTTTGTGAAGACATTCAAGATCAGATACGCACTAAGAAGACGACGACCCTTGGCGGGATCCCAGCCAAGGAAGACCACAAGACCTCCGGCAAGCACCTTGTCGGGGATGGCAGCAGGCACCGCGGCAAGACCTTTGCCGGGGCCCCGACAAGGCCCTTGCCAAGGACATCCGCAGGGCCACCATCAGGTCCACACTGACTAAACTTCCACCGCCGTATGCAGCTGCCGACCCAACTAGCTGGGCAGGCACCTGCGTGGCGACATGGAGATCTTCGTGAAGACCCACCATTGCGCCACCTCAGCTGCCTGTCTACCTACATGGCATCTTAGGCATCGCTAGACAGGGCGCGTGTCGACACGAGAAGGAGCGGCGACGGACAAGACATATCTCTCCCCCGTCCCCGATAAAGCAAGGACACCTAAGCAAGACGCATTAAATGTGCCTTGTCATGTAATGCGAGGGATAACCTCGCATCACTGTACCCTTTCCACCTCCTGTGTGCCACTGTGGCAACCCCTTTTTCTATAAAAGGAGGCCCGAGGCGACCAGGAGGAGGATTCGGCTTTTTGGAGCTCCTCACGCCCCATAGCTAGCTGAAGAACACAGATATACAATCCACCAAAGCAGGAGTGGGGTTTTACGCATCCTCGCGGCCCGAACATAGATAAACGAACCGTGTGCTATCTGTTTGATCTGCTCTTCTCTCAACCCCGCGCCCCGCTAACCGTAGTAGGGATTCTTGTGATCCCATAGGTGTCGTTCCAATACACCGACATCTTTGGCGCGCCAGGTAGGGGGCGCAGTTGTGAGAATTGGCTTTAGTAGTTAGTTCGACGCTTCTTCATCATCATGGCACCCAAGAAGAAAACGACGGTGGCGGTTGGCCAGTCGGAAGCCGGACAGCCCGTCCCGACGCGGGCGAGCAGCGGACCGGTCGCGGAAAGGACCCGGGGCACTGCTCGCGAACACCAACACCGTCCCAGCAGCCGGAGTTTGGGAGGTGGCGATGTTTGTGTGCCTGGTAACGGGCCACACACCGCCAAATCCAAAGACGGAGCCAGGCCCTCCGTGGGTTGCGCGGGGCCCTCCAGCATCGCTGCCGCATCACCCGAAGGCGAGGCAAGGGCCTCTAGGACTCCCACGTCGGCGCCAACGGCACGCTCCTCCCAAGCAGCGCGCGACGAACGGTGTCATCACGCCGAAGATCCTGGGCGTCGCCGCGGGAAGAGCCCCGAGCGCCACTCCCGAGACATAGAAGACATGCCCGCCTGCCGAAGCGCTGGTGAAAACGGCATGCGACCGCGGGATCGTGATAAAGCTCCTCCTGACATGGTCAGGAGCCGAAGCGTGTCGCGGTCCGTGCAGGTTTCGCTGCCGCTAACCCCAGCAGAAGCCCTGGCGCGCGCGCAGTTGCTCCTCGATTTTCCTCCCGTTACGGGGAAACTCGACGAATGGAGAGCCACCATCCGAAGCCTTGTCGCGGTCGCCAACAAGGATGAACCTAGTCCAGCGAGGCCCCCGGGTCGACGCTCCGATGGGGTCCCACGCACCGGTGGTGGGAAGACCAGCAGCACTGTGGCCACGGTGCATTCGCCTCCTCCTCGCCCGGTACCGCGTGTGTCGACTCGTCGAGACGTTGCGGGTGACGACATCTCCATAGCATCGTCCGACCCAGGGACCCACGGCGACCAGCGTCAAGTTCTTCAGGAGCGACCTCATGAAGACGCTTGAACCACCATCGAGCGCCGGCGCGGAGCGCGCCACCAGTCAGACAGGCGAGCAGGGCCTGCTGTGAACCGCCCAGCACCGGAGAGCCCTGGAGATCTACCTTACAAGGTAGGTTGTCCGGCTTGTACCCGTGAGCTGCGGCAGTTCAAGTGGCCCACTCACCGCTCCTTCAAGTCTGACGTTGGCGAGAAGTACAACGGCAAGACCCACCCGTCGGAGTTCCTCAGCATCTACACCATCGCGATGCAGGCTGCCGGGGCCCGCGACGATAAGGTGCTTGCGAATTACTTTCCATTGGCTCTTCAACCCAACGCCATGTCGTGGTTGATGCACTTGCCGGTAGACTCTATTTCTTCCTGGTCGGATTTGTGCCATGAGTTTGTTGGCGCCTTTACTGGAGGTCACCAAGCCCATGGCCAAGCAAGTGACCTGCACGTCATTCCCCAGAGGGAGGCGAGAGTCTGCGCAAGTATATACAGAGGTTCAGCCGGGTACAGTACCATATACCTGATGTTCACCCTGCCGCCATCATCAGTGCGTTCCATCAGAACGTGCGTAACCCCAAGATGCGTGAAGAACTGGCAATGACCAAGGTGAAAGATGTGGCGGAACTCTATGTTCTTGCTGACAGATGTGCCCGGGCTGAAGAGGGAAGGAAGTACCCCAACGAAGATGCCGGCGCGGAAACCGACTCTTCAGATGAGGATGCTGCCGCCCCGGCAAAGAGAGGCCGGTGCCGCAACAGGAAGCGAAAGGTAAAGCCGTGCTTGCCATCGAGGGATCTGATGACGCCGGCTCCGCCAAGAAAACCAAGGCGGGTGACCCCGGCAAGGAAATTGCCGGGTGTGTCGCCTGTCGGTCCTTGGTGGCTGATGAGAAGCCAGGAAACTCCGACAAGCAATACTGCAAGATCCATCGCACCAAAGGCCATGATCTCCAGAACTACCGACAGGTTGAGCTCCTTGCTGAGAAGCAGAGGGCTGAATATGAGAGGCGGGCCAAGGAGAAGGGCCAGGACAGTGTTGAGGGGTCCGGCAAGAAGCGTGATGGCCAAGCAGGCCGTCGCGGCAAGGATAAACAGCAGGAGAGGCCCGCCCGGGGCCGTGACAGAAAGCCAGAAGACGACGATCACGAAGAGGACGACGAGTCCGGCGACCAAGAGTTTCAGAAATCCACGGAGGCCATGTGCGTCGATGGCGGCGCCTCGCTGCATACTTCTCACCGCCATCTTAAACAGTGGACGCGTGAGATTACAATGGCGGAGCCATCGTCTGGTGCCCAAAAGCCGCTGAAATGGTCCAGCATGCCTATCATTTTTGACAGTGAGGATCACCCTGATCGCACTACTGCGGTCGGGAGCTTGCCATTGTTGGTTTCACCAACAATACGCAACCTCAAGGTGACAAAGATGCTAGTCGATGGCGGGGCCGGTCTGAACTTAATCTCGCCTACCATGATCGAGAAGCTAGATATTCCTGACGGAGACCTCGAAGAGACGGGCACGTTTCAGGGGGTCAACCCGGGGAGAAGTCAACCAAAGGGGAAGGTCACGCTGCCCATGACCTTTGGAAGTGATCTGAACTACAGGACAGAAAGGAGCGTGTTCGATGTTGCCAAGATCCCCTTGCCTTACAACGGGATCCTTGGCCGCCCAGCACAGGCCAAGTTCATGGCGGCGTCACACTACGCCTACAATACCATGAAGATGCCAGGACCTGTGACGATCATCACCATCCCCTCCAATAAGAAAGATGCGCCAATTTGCGCTAACCAACTATACCAACAAGCAGTTGCAGCAGCTGCCGCCACTAAGGCACTTGCTCCTGCCACTGGAACCCCGAGGGGAAGAAGAAAAACAAGACCGGTGAGACCTCGGACACCCACTCCGGCAAGCGCACCTCTTCGGAGTGTCGTGCTCCCGTCGAGGACGTGCCAGAGAGCTCCACCGGCAGAAACAAGAAGTCCAGGGCCACACCGCCGGTAACCAAGAAGGTTTCTGTCAAGGAGGACAGCACAGGAGGGGCTTTCACCATAAGCTCCACCCTTGACGACAAATAGGAAGACGCGCTCATCACCTTCCTGCGGGCAAATTTCGATGTGTTTGCATGGCAAGCATCCGACATCCCCGGCGTTCCCAGAGAGGTGATTGAGCACCACCTTGTTGTTTGTCCTCATGCATGGCCCGTCAAGCAGAAGGTCAGGAAGCAAGCTTTGGAACGACAAGAGTTCATCACAGAGGAGATCCGGAAACTGGAAGCGGCGGGTTTGGTAAGAGGAGTGCTCCATCCAACGTGGTTGGCCAATCCAATGGTAGTGCGCAAGGCAAATGGGAAGTGGAGGCTGTGTATTGATTACACAGATATCAATAAGGCTTGTCCCAAAGACCCCTTCCCGTTGCCGCGCATCGACCAGATTGTTGACTCCACGGCTGGGTGTGACCTTTTGTCATTTCTCGATGCCTACTCCGGCTACCACCAGATCTTCATGACAAGATAAGACGAAGAGAAGACAGCATTCATCACCCCATGTGGTACGTATTGTTTCGTACGAATGCCTTTCGGGTTGAAGAGTGCTGGCTCAACGTTTGCAAGGGCAGTCCAGATTGGTTTTGAACCCCAGCTCCATAAAAATATGGAGGCTTATATGGATGATATAGTGGACAGAACCGAGAACAGGGCAACCCTCATACCGGATCTACAAGAGACGTTTGCAAACCTACGCAAGATCAATATCAAGCTGAACCCTGAGAAGTGCATCTTCGGCATCCCATCAGGCAAGCTTCTCGGGTTCTTTGTGTCACAGCGTGGGATAGAGGCCAATCCAAACAAGATCAAAGCTATAGAACAGATTGAAGCACCCAAACGGGTCAAGGATGTGCGTCGGCTTGCTGGTTGCAATGCCGCCATGAGCAGATTCATTTCTAAGTCTGCCGAGCGCGCCCTCCCCTTTTTCAAGATTTTGAAAAAGGCGGGCCCAATGGAGTGGACGCCAGAAGCCGAAGCAGCATTGCAAGATTTGAAGAGGTATCTTTCCTCCATGCCAGTACTAGTTGCGCCTAGGCCACAAGAACCGTTGCTGCTATACCTGGCGGCAACGAACCAGGTGGTCAGCGCCGCACTAGTGTCACAGAGAGAAGTTGATGAAGAGGTGATAACAGCGACAAAGCCTGATGCCGTTGGTGCAGAGATGACACGACCGGTTGGAGTGCCGCCAAGGAAGAAAATGCTGCAGCACCCGGTCTACTTTGTTAGCTCCCTCTTGCAGGGGGCTAGATCAAGGTACTCCGATGTGCAGAAACTACTCTTCGGCCTTCTTATGGCCTCGAGGAAGCTGCGTCACTACTTCCAGGCACACGAGATCACTATCGTCACTCGCCTCCCTCTGCAACGGATATTGCACAATCCAGATGCAACGGGAAGAATTGTAGAGTGGGCAATGGAGCTGTCCAGCTTTGGCCTCAAGTTTGAATGTACCTCGACGATTCAAAGCCGAGTCCTGGCGGAGTTCGTTGCAGAATGGACCGCGATGCCTGATGAAGAAGCCCAGGAAACTGCTCTCCCCGGCAAAGAGGCGAGTTGCAACTAGATCATGTACTTTGATGGAGCTTTCTCCTTACAAGGCGTCGGGGCTGGCGTACTTCTTGTCACGCCCACCGGAGAGCACCTCAAGTACGTGGTCCACATGCACTTCCCCAGGGAGGTATCAACGAACAATACTGCCGAATATGAAGGGCTGCTTACTGGTCTTAGGATCGCAGCAGACCTCGGAATCAAGAAACTCGTTGTCAGGGGCGATTCGCAGCTTGTCGTCAAACAAGTCAACAAAGATTACCAGAGCCCGTTGATGAAGGCCTACGTCGATGAAGTGAGAAAGCTGGAAGAGCGTTTTGATGGTATACAGGCAGAGCACATTCCCCGAGCAGAGAACGACATCGCCGATTACCTGTCAAAGCGCGCTGCCCTCAAGTTACCTGTGGAACTAGGTACCTTTCTGCTTCAGCTTTCTCAGCCATCCGTTGATCCATCAACAGAGCAAAACAAGAGGAGGAAATCAGGGCCCGGCAAGTACTTTACCGCCGAGCTCCCCAGAGCCGCTGGCAAGGATGTTGCCGGGGACACTGAGCCCGCCACGGGACGGCTAGCTCCGGCGGAGCGTCAAGCTCTTGCCGTCGAGACAGTCGCTCCTATAGCGGAGGAAATGCCTTTAGTCCTCATTGTCGAGCCCCAGGCTCCAGCGTGGGCACAGCATACTGTCTGATTCCTCCAACCTGGGGAACTTCCTGAGGAGCAGGAAGAAACGGAAAAAGTAGCCCGTCGATCTGTTATGTACCAGTTCATCGATGACGTCCTGTACAGAAAGAGACCGAACGGCGTGAAATTGAAGTGTATCCCTCGAGAGGAAGGACTGGGGCTGTTGGCAGAGATACATGGAGGCATATGTGGATCCCACATAGGGTCAAGAGCCCTTGTCGGCAAGGCATTTCGGCAAGGCTTCTTCTGGCCCATTGTCCTCCAGGATGCGATGACACTGGTCACCAAGTGTGAAGCGTGTCAGTTCCATTCAAAGAAACTTCATCAGCCGGCGCAAGCCCTTCAAACCATTCCTCTCTCCTGGCCCTTCTCGGTCTGGGGGCTCGACATACTGGGCCCTTTCCTCTGCGCTGTCGGGGGCTTTGAGTACTTGTACGTCGCAATCGACAAGTTCACAAAGTGGCCAGAGGTGGAGGCAGTGAGGAAGGTCACAGCTCTGTCAGCCGTCAAATTCTTCAAGGGACTAGTGTGTCATTTTGGTGTACCCAACAGTGTCATCACCGACAATGGCACACAGTTCAAAGCCGCACCTTCATGCAATACACCCTAGACCTCGGCAGCAAAGTTTGTTTCGCTTCCGTTGCTTACCCACGAAGGAATGGTCAAGCTAAGAGAGCAAACGCTGAAGTACTGCGAGGCTTAAGGACAAAGACCTTTGACAGGCTGCGCAATAGTGGAAGGCGCTGGATTAATGAGTTGCCAACAGTTCTTTGGTCGATCAGAACGACGCCAAATCGAGCCACCGGCCAGACACCCTTTGCCCTAGTATACGGGGTAGAAGCAGTTCTCCCCACTGAACTCATATACGGGTCACCTCGAGTGCTCGCTTATGATGAGCTTGAGCAAGAGCAACTGCGGCAAGATGACGCAACGCTCCTTGAGGAAGATCGTCTTCGGGCGGCTGTGAGAGCAGCACGCTACCAGCAAGCCTTCCGCCGCTACCATAGCCGCAAGGTCCGTGCCCGAAGCTTTGAGGAAGGCGACCTTGTTCTTCGGCGCGTTCAATCGGACAAGAATACCAACAAGTTGACGCCGAAGTGGGAAGGCCCTTATCGGGTAATACGAGTCACCAGGCTTGGCGCAGTCCGCCTGGAGACCGAAAATGTCATTCCGGTGAGCAACTCCTGGAACATTGAGCATCTTTGCAAGTTTTACCTGTGAGGCGCGGCTTGCCGGGCCCCCCGGCAAGCCACCTTTTGTACAAGCCTTGCCGACAAGGCATGTAACCCTTTGTACAAAGCCAGGCGGAGACCCTGAGCATAAATAAATGAAGCGCTGGTGCCCTAAGTTATAGCATGCATGCTAGGTCGAGTCTTGTCCTTGGTTAGGGTTGATAGTGCTTAGCGGCGGCTAACCCCTAGCTTAGAGGTCGAGTTTTCATCTCTGTCTTTCTTTTATCTTCTTTGGTTCACAGGACACATAGATATCCTTGCTGAAACCACTTGGGGAGGAGAAAAGGAACAGACCAGCATCTAGGCCCCGGCAAGCCAGTGTTGCCGGGAGCTGCAAGAGCAAAGATTCACCCACGGCAAACCAGGGTTGCCGGGGGCTATAGCTTCAGATAAGTTCTTCATCCCTTATCATGCATTCCATTATGGACTGAGGTATGTGAAACCTCGTTTTTTCCTTAAGCTACCGTGCTCCCATAACTCTAGGTCATAGGGCTCATTCCTGGGACCAAGTTTGGTCGTAGTCGCGGCAGCGAAAGGATGAAACAAGGAGCCTGACCCCGCCTCATCCCTGCCTCCGCCAAAGGTGTGAGAAAGGTAGAGCGAAGTGGGGAGATGGCAAGGCCTGTTGCCGGGCGAGGAAGTGTTTTTCTTAAAGATATCAAGGATTTATTCCTTGTCGTGGGTTTCACCCACAAACAAATGACCCGCCAAACATCCCTTTTTCATTAAAAACATTCCACTCAGGTACAGTCCATAGGGAATGAAAAACATGAACAAGGGGATTACAAGTTTTAAATTTAACAGACGCCCGAAGGCTTACAAACTAAAAAGAGATAAGATGCCCGTAATCCCTTTCTTGTCCCTCTCCTCAGGAGGCAGGTCAAGGAGGCGAGAAGGGCGAAAGGAGCGCCTAGGCGAGCTACGGGTGGCAGAAGACACCGAGAGAACATCTTGGTGGCCGCCCAAAGGCTGGATGGTGATGGCGGCGCCGGAAGCAGAGCTCGAAGACGAGGCGGCAGGACGTCAGTATGCGTCGAAGGCGTCGGTGCCCGCGTACTCCGACTTGACGGCCTTGCCGCCCGCCCTCTTCCTCTTCTGCAGACCCCCCCCCCCCAACGCCAGCCGCCCAAGGGGACGGCCCCGAGAAGTTCAAGGAGCCGGCGACACGGATGATGGGGTCGCCAGTGCCACAAGGAGCGGCGCCCGACACCTAGTCGGACCAATCATCCTGCCGCCTACCGCCCTCTTCGTCGATGCCGCTGTCCACCTCGTCACTCTCGCTCGAGGAGGAACCTGCACTATCAGAAGAGCTCTCCACGCACCACATTGTACGAGTCCCAAAGTGCCCGAAGACCTTGACGGAGAGAAGGCCACCCTCCATTAGCTTAAAATGGAGAGTGAGCCCCTCCGTCAAGCTGTGGATATGAGCAAACGTCTTCCATCCCCGACGAAGATACATCACATGAGGAGCAGGGAAGTCGACGCAGACCCGCGTGCCACTGATCCCGCAGCCCCTCATGTGTAGCCGCAATGACTCTGGCGGATCCAGCTCCATCTCCCACGCGAATGGAGTCGGGAGACGAAGGCGACGGCGCGGCGGCCGGCGCAACCTGACGAAGAACTCACAAGGGTCATCCCCAACATGGCCCTCCATTGGAGGAGGAGCTGCTGGCGGGGGCGAGGCCGGCGGGCCACCCCATCCTCCTCTTCCCCGAGTGCCCCGGCCTCGCCCACAGCCTCGTCCCCTCCCCCTTCCCCTCTCGGTCGGCTCTGCCACCGCAGGCGTAGGAGAAGGAGGGACGCGTTGTCGAGCGGCGACCCTCCCCGCCACCGTTGAAGGGCCGGGATTTCCTCTCTCCATGATGAATGGAAGAGAGGAGCAGAAGTTGAAGGAGGAAGAAGATGGAAGAATGCGCGGCGCCGTCCCTCCCCTCCCGCTCTTTATAAATGAACGGGGTTGGGGCTCGACCGCCCCGCTCGGCCAATCAAGACACGGAAGGCGCAGGGAGCCAGGACCGACCCGCCGCCCCAACCAGCGATGGCCCGGTTTCCCACCTCCACCGTTTGCCACCCCAAGCGCATGGGAGACACGTGGCAGACGTGCAGAACCGAGGGGACAGGTGAGGCGACCTCTCCCAACCCCGTGATCGTGGGGAGTGGACGCCTTGAGGACCGCGCCTCGGCCTCATTCAGTAAATGGGTTGCGCCTCCATGCCTACCCCCGTTTATGGGGAAGGCGCGAAGCTGCCTCTTTACTACGATGTGACGCATGCCTACGGGAACCGCCCCACGCATGCCACCCATGTCACGCACACCCCTCCACACCACGCCACGCGCGCGGATCGTGGGATGCGCAGCGCGCGAAAAGTTTTACCACGATAAAAACCGTCCCGCCTGCCCGCGCACCATTCTAGGCCTAGCCCAACAACGCGTCGCGCTTATGTGTGGCCCAGGCCTGGGGGCTCCTGTCGGTGTACAAAAAGGGGGGTACACTTTTTGTACCACTATGACTGTGCACGGGCAGTCTGAGCCACGGGCACCGCCGCACCAAGCAAGGCAAGGGAGGTAAGCCAGGGTAAGACCGAAGCTCAAGAGAACTGGAGCAACACCAAAGCCAAGACCACGAAGAGCCAAGGGACGAGACGGGCTCCCCCGGCAAGATCCTTGTCGGGGCCAGCTTTAGCAGCCCCGGCAAGACCCTTGCCGCGGCAACTCGCCCCACGCCAATGGCGCGAATCACCCTTGAGTCCACTGCCCCCATGGGGCAAGGATTCAGGAGACATCCCCGTAGTGGCATGCAGATCTTTGTGAAGACATTCAAGATCAGATACGCACTAAGAACATGACGACCCTTGGCGGGATCCCAGCCAAGGAAGACCACAAGACCTCCGGCAAGCACCTTGCCAGGGATGGCAGCAGGCGCCGCGGCAAGACCCTTGCCGGGGCCCCAGCAAGGCCCTTGCCAAGGACATCCGCAGGGCCACCATCAGGTCCACACCGACTAAACTTCCACCGATGTATGCAGCTATCGACCCAACCAGCTGGGCAGGCACCTGCGTAGCGACATGCAGATCTTCGTGAAGACCCACCATTGCGCCACCTCAGTTGCCTGCCTACCTACATGGCATCTCAGGCATCGCTGGCCAGGGCGCGTGTCGACACGAGAAGGAGCGGCGACGGACAAGACAGATCTCTCCCCCGTCCCCGATAAAGCAAGGACACCTAAGCAAGACGCATTAAATGCGCCTTGTCATGTAATGCGAGGGATAACCTCGCCTCACTGTACCCTTTCCACCTCTTGTGTGCCACTGTGGCAACCCCTTTTTCTATAAAAGGAGGCCCGAGGTGACCAGGAGGATGATTCGGCTTTTTGGAGCTCCTCACGCCCCATAGCTAGCTGAAGAACACAGATATACAATCCACCAAAGCAGGAGTAGGGTTTTACGCATCCTCGCAGCCCGAACCTAGATAAACGAACCGTGTGCTATCTGTTTCATCCGCTCTTCTCTCAACCCCGCGCCCCGCTAACCGTAGTAGGGACTCTTGTGATCCCATAGGTGTCGTTCCAATACACCAACATAGGGTCTACACACTTAAGGTTCGATGACGCTAGGGTTATAGGGAATAGATGTACATGGTTACCGAATGTTGTTCGGAGTCCCGGATGAGATCCCGGACGTCACGAGAAGTTCTGGAATGGTCCGGAGGTAAAGATTTATATATGGGCAGTCATCATACGATCATCAGAATAATTTGGGAGGTTACCGATATTGTACCGGGACCACCGAAGAGGTTCCGGGGCTCCACCGGTTGGGTCCACCTGCCCCGGAGAGCCCTATGGGTTGTGTGTGGAGAGGGACCAGCCCCTTAGTGGGCTGGGTGCCTCCCCCCTAGGGCCCATGCGCCTAGGGTTTGGGGGGAACCCTAAGGGGGGGCGCCCCCTTGCCTTGGGGGGCAAGGCACCCCCCTGGCCGCCGCCCCCTCCTCAGATTGGATCTGAGGGGGCCGGCCCCTCTCTCCCTTGCCCCTATATATATGTGGGGTGGGAGGGAATCCGTACCCCAAGTTCTGGCGTAGCCCTCCCCCACTCCCATGTCCTCCTCCTCTCCCGCGGTGCTTGGCGAAGCCCTGCAGGATTGTCGCTCCTCCATCACCACCACGCTGTCGTGCTGCTGCTGGACGGAGTCTTCCCCAACCTCTCCCTCTCTCCTTGCTGCATCAAGGCGCGGGAGACGTCACCGAGCTGCACGTGTGTTGAACGCGAAGGCACCGTTGTTCGGTGCTTAGATCGGATTCGGCCGCGATCTGAATCGCTTCGTGTACGACTCCACCGACCGCGTTCTTGTAATGCTTCCGCATCGCGATCTTCAAAGGTATGAAGATGCACTCCCCTCTCGTTGCTAGTAGACTCCATAGATAGATCTTGGTGATGCGTAGGAAATTTTTTGATTTTCTGCTACATTCTCCAACAGTGGCATTAGAGCTAGGTCTATGCGTAGTTACTATGCACGAGTAAAACACAAGTTGTTGTGGGCGTAGATCATGTTAATTTACTTGCCGCTACTAGTCTTATCTTGATTCGGCGGCATCGTGGGATGAAGCGGCCCGGACCGACCTTACACGTACGCTTACGTAAGATATGTTCCACCGACTGACATGTACTAGTTGCATAAGGTGGCTAGCGGGTGTTTGTCTCTCCCACTTTAGTCGGATCGGATTCGATGAAAAGGGTCCTTATGAAGGGTAAATAGAAATTGGCATATCACGTTGTGGTTTTGGCGTAGGTAAGAAACGTTCTTGCTAGAAACCTATAGCAGCCACGTAAAAACTTGCAACAACAATTAGAGGACGTCTAACTTGTTCTTGCAGCATGTGTCGTGTGATGTGATATGGCCAAAAGGATGTGATGAATGATATATATGTGATGTATGAGATTGATCATGTTCTTGTAATAGGAATCACGACTTGCATGTCGATGAATATGACAACCGGCAGGAGCCATAGGAGTTGTCTTATTTTATTGTATGACCTGTGTGTCATTGAAAACGCCACGTAATTACTTTACTTTATTGCTAACCGTTAGCCATAGTAGTAGAAGTAATGTTTGGCGAGACAACTTCATGAAGACACGATGATGGAGATCATGATGATGGAGATCATGGTGTCACGCCGGTGACGATGATGATCATGGAGCCCCGAATATGAAGATCAAAAGGAGCAAAATGATATTGGCCATATCATGTCACTATTTGATTGCATGTGATGTTTATCATGTTTTACATCTTATTTGCTTAGAACGACGGTAGCAAATAAGATGATCTCTCACTAAAATTTCAAGAATTGTGTTCCCCCTAACTGTGCACCGTTGCTAAGGTTCGTTGTTCCGAAGCACCACATGATGATCGGGTGTGATAGGCTCTAACGTTCGCATACAACGGGTGTAAGCCAGATTTACACACGCAATACACTTAGGGTTCACTTGACGAGCCTAGCATGTAAAGACATGGCCTCGAAGCACGGAAGACCGAAAGGTCGAACATGAGTCGTATAGAAGATAGGATCAACATAAAGATGTTCACCGTTGATGACTAGTCCGTCTCACGTGATGATCGGACACGACCTAGTCGATTCGGATCATGTATCACTTGGATGACTAGAGAGATGTCTATCTGAGTGGGAGTTCATTTAGATGAACTTAATTGTCATGAACAATAGTCTAAGTTGTCTTCGCAAATTATGTTGTTGTGGGGACCCCGACCTAAGAGTCGAGATCACCGAATGCACGTGTACAGTGATCCCAGAGATCAATGCTCACTGAACACACAGAAGCTGAATAACAAGAGTCTTACATCCATACATACCGTCTTACACAAATTATGACCATTATGGTCAAGTCTTACATAGATAAAGCCTCAAGGGCGGAATGGCTAATAACTCGAATAGCGGAAGTCTTCGTAGATAAGTAGAACCCATGCCATCTGCCTTAACCCTACAGGCATTCTAACTGGGAAAGCGTCCTAGTTCGCATGTTCGTCTCCATAGAATTATTCTTCAAATTCCTGCTCCTCCATGCCTGGCCAATTAAATAACCAGTGGCAAGCCAATGAGTACTTTGAATGTACTCGCAAGCAATCCATGATTTGGTTCAAGGTAACAATGCAATCAACAACAACGAGCAACCTAGCTACAAGCTAGATTAAATATTCTACCATCATGTAACTGATGGCTTCTCGCCCCTCGTTGGTTACCCCAAGTGGAAGGTGTGAGATGCAGTGTAGCGGAAGTTTTCCCTTGGCAAAGATACCAAGGATCGATTTCCCCTGAGACTCCCAGTTTCAACAAGAAGGTGTCAACTGCTAACGGCGCCAGATATTAGCAATCAACGTGGACCTGCACACATATACAAATAACTTTGCTCCCAACGAGTACAGAGAGGTTGTCAATCCCTCCGGCCTTGTAGTTTACAAAGGATCAAACGCAAGTGATAGTAGTGATAGATATTGCTGCAACAGTAAGTAAAAGTGTAAAGTAAATAGCGGATGTGATCAATGATGGTAATATGGACCGGAGTCTCATGATGTTCACTAGTGATGTCTCTCTCCCAAAAGACGATAAAACTGCTATGTGAGGTAAACGAATTACAGCTGGGCAATTGACAGAACCATGAACGCAAACCAATGCTAACTACATTGCAAGAAAGGTTGAGGTTCAAAGCATGGGCGGTACGCCGAGGTAAGTAGACCGAAATCCATCTGCATCTACTACTAATCATCCACCTTGAGATATCTATCCAGAACATCTCGCTGGTATTAAGTTGCGAGTCCCACCCATAGTGTAAACTCAAAGCAACAGACAACTGCATTAAAAGAACTTTGTGTAAAGTAAACAATCCTTGCACCCGCGGGCACAAGCACCGTTGTTTTCCCCCTTGTGGCAACAGCACATCCCCTAGACTCATGTTTCTGTCACTCAAGATAGTCATCGAGGGGCATGAACCCACAATCAAGCATAACGTTCCCTCTTGGAGTCACTACCTATTACTTGGCCAAAGCAATAAATAACAACGGAGAACATGCAAGAATTACTTACGAACATAAATATAAAAGAGGTAGATCAAATATATTAATCAAACACAATCTGAACATAATCTCATAATCCATCGGATCCCAGCAAACTCATCATAGCAACAGCATAAGGATTACATAGGTGCCTCGATCATGTAGGGCAGATCACGAGGACTAATTAGTGAAGCACAAGAACGGGAGGAGAACATCACATAGCTACTGTTCATGGACTCATGGTCCAAGGGAGACTACTCACAACTCATCCGGTAGGCGTCCATGGTGGTGGAGAAGCTCCCGGTGGTGATCCTCCCCTCCGGCAGGGTGCTAGGAAGAGTTCTCCTGGTGCTCCCGATCTTGCAAGCGGCGGCGGCGGCGGAACAGAGATGAGATCGCGAAAAAGAGTTCCCGTCTCGAGGGTTTCGGGAGACACTTTAAATATATGCCAAAGGGGGGCATCAGCGGAGCCTCGGGGGGCCCAGGCGCCCCCCCGGCGCGGCCCAGGGGGGGGGCGCCGCCAGGGCGCCTGGAGCCCTGGT
>LR738712.1:39257248-39283353 GCA_902687465.1 Secale cereale
GGTAGCTTCTGGAACGCTGATTTTTTATATAATTTTTCTGGATTTTTCCTGGCAGTTCTCGTAACGTGAAAACCTGAAATACAAAAACAGCCGAAAACAGAAACTGGCACTGGGGTGCACTGAGTTAATAGGTTAGTCCAAATATGATCAAAAGTGTATGGAAGTGTATAAATAACATAGCAATATCACCCAAAAGAGGCATGGAGCAAGCAGAAATTATAGATACGTTTTGGACGTGTCAACATCCCCAAGCTTAATTCCTGCTCGTCCTCGAGTAGGTAAATGATAACAAGAATAATTTCTGTGGTGACATGCTATTAACCATATAGGACTTTTTCATAGTCATATGACAAAAGCTTACTGAGATAATGAATCTATAGTAATTAAGTTGCCTCATGAGAAAATCACAAAGGACTGAAAGTTTTACAATATGATACTGAAACATCAAAAAGATTTGTAATGAACATGATGTGCAAATATGATAAAGTGATATCTCGCTTGCCCCCTTTAGTGAAGCAAAACATAAATGCAGGGGCACCTCCAAGGTTTAAGTGATGACTAGATACAATGATTTCAAAATAAACGATATCATAATCATGCAAAAGACAATGCTACTTTGGGACAATGCACATTACACTCAGAATGACAATCATGCTCTCAGTAGTTGGTGCTTTTAAAAGAAGGTGGAGACTCTCGAACCGTGGCTTTTGTTGGCAAGGTTGAAAACCCGTAGTCGGAAACAAAGACAAAACATGTACCAGAGCTCTTGGTTTTAAAAACAGAGGTAACAATTTTATTTTTTTAGATTAGGCATGTTTCGTCAACGAATGCTAGCAGACAACTCAATCACTTCTTGAGATAGACAAGTTTCGAGGAACGGCTCCCGAATGAGGACGATCACATCCTCTTAATCTCCTTTGTTTATCACTGCCAAAGTTTTCTGATTTCTCATGAACAAAGCGTGAAGGAGGGTTTGTTTGTTATATTATCTTTTTGAGCCGGGCGCACTCAATGCCAGTTCCTTCTCGTGTTATGGGTTTGCACATTATACATGCAATCCCGGGGTGAAGCTTGTCCAACTTAAAAACATCATGAATTAACTACTACTTCCTCATGAACTTACAACAGAGGCACAAAATAAGTATGCTTTTTTCTTTTTGAATAACTTCGAGATGGTACATGCAAGTCTCCGTTAGGAATGGCAGGTAAATACCATGTAGGAAGGTATGGTGGACTCATATGGCATAACTGGTATAAAGGAATTTGGATGCACAAGCAGTCAGTCCGCTTAGTACAGGCGAAGGTTAGCAAAAGACTGGGAGCGACCAACTAAGAGAGGAATGACGATCATAATCATGCAGAGCGACAAAGCAACATTGAATCAGGCATGGAAGTTATATCGCTACTCAGAAACAAAAGATCATCAAGGCTTGACAGACTTTCTTTACAGTCTTAAATATGCGTGAGCATACGCCAAGTCAATCAAAGTAAATTCTTGAAGGAAGATATTACTAAACCATACCACATCATAGGCAAACAATTCATGTTGGTACTCCAATAACACATTGGAAATCCCCTAGCTATTTGAGACTAACCATAAGAAAACATGAACTACTAAGAGCCATTATGCACGTAGCATCTTTATCATAGACATATCAACCAATGCAACGGAAGCAAACTCTCTCAATAAGGTGAGCATGATAGATAAAGAGAGTTCAAGCAACCAACTAAACAAAGCTCTTCAGAAAGATAAGCATGAAAGTAAAGAGCTAAGCATGATAGTAGCTACTAAAAGACAAAGAACACACACAGCAAAGATAGACATGAAAATTCTATGTTGTGTTCTAGGTAGAAGTGGAGCGTGTTTCTCTCCCACATAAAGAATGCTGAGTTCCGACTTGTTATGAAAATCTAAAGAAAACTAAAAAGGAAAACTAAAAGCAAGACGCTCCAAGCAAAGCACATAACACATGAAGTGATAAAAATATAGTGGAACGAAAGACGAACTGATAAATGTTGATGGAGAAGGGGATGCACGGGGGCATCCCCAAGCTTAGACGCTTGAGTCTCCTTGAATATTTCTTGGGGGTGCACGGGGGCATCCCCAAGCTTGAGCGCTTGACACTCCTGAATCTTTTTATCATCTTCCCTCGCACACTTGAAAACTCCCTTCATACATAACTCATCATAATCTGATTAGCGAGGTTAGTACCCATAATAAAATAATTGTTCCTTGCTGGAAATATGGATATTATTGAAGATCTACTGTTTCTCAAGATTGCCAAAAGGTTTTTGCAAAGAAAAAGCAAGCTCTAGGTTTGCGAAATGAAGGAAAGGCAAAACAGGACAGAATCTGTGAAAAAACAGAACAGCAGGTAGTAAATGATTTGTTCGGGGCACTTTTGCAACTCTAATCAAAAAACTCAAAACAGACGCACGAAAGACAATTATATAGATCATGCTGTCGAAAAAATTCAGACCAAAAAGATGATCTGGTGATTTTATACGAATTTTTCTATCCAAGGACAGAATCTGTTTCCTGGACAGCACCTCACAACTTTTGAACTTTCTAGCAATCAGAGGCTATACTTGGCACAAAATTGAAAAGCAAAGATACAATGATGATGCTACTGTAGTAAGCAACATCAAGACACAACAAAAGCAAAATAAATTATTCATTGGGCTGCCTCCCAAAAGCGCTTTCTTTTATGCCTTTAAGCTAGGCATAATGCAAAGAGATCAAGTTTTATCAAGACTAAAAGAATAGCTAGCCCGTACAACGGACTCTAAAGGTAACTTAATATTCTTTCGAGGGAAGTCTTCCATCCCTTTCTTGAGAGGAAACTGAAATTTTATATTCCCCTCTTTCATGTCAATGATAGCACCAACGGTGCGCAAAAAGGGACGTCCCAAAATAATTGGACACGAAGGTTCACATTCAATATCCATAATAGTGAAATCAACTGGAACATATTTATCATTGACAACAATAAGAACATCGTCGATCCTCCCCAAAGGTTTCTTTATGGAAGAATCAACGAGACGAACACCAAAAGAACAAGAATCAAAAGGTTTCAATTTAAGCATATCATATATTCTTTTTGGCATAACAGAGGTACTAGCTCCAACATCACATAATGCATAGCAAGAGAAGTCATTCAACTTAATTTTTATCATAGGATCCCAACCATCTTCTAGCTTCCTAGGTATGGAGGCTTCTACTCTAAGTTTCTCCTCCCTAGCTTTGATGAGAGCATTAGTGATATGCTCTGTGAAGGCAAGGTTAATCGTGCTAGTGCGGGGATCAAAATCAAGGTCACTAGCATCAAGTAAAGTGGTAGTGGTGTCCTTTAGGTTCACTTGTTTGGTAGTTTCTATAGTCATAGCATCACCATTAATAGGTCCATCGGGACCAGGAGTGCATTGGGTGCTAAGAGTTTGGATATCCTCAACAACTTGGATAGTAGCAACAGTGTGGTGGGTAGGAAGGCTCTTAATTCTATCTTCTTACTCCCTTTCTCTAGCCCATCTCTCTTTAAGTTTAGCCATCATCCTAATATTTTCATTAATTTGCACTTGGATAGCATTCATAGGAGTGACCTTACTCTCCTCAAGAGGAGAAGTTCTATTTTTAAGCAATTCAACCTCATTAGCTAAATTGTCTACCTTCAAAGAGAGATTATCTAGTTTGTTTAGTTTTTCTTCTACACTATTATTAAAAGCTTTTTGGGTAGTGATGAAATCTTTAAGCATGATCTCTAGTTCAGTAGTGGAGTTCTTGGTGCTAGGATAAGCATTGTTGTTCCCATAAGAGTTAGAGGGGAACGGTCTAGGATTGCTACCAAAGTTACTCCTATAAGGATTGTTGTTAAAATTGTTTCTAGAGATAAAGTTCACATCTACTTGTTCTTGAGCAATCAAAGAATTTAAAGGAACATCACGAGGATCAACAGAAGATTGCTTCGAAAGTAGAGACATAATCAAGTCAACTTTTTCATTTAGGGAGGAAATCTCCTCGACAGAGTTTACCTTCCTACCTGTTGGAGCGCGTTCGGTGTGCCATTGAGAATAGTTGGTCATCATCTCATCGAGAAGTTTTGTGGCAGCACCAAGTGTAGTTGACATAAAGGTTCCTCCCGCGGCCGAATCTAACAAGTTCCGCGAGGTAAAGTTCAAGCCTGCATAAAAAGTTTGGATAACCATCCAAGTAGTCAAACCATGAGTAGGGCAGTTCTTGATAAGAGATTTCATACGTTCCCAAGCTTGGGCAACGTGTTCATTATCCAATTGTTTAAAATTCATTATGTTACTTCTTAGTTGGATAATTTTAGCAGGTGGATAGTATTTTCCAATAAAAGCATCTTTGCACTTATCCCATGAATCTATGATATTTCTAGGCAAAGACTGAAACCAAATTTTAGCTCCTCCTCTCAAGGAGAAAGAAAAAAGCTTAAGCTTAACAATATTACCATCTATTTCTTAGTACTTTTGCATATCACAAAGTTCAACAAAGTTGTTTAAGTGTAAAGCAGCATCATCTCCAGCACCGGAGAATTGATCTTTCATGACTAAGTTCAGTAAAGCAGGTTTAATTTCATATGAAGGTGCTGAAGTGGCAGGTGTAGTGATAGGTGTGCTGATAAAGTCATCGTTGTTGTGACTAGTGAAGTCACACAACTTGGTGTTCTCGGTGGAACCCATAGTAGCAAGCAAGCAAGATAACTATTTTTGTGATTTTCGATAAAAGATATTAAAGCAAAACTGAAAGGTAAACTAACAAGACTAAAAAGCGAAGGTAAAAGATAGCGTGCAACTCCCCTATCCTGAAGAGTGGAGTCCCCGGCAAAGGCGCCAGAAAACTTTGCTTGATGGCTTCTCGCCCCTCGTTGGTTACCCCAAGTGGAAGGTGTGAGATGCAGTGTAGCGGAAGTTTTCCCTTGGCAAAGATACCAAGGATCGATTTCCCCTGAGACTCCCAGTTTCAACAAGAAGGTGTCAACTGCTAACGGCGCCAGATATTAGCAATCAACGTGGACCTGCACACAGATACAAATAACTTTGCTCCCAACGAGTACAGAGAGGTTGTCAATCCCTCCGGCCTTGTAGTTTACAAAGGATCAAACGCAAGTGATAGTAGTGATAGATATTGCTGCAATAGTAAGTAAAAGTGTAAAGTAAATAGCGGATGTGATCAATGATGGTAATATGGACCGGAGTCTCATGATGTTCACTAGTGATGTCTCTCTCCCAAAAGATGATAAAACTGCTATGTGAGGTAAACGAATTACAGCTGGGCAATTGACAGAACCATGAACGCAAACCAATGCTAACTACATTGCAAGAAAGGTTGAGGTTCAAAGCATGGGCGGTACGCCGAGGTAAGTAGACCGAAATCCATCTGCATCTACTACTAATCATCCACCTTGAGATATCTATCCAGAACATCTCGCTGGTATTAAGTTGCGAGTCCCACCCATAGTGTAAACTCAAAGCAACAGACAACTGCATTAAAAGAACTTTGCGTAAAGTAAACAATCCTTGCACCCGCGGGCACAAGCACCGTTGTTTTCCCCCTTGTGGCAACAGCACATCCCCTAGACTCATGTTTCTATCACTCAAGCTAGTCATCGAGGGGCATGAACCCACAATCAAGCATAACGTTCCCTCTTGGAGTCACTACCTATTACTTGGCCAAAGCAATAAATAACAATGGAGAACATGCAAGAATTACTTACGAACATAAATATAAAAGAGGTAGATCAAATATATTACTCAAACACAATCTGAACATAATCTCATAATCCATCGGATCCCAGCAAACTCATCGTAGCAACAGCATAAGGATTACATAGGTGCCTCGATCATGTAGGGCAGCTCACGAGGACTAATTAGTGAAGCACAAGAATGGGAGGAGAACATCACATAGCTACTGGTCATGGACTCATGGTCCAAGGGAGACTACTCACAACTCATCCGGGAGGCGTCCATGGTGGTGGAGAAGCTCCCGGTGGTGATCCTCCCCTCCGGCAGGGTGCCGGGAAGAGTTCTCCTGGTGCTACCGATCTTGGAAGCGGTGGCGGCGGCGGGACAGAGATGAGATCGCGAAAAAGAGTTCCCGTCTCGAGGGTTTCGGGAGACGCTTTAAATATATGCCAAAGGGGAGCATCAGCGGAGCCTCGGGGGGCCCAGGCGCCCCCCGGTGCGGCCCAGGGGGGGCGCGCCACCAGGGCGCCTGGAGCCCTGGTGGCCCCCCCCCCCGGCTGTACTTCGGGCGCAAGGTAGCTTCTAGAACGCTGATTTTTTATATAATTTTTCTGGATTTTTCCTGGCAGTTCTCGTAACGTGAAAACCTGAAATACAAAAACAGCCGAAAACAGAAACTGGCACTGGGGTGCACTGAGTTAATAGGTTAGTCCAAATATGATCAAAAGTGTATGGAAGTGTATAAATAACATAGCAATATCACCCAAAAGAGGCATGGAGCAAGCAGAAATTATTGATACGTTTTGGACGTATCAGTAACATGCATCAATAAATTTGGGTAACCTCGAAGACAGGTTACAGATATCAACATGAATAGAGATCATCTCAACGAGTCAAGTCACCACCTTGACTCAGCACACACACACTTTCACCGTGATTGTAAAATTCTGGACATAGTTTAAGTACCACCACCCAACTGTCCATGACCGTGGACACGGCTATTCGAATAGTTTTACACTCTGCAGAGGTTGCGCACTTTACCCACAAGATCCGGGAAGCTTTCGTGTCACCCACGATCCCGCAGTACCTCAAGTACTCGGGGGAAGCACCCGGTCATTATTTTTTCCTAGACGACACTAGCATAGGGTCCACTCGTTGGTGCACGGTCCTCGAGTACAAACAATAGATCATGGGACTTGCCCTATTTTCAATGTCACACGTACACGAAGAGACCAACGGTGTGTCCGATGCCCTATAAAACAGTCATGGTCGCCTTTCCAAGCACGACCCCGTCCCGGGAGTGACCTCAAGTCTTTCCCGTCACTAGTAATGTGGGCACCATGCTAGTATCAGCCTAAGTAATCAATAATGCCCCATCCCATAAGGGGTAGAGTGGTTGCACATGTTTGGTTGGGACGGTAGTCACACATAAATCTAATCCATCATTTCACCCACACAAGATCTTTATTGGCACACCACTTCTTGCTCAAGTGATGACCTAACTCAACATCACCCTCGGGCATTAGGGGCACCCGATGGGTTTTTTTGAAAAGAATGCAACCACGAAGATTTCATGGCACACATGCATCTCTAAGCATCACTACTAATCATGTAATGCCCAGGATGGGACTATACCTCCTACGTGTCGAGGCACGACTTAAAGGTATAAGCCCATTCTGGAATGATCGCAAGTTTGGTATCTTTGCACGACTCATCTAAAAGAGGGATTAAATTGCAAAATGAGATAGTTGGCTTACACTCGCCACTTCACACAATACATTACATAAGTAAAACATCATTCAAAACATCACAACCCATCTAAGGGTAAGATCCAAAAGACAAGATACCAAACAACATAAAACCACAGGTCTAGATCGAATCCTAGTAGAAACCACTACTGATCGTCGAAAACGTCACAAACATACGGCCACTCTCTTCATCGGGCTCCCAGCGAAGTACTTGAACCAGCTCCTGCATCAAACTCGGCTGAACCTGCATCTGGTGTTGTAGTATCTGTGAGCCACGAGGACTCAGCAATCCCATAACCATGGGTATCAAGACTAGCAAAGCTTTATGGGTAGGAAGAGGTAAAGTGGTGAGGTTGCTGCAGCGGCTAAGCACATATGGTGGCTAACTTACGAGTACAAGAATAAGATGAGCATCTACGCAAACGGTCGCAACTAGTAGTGATCGCTAAAGATCCTGAACTACATACGAATCAAACATAACCCCACCGTGTTCTCTTCTCAAAGTGAAAAGAGACAGTCACGGTTACTCACACAGTTGTGTGTTTTACTTCGGATCCTCTGTCAAGTTATCTACAACCGGACATTAACAAATTCCAATCTGCCACATAACCGCGGGCACGGCTTTCGAAAGATTATAACCCTGCAGGGGTGTCCCAACTTAGCCCATCACAAGCTCTCACGATTAGCTGAAGCGATAAATATAATATCATCACTCCTTATCTTAGGGAAATCCGATCAGGCTCGGCATCCCGGTGCACAAGACATTTCGACAATGGTAAAACAAGTCCAGCAAGACCTCCCGGCGTGCCGACACCCTGATAGTAGCCGCGCGTATCTCGTCTCAGGCCACGACCGGATGGGTGATGCTACAGGTAAAACCAATCCTCGAGTTTCCTCGTGGTGGCCCCGCAGGTCCCCCGTTTGGGACCAACACCATCAGCACTGGCCCCCCTGTTATGTAGAGTTAAGAACCCGGGGACATGACCCCCTATGCAATTAATTAATTATTTAAGTTGTTATTATGAGAAAATTAAAACCAATGTTGGGCCTTGCTGGAGGAGTTTTATTCAAAGTCGAACTGTCAAGGGGTCCCCATCCACCCATCGTGTAAGGAACGCAAAATCAAGGAACATAATGCCGGTTTATCAGCGCCTAAGGTGGCATGAGTGGAACAAAACACCGAGCAAAAGGCCAAGCCTTCCACCCATGCCCAGTATATAGGTGTGTTAATAATAATAATTGATATTGTGATATTCCAACAACAAGTTCCCTCCTGGAACGATCTTCATCTTCACCTGCAACTAACAACGCTATAAGAGGGGCTGAGCAAGCGGGTAACATAGCCAAACAGTGGTTTTGCTAGGAAGGTTTCAAATGTTAGAGGTTTCATGACAACAAGGAGAGGCTGGCATAAAAGATGGGTAGCGCGACATGTAACGATAGCATCGAGACAACTAAGCATGGCAATGGTAGTAAAGGTATCCAAGGGTATGATCATCTTGCCTGGGATTCCGCAAGGGAGAAGAACGGATCCATGAAGTAGACGGAGCAACAAAGTCGAGCGAATCCTCACAACTCCGGAACGAAACCGAAGCTAACAAGAGAAGCAACCGGAAAGAAGCAAACAACACGGTAAACACACAAGCATAAGCATGGCATACGATGCACTTCCAAGTATGATGCATGTCCGGTTTAATTATGCATGGCATGGCAAAGTGCACAAACAAAACTACAAGTTAAGTGGAGCTCAATATGCAACGAGTTGCATATTGACGAAACACCACATTTTATTTATTTAATTGACTCTTGTTTATTTACAAGTCAAGATTAAATGTTTGTTAACATGGCAAGAGGTGAAGCATAACAAACTACCTATTTAGACATTTTAAATGAGGCCGGAAATAACAACAATAATTCCGGGAAAATCCCCATATGCATGTTTAGCAATTCTTAAGCAAACAACAATTCACACATATAATGTTGTTAACATGATGCGGATGACATGATCAAGTTTATGCAATTTTTTTAGATAAAGGTTAACAAGAAGAGATAAGAAGCATTTGTCACCGTGGTGGAAAGAAAGGGTGCCACGGCAACGATCTGAAAATGATGCAACGCAACATCTCGGTTCCGGTAACTCGGTGAGAGAACGGTGCAAAAGGTGACGGAGAGCGTGAGCGAGAAAGGTGGGGTGATCCCGTCACCGGGTTCCCACGAGTCGGCGACGAGGCAACCGAGGAACATGACAAAAGTCGAAACGGGAACGGTGCACACAAGGGGAACATCTCATACAACACAACAAGCATCATCCACGGGTCATCGTCTCAGGGTTATACCTTTGAAGTGTTCGTTCTCGGAGGGGTTCGAGTCGTCGAGGGACGTAGTCGTTCTCGCGAGTCGTGGTACATGTTCGTAGAGGAAGTAGACATCGCGACGGTAGTGGAAGTAGTGGTACACGGCGACGGTAGGGGTACTCGGTTCTTCGGCGACGGTAGTTGTACTCGCACGTAGTGGGAAGTAGTTGTTCTTGTTTCTTCACCGAAGGTAGTCGTTCCGTTCGTAGTCGTTCAAGTCGTCGGTAGAGGTACTTGGGGTCTCGGCGACGGTAGTTGTTCACGAGCTCGTTTTCCCGTAGATGTTCGGGTCATCGTGGTACTTGTCGCGGTCGTAGTGGTACCTGATGGGCATCGACGTCGTGGTACTTGGCAGACTTGGTTCCCTCGTTTTGAACTTGGAAACGACAAGGGCAGCAAGGTTTTCCAGTTCATCTTGCAACAACAGCAGGGCGACAGAAGGAAGCAGAGGCGAGAGAACGAACGAGGCCATGGCAGCGGCATGGCGAGGCGCAGGCAGTGCTGGACGGCAGAAGACGGGGTGGCGCGGGGCTCCTGGCCGAGGGGAAGGGACGCGGCGGACGCGCTGCTCCGGAGAGGAGGTCGACGGGGCGACCCTGGCGTTCGCGAGGAAGAAGGGCGCTGCGCTCGGGGGGCGCGGGCTGCTCGAGGAGGCCGACTGCCGGCGCTGGACGGCGCGCTTCTGGCCGGGCCTTGCTGGACGCCAGAGGAGAGGGGGCGCGGGCGCACGGCCTGGAGGCGCAGACGAGGGATGCGGGACGCTGGAGAGGAGGGCCGCACGGGGGGAATCGGGCGCTGGGGTCGGGATCGAGCGATGGGAGAAGGGGTGCTGGGGCTCGGGCCTGAGGACGGGGCCGCTCGGGAGTGAGCGAAGGGAGGGGAGATGGAGTCGGGTCGAACGAGGGAGGAGCGGTTCGCCTCTGGCGGTGCAGGAGGGAATGAGGAGAGGGATCGAGGGGTGAGGGGGTTCGGGCTAGGGTTTAGATGGGGGAAGCTGGTCCAGGAGGGAGGTTTGGGCCTGATGGGCCAGGGGCGCGGTCGGATGGCCTAGAGGCCGGCTGGCTTGGCCTCTCCTGCTGGTTTTTGCCATTTCCAAAAACAGAAAAAAAAATAGCCAGGGAAAAAAAAGAAGAAAGGAAGGGTTGCAAAAGAATTTGGACAAGAGGCTATTATTCCTGGACTCGCAAAATTGCGTTGGTTCCCAGAAAAATAGAAAAGGGGCATGAATGGAAAATAAATTCAAATTCCTTTGAATTTATTTCAAATGGTGTGAACAAAGACTATGATTTAGAAGAGCCCAAAAATGTCCGGAATTCTGGAGGAGCCTCGATAAAAGGAAAAAGAATTATAGACAAGGAAAGGGGTGAAACTTGAAGCAACAGAGGTCTGGAGAATAATTGCAAGTGTGTTGCGGTTAATTCCAAACAAATGGAATATTTATTTACATAGCTCCCTAAATATTGAGAGGCTTTTATATGTTATAAAGAGAAGTCATTCTTCCCTCGATTTAAATGGATCGAAGATCCACACGATTTATTTAAGTTGAGATGCAAAGATTAATGACATGATGGCATGATGACATGATGCAAAGCAAAATAAAAAACACAAGCACAAAAGAATCACACGGGAGAACCCAGAACATCTGGAATCTTCTGGAATCTTCTGGGACGTCAGTCTTCGGGCGTCACAACTCTCCCACACTAACAAAGGATCTCGACCCGAGATCCTAGAGATAGCACCGGGTAGAACGAAAAAGAAGAGGTAAACAAAGTTGCTTCTTCGACAGCCGAGTGAAACCACGAACCTGAGAGGTTGACCAAAATGAAAGAAGAATACAACGGAGATGAACGAATATGAAAACTCCGTAAGAAGGAGGAAGAAGGAACATTATGAGAACCTTGTAGGTTGAAAGGCATGAAAGAAGAGCTTAATGATCCAAAAGAATATGAAACCGTAATGGTATAGCCAAGGAATAAGAATGACAGAATTCGGGCAGCACTCCGTCTGAAAATGTAAGGAATTAACAAGAGTTTGAGGAGAAGGGGTGATACTTGATGAAATCAACAGCATATTGCCTCCGAAACAATTGAAAGAACGGCAGAAGGGGTAAGAAGAATTCAGACAGCACTCCGGTTGAAAAGAGAGGCAAAACTAGATAAGATGACGGAACTAGAATGTAGGTGACAACATTCCAGTTAAATAGACAATCAAGGGAAGAATATGATCTTGAAATGACAAGATGATGGGACGAAGAGAGAAATATCACAAAGCCTTCGGAATGAAAGAATAGAATATAGATCAACCAAAGAAATGAATGGAGAAGAAAAAAGACAACTTCTCTCAAAATTGAAATTGAAAGAGCATCCTTACGAAGAAGGGTTGAACGGAGTTGTTGGAAAAATCAACAGCAAAAGACTAAGCTTGATGTGGGCTTATGGAAAACATCTTAAAATTAAGAGGTGACAACCAGCCACTGACGGAAACATTTAATTGGATTCAGATCAACAAGGAGATGAAAACTTATCACCGGAATGATAAATGAAGAACTTGGGTCATTTATAAGCACCATAATAGCAACAATCCTTAGGGAAAGCTTTTAGGTGAAATACAACCCAATATAACTCAAACGAAGAAATTGACGGGATTAAATATGTCATTCCTGATAACTTGTGAATCATGGAACATGAAGGAATTTTCAAGAATGGCATAACACCATCTCAAAAGCTAAGGGAGAAATAATTGCACTTCAAAATGCAAGATGGAGAATACTTGAGGTCCAACAAGCATCTTGATGAAGACTACGAGGATGAATTAAAACATGATGAAAAACCATGAAGAACTCCGGTAATGAAAGCATGAGAAGTGAAAGATGAAAAGAATAAGATTCAAGGCCTGCGATGAATTAGATGGAGCTTTGAAATGATATAATTGGAATAACTTGGAGCTCCGGAAAAACAAGATGAAGAATTTAGAACCGAGAATATGATATGATGAACAAGCTCCGGAAAAAGAGATTAATCACTTCGGGGAAATAAGAATAAGATTTATGTCATGCATATCCTTCATCAAATTAAATTGATGACAACCAAAGGATTTGGCATACTACTTCTTCTCGTTGGAAAGAATTAAGAGAGATCTCGCACAAGCTTGGGTAAAACTTCAACGAACCACCGGTAGGATTGTGAAAAGAACAAATGAATTAAAACAATAACAACGGAAGGGTAATCTTGAAAGAACCACCGTAAAAAAATATGGAGACGAACGAAGAGGCATCAATGAAGAATATTTGGAGGACGAAGTTGAAAACTGTGAATGAAGAAATATTCTGAAATGATGGCCTTCGGAGGATCACAATAAGAAGAATTCATGAAACACTTCGGATGGCGTAAAAGAATTCCTCACAATCTGAACAATAATGAGGATGGCAAGAAGCTAGAACCACGAATCTTCAAGAGAACGGGCCAAGATTTAAGAGAAACTCTTCTCCGGTCTGCAAATGCTGAGAATGAAGACGAGAAATGCCATAAGAATTGTTGAGCACTCCGGAATGAAGAATTAAAAAGGTTGAACCAATGGTGAAAAGAATTTGAAAGCGATCTTAAATCATATGACTGATGGAATCCATACTTACGTCACAATTTGAAAGAATTGAATATAACTCCAGAAAAATAGAAGAGTCGGGTAAGATCCTGGGAAAAGACATGTGGGTTAGGGCCCACTAAAGAAATAACCGTTGAAAAAGATTGCTTAAGAGATATTGCACCGGTTGAATTAAATGGCTTGAATAAGATAACAATCTCAAAATAGCTTGAACGGATTAAGAATGGAATTATGAATCTTCTGAGATACCTTCAGCTCTCCGGATATGAATAGCAAGAGAAGAATGATTAATTGGAGCACCGGAATAAGAAAGCATTGTGAAATGAGGAAAAGGATAAGATCAACACCGAAATCTTGAATTACATCCACCGGCAGAATTTGAGAACAAAAGAATGATGAACTTGAAGCTCTTGAGCATCTTCACGATAAATCACCGGATAAGAACATTGAAGGAAATGAATGAAGAAACATCACATGAATAAAATGGATATTTCATTTAAGAATTTCTGGCTCCGAGAGGAAGAAGGGTGGGAGGGCGGGGAAACAAAGACAACTTGAGACGAACAAAATGGACACTGGTTGAAAAAGAATTTAACATAACCATCTTGATGATTAAGAAGGACTAGCACTCCCATAGAAATATGAGAACACCGATTAAGAAAGGTATGGAATCAACATTTGACTTCGAAGCAACTCGAATACTAGAATCAAAACAAAAACAAAGGATATATATGTTTATGAAGAAGATTATGTTGCAACATGATCTTCACAATATCATTCGAACGGAGAATTGAACGAATGAATTCCGCAGGTACATCAGCTTGACGAGAAGCCACTTGGGAGAACAAAAGATAAATAAAAAAACACAAGGTACAGATGGAACAAACACAAGATAGGAGCTTCGTTCGACATCTTTGTGCAGCAAGCTTATGAACACGTTACGAAAGGGTTTTGCAATCCCCGGATCAGCATAGCCAAGGACCCTTTAAGATGCAACTCCCGATCGGAACATCGGCCATAAAACCACTTCACTCAATGTAGAACCCCGAACTTCATATCATGCACTCGTTGGAAGAATGCCTAGAACTACTAGATGAACCCACCTATTAATTTCCGAAAGTTTCCAGTTATGCAATCAGGTGTTGGGGATACAGGGGAAGCATCGCGCACTCAACTCTAATCCTACATCCAGCTGTATCCATCCTTCAACACATAACCAGTTGTTCTCGGAAACCGTTTACCTCGGACCTTCGAAACGCATCTACTATACAAGCTATGACAATACTCCCGAACTACCTCCCCAGTACTGGGTGATGTCGGGGTTATCTTGCCACTAACCGCATAGGAGAGTTTTCGATGTCGGCCGACTTAAGTATTCTAGAACCGCTGCGATATATTTGTGACGACAACACCTCGGAGCTCAACTCCCCGAGACACTGCCACAACCCCTAATGACAGGAGGCATCGAGAACAATGTTCTCGTCACAAAGACATCGGAACAATCCAAACAATACTCGCGAGATCCTAAAAAAAATTGGTGCATTTTTTAGAGTAGAAGAGATAAGAGTAATCGTCAGGAGTCCTCACCAGAGTGAAAAGATATGAGGAGCAAAAGAAATCCTACTCTCCGATATATATATAGGACTCAAAACATTTTCAAGTGTGTGCCTAGACTCAACCGTCAACGATTCGATCAATCAGTGGGGGCTTCTAGGTCGGAGAAGGCTCTGAATACCAACTTGTAATGCCCAGGATGGGACTATACCTCCTACGTGTCGAGGCACGACTTAAAGGTATAAGCCCATTCTGGAATGATCGCAAGTTTGGTATCTTTGCACGACTCATCTAAAAGAGGGATTAAATTGCAAAATGAGATAGTTGGCTTACACTCGCCACTTCACACAATACATTACATAAGTAAAACATCATTCAAAACATCACAGCCCATCTAAGGGTAAGATCCAAAAGACAAGATACCAAACAACATAAAACCACAGGTCTAGATCGAATCCTAGTAGAAACCACTACTGATCGTCGAAAACGTCACAAACATACGGCCACTCTCTTCATCGAGCTCCCAGCGAAGTACTTGAACCAGCTCCTGCATCAAACTCGGCTGAACCTGCATCTGGTGTTGTAGTATCTGTGAGCCACGAGGACTCAGCAATCCCATAACCATGGGTATCAAGACTAGCAAAGCTTTATGGGTAGGAAGAGGTAAAGTGGTGAGGTTGCTGCAGCGGCTAAGCACATATGGTGGCTAACTTACGAGTACAAGAATAAGATGAGCATCTACGCAAACGGTCGCAACTAGTAGTGATCGCTAAAGATCCTGAACTACATACGAATCAAACATAACCCCACCGTCTTCTCTTCTCAAAGTGAAAGGAGACAGTCACGGTTACTCACACAGTTGTGTGTTTTACTTCGGATCCTCTGTCAAGTTATCTACAACCGGACATTAACAAATTCCAATCTGCCACATAACCGCGGGCACGGCTTTCGAAAGATTATAACCCTGCAGGGGTGTCCCAACTTAGCCCATCACAAGCTCTCACGATTAGCTGAAGCGATAAATATAATATCATCACTCCTTATCTTAGGGAAATCCGATCAGGCTCGGCATCCCGGTGCACAAGACATTTCGACAATGGTAAAACAAGTCTAGCAAGACCTCCCGGCGTGCCGACACCCTGATAGTAGCCGCGCGTATCTCATCTCAGGCCACGACCAGATGGGCGATGCTACCGGTAAAACCAATCCTCGAGTTTCCCCGTGGTGGCCCCGCAGGACCCCCGTTTGGGACCAACACCATCAGCACTGGCCCCCCCTGTTATGTAGAGTTAAGAACCCGGGGACATGACCCCCTATGCAATTAATTAATTATTTAAGTTGTTATTATGAGAAAATTAAAACCAATGTTGGGCCTTGCTGGAGGAGTTTTATTCAAAGTCGAACTGTCAAGGGGTCCCCATCCACCCATCGTGTAAGGAACGCAAAATCAAGGAACATAATGCCGGTTTATCGGCGCCTAAGGTGGCATGAGTGGAACAAAACACCGAGCAAAAGGCCAAGCCTTCCACCCATGCCCATTATATAGGTGTGTTAATAATAATAATTGATATTGTGATATTCCAACAACAAGTTCCCTCCTGGAACGATCTTCATCTTCACCTGCAACTAACAACGCTATAAGAGGGGCTGAGCAAGCGGGTAACATAGCCAAACAGTGATTTTGCTAGGAAGGTTTCAAATGTTAGAGGTTTCATGACAACAAGGAGAGGCTGACATAAAAGATGGGTAGCGCGACATGTAACGATAGCATCGAGACAACTAAGCATGGCAATGGTAGTAAAGGTATCCAAGGGTATGATCATCTTGCCTGGGATTCCGCAAGGGAGAAGAACGGATCCATGAAGTAGACGGAGCAACAAAGTCGAGCGAATCCTCACAACTCCGGAACGAAACCGAAGCTAATAAGAGAAGCAACCAGAAAGAAGCAAACAACACGGTAAACACACAAGCATAAGCATGGCATACGATGCACATCCAAGTATGATGCATGTCCGGTTTAATTATGCATGGCATGGCAAAGTGCACAAACAAAACTACAAGTTAAGTGGAGCTCAATATGCAACGAGTTGCATATTGACGAAACACCACATTTTATTTATTTAATTGACTCTCGTTTATTTACAAGTCAAGATTAAATGTTTGTTAACATGGCAAGAGGGGAAGCATAACAAACTACCTATTTAGAAATTTTAAATGAGGCCGGAAATAACAACAATAATTCCGGGAAAATCCCCATATGCATGTTTAGCAATTCTTAAGCAAACAACAATTCACACATATAATGTTGTTAACATGATGCGGATGACATGATCAAGTTTATGCAAATTTTTTAGATAAAGGTTAACAAGAAGAGATAAGAAGCATTTGTCACCGTGGTGGAAAGAAAGGGTGCCACGGCAACGATCTGAAAATGATGCAACGCAACATCTCGGTTCCGGTAACTCGGTGAGAGAACGGTGCAAAAGGTGACGGAGAGCGTGAGCGAGAAAGGTGGGGTGATCCCGTCACCGGGTTCCCATGAGTCGGCGACGAGGCAACCGAGGAACATGACAAAAGTCGAAACGGGAACGGTGCACACAAGGGGAACATCTCATACAACACAACAAGCATCATCCACGGGTCATTGTCTCGGGGTTATACCTTCGAAGCGTTAGTTCTCGGAGGGGTTCGAGTCGTCGAGGGACGTAGTCGTTCTCGCGAGTCGTGGTACACGTTCGTAGAGGAAGTAGACGTCGCGACGGTAGTGGAAGTAGTGGTACACGGCGACAGTAGGGGTACTCGGTTCTTCGGCGACGGTAGTTGTACTCGCACGTAGTGGGAAGTAATTGTTCTCGTTTCTTCACCGAAGGTAGTCGTTCCGTTCGTAGTCGTTCAAGTCGTCGGTAGAGGTACTTGGGGTCTCGGCGACGGTAGTTGTTCACGAGCTCGTTTTCCCGTAGATGTTCGGGTCGTCGTGGTACTTGTCGCGGTCGTAGTGGTACTTGATGGGCATCGACGTCGTGATACTTGGCAGACTTGGTTCCCTCGTTTTGAACTTGGAAACGACAAGGGCAGCAAGGTTTTCCAGTTCATCTTGCAACAACAGCAGGGCGACAGAAGGAAGCAGAGGCGAGAGAACGAACGAGGCCATGGCAGCGGCATGGCGAGGCGCAGGCAGTGCTGGACGGTAGAAGACGGGACGGCGCGGGGCTCCTGGCCGAGGGGAAGGGACGCGGCGGACGCGCTGCTCCGGAGAGGAGGTCGACGGGGCGACCCTGGCGTTCGCGAGGAAGAAGGGCGCTGCGCTCGGGGGGCGCGGGCTGCTCGAGGAGGCCGACTGCCGACGCTGGACGGCGCGCTTCTGGTCTGGCCTTGCTGGACGCCAGAGGAGAGGGGGCACGGGCGCGCGACCTGGAGGCGCAGACGAGGGATGCGGGACGCTGGAGAGGAGGGCCGCACGGGGGGAATCAGGCGCTGGGGTCGGGATCGAGCGATGGGAGAAGGGGTGCTGGGGCTCGGGCCTGAGGACGGGGCTGCTCGGGAGTGAGCGAAGGGAGGGGGAGATGGAGTCGGGTCGAACGAGGGAGGAGCGGTTCGCCTCTGGCGGCGCAGGAGGGAACGAGGAGAGGGATCGAGGGGTGAGGGGGTTCGGGCTAGGGTTTAGATGGGGGAAGCTGGGCCAGGAGGGAGGTTTGGGCCTGATGGGCCAGGGGCGCGGTCGGATGGCCTAGAGGCCGGCTGGGTTGGCCTCTCCTGCTGGTTTTTGCCGTTTCCAAAAACAGAAAAAAAAAATAGCCAGGGAAAAAAAAGGAAGGGTTGCAAAAGAATTTGGACAAGAGGCTATTATTCCTGGACTCGCAAAATTGCGTTGGTTCCCAGAAAAATAGAAAAGGGGCATGAATGGAAAATAAATTCAAATTCCTTTGAATTTATTTCAAATGGTGTGAACTTATTCCTGGACACTATGATTTAGAAGAGCCCAAAAATGTCCGGAATTTTGGAGGAGCCTCGATAAAAGGAAAAAGAATTATAGACAAGGAAAGGGGTGAAACTTGAAGCAACAGAGGTCTGGAGAATAATTGCAAGTGTGTTGCGGTTAATTCCTAACAAATGGAATATTTATTTACATTGCTCCCTAAATATTGAGAGGCTTTTATATGTTATAAAGAGAAGTCATTCTTCCCTCGATTTAAATGGATCGAAGATCCACACGATTTATTTAAGTTGAGATGCAAAGATTAATGACATGATGGCATGATGACATGATGCAAAGCAAAATAAATAACACAAGCACAAAAGAAACACACGGGAGAACCCGGAACATCTGGAATCTTCTGGAATCTTCTGGGACGTCGGTCTTCGGGCGTCACCAATCATTTGCATTGCATCTAAGCATATAGCAAGATCATGAGTAAAGCATGCATCATGTGGTGGCTCTCAACTAGGTCACCACCGTCACTCTTATCATCATGCATTCGGAAATAAATGGGTTCCGAAGAACACAAGGGTATCATGGTCAAAGGGCTGCTTGCCTGGATTGGCTTGGTCTTCAAGGTCTTCAAATCCTTCCCCTCCTTCTTCTTCAGCAACCTCGTCAAACACGGTATCTAGTCGTCGTAATAAACAACGGGAAAATAAGACTATAATAAAAACAGAAAAACCAAAGTGCTCAGAAAAATGTCAACCTATTTTTATCAAATACTAGAGGGAAAACTAAGATGGCAAAAACTCTTAGTTTGAGTTTTGGAGTGACAGAATGGGGTACATGAATTTTTGAACAGAGGTTTTAGTGTTCAAATATGAATTTAAATTTGAACAGAACAGAAAAGGTCCATGGATATGGGTGGAAGTGACATCATTAAATAGGTTTGATTTTTACAAGTTTTTAGGAACTGGAATTAATTTATTTGGATAAATATTTAATCATGTGGAATTATTTGAAAATCCCACAGAAAAGAAAAAGAAAAAGGGTCCTGTGCCACTGGGCCAGAACGGCCACAGTGCAGCAGGCACGGGGCGAATAGCCCATCGCACGGGCGCCAACGCGCGCGCCAGGGTTTTCAAACCTGACGGGCGGGGCCCGGCGTCAGTGCGAGGAGAGAGGAGCGAGGGCGAGGGGAGGCTGACAGGCGGGGCCCGCCTGTCATCCCTAACCCTCCGGCAGAGGGCCGGTGAGCTCACCGGCGACGTTTCGGGGCACGGCGGGGTGAGCTAAGGGCAGGGATGGATTCAGTGTGGTGTCGCCGATCTGGTGGAGGTGGTGCGGGTCGCCGGAGTGGTCTAGGTCGCCGACGGCGAGGTCACGCGGCGGAGGTGCTTCAGGCGAATGTTGCTCCGGTCGATTCCGGCAGCTGCAGAGAGGGGAAAGAGGGGGAAACGAGTCAGTGAGGTGTCGTGGTGCTAGATCGAGCGAGAGGAGTGGCCGGGGCGGCCTGTACCGAGCAGACGATGGTGAGCCGCCGCGGCGGAGCTCGAGCTCGATCTCGAGCTCGGGCCTGTCTGGAGTGGGGTGAGTGGCTCAGGGGGAGATTGAGTGAGTGAGAGAGTAGCTGGTGAGGAGGGGAGGAGCTCGGGGGGTCCTTTTATAGGCGAACGGCGAGGTGCCGTGGACCTGTGCGCCGGCGAGCCTCTGCTCGTTGCCACAGGGCACAGGAGGCGCTGGGGTGGTGTGTGCGGGGTTGCTGGACGAGGTCCAGGGCTGGGGAGAGGAAGAGAGGCAGCGGGGGAAGCTTCCAGAGCTGTGCGCGTGTGAGGCCGAGGACTGGAGCTCGCGGGCGGCTGGCGCGCATGTGAGGGCATCCACAGGAGGGAGAAGGAGGAGGGGACAGCGCCGAGGGACGTTGCGGACGCCAAGGCGCATCGAACGGCGCGAGGGGGGAGCACGAGGTGGTCGGGGGCAGCTGATTGGGGGAGGCTACAGTGCGGGCGTGCACTGTAGCGTGCTCTGGAGCGTGCCTATTGCATGCCAGGGCATGCCGTTGGCTGGCTGGGCGCGTCCACCGTGTCTGGGGGTCAGGCACGGAGTAAACAAACTGGCTATGGCCTTGGATGCCTCGGTTGTCCAATGGAAGAGGAGGGAAGTTGAGAGAAGGTAAGAACTGGGCTGTCCAGCAAGGTAAATGGGGTTTTCACCCCCCAATTATTGAGCTCTGGCCATGGGGAACTTACTGGAGGTAGAAGGTGACTAGGTGATGTTGTGGTAAAAAGTTGAATCAAAGGTTAGTAGAAAAAGGGGCAAAACAGTGGATTTGGTAAAATGGCAGAAGGTGTTTGATGATGTTTTGGGCAAGCTAATGACTTCCAATGGCCATGACACTTAACAGGATTGGATGACATATGGAAATAGGGTGTTTCACCAAGTTTGGGCTCATTTGAAGAAACTTGCCAATGTAACTTTGGTGAACCCTAGAAATCAACAGAAATGGTTTCACCATGTTTGAGTCAAGCCAATCATCTCCCCATGATGCACCACTTGGTGTAGTGTCATCATTTGGGGTTGTGATCATGCCCACAAAGTTTGAAGCCCCAAGTAAAAAGTTGGTAATGTAAAGTTGTTCAAATTTGAATTTGAAGAGAAATGGTTTTGGGGTACTCTGATCAAGTTACCCTTCTCCAAGGCTTGTGCCATTTGGTCTACATGCCTTATTAGACCATTCTAGCATGTGTACCAAGTTTGAGAGCATTTGGACAAGTTTGGCAATGTAAAGTTTCTCAAACTCCAAATATGGACAGAATGGTTTTGAGGGGTTTTGATGATGTTTTCTTGCTTCCCAAGGCATGGGGCTTGGCAAGATCATCAAATATGTCATATATGACATGATAGAATTTCCCTGGAATTTTTAGAACTTCCCAAGGCATGGGGCTTGAAATATCCAAAAAGGGTTTCTGAGGGATTTGTCCAATATTTTGAACATGACCAAGTGTTGAAACTCTTATATATGGACAATATATGTCCTATGAGTCTCCCTGAATTTTGGCAAATATTTTTGAAATAAATAAATAATTTTTCCCTATTAAAGACCATTTCTGGCCTTAAGAAAAAGCTTTTAAAGAAAATAGGAAAATAACTTTTAAAATTGTACTTTTGTGGTTTATGGGAGTCCTATATCTACTAGGTTTCAAATATACTTTTTGAAATAATTTTCTCACCCTAAATAAAGCACTTGCAGTGCAAACCTCAATTCAGGGGTTTTTTGGAATACTAATTTTTGAAAATACATTTTGGCCAAAAAATAATTTTATAAGAAAATACTATACTGCTATAAACACTTGGTATGATCATTGGGCAGAAGTTTTGGGTAAGGAGATGAATTCTACAAGAGGGAGTAGTTGACTTTAAAGAGCACTTGAAAAACACAGGGAGAAAAATTTAAATCCAAATAAAAGCCAAATTATGCCAAAACAAATTGCTGGTCCAAATTTTCATGCTTTATTGATGCAAATGACATGTTACAAAATGCAGGGTGTGACAGTTGTAGACCAATAGCTTGCATTGTAGCTCCCTGTTTAATACGATCCTAGAGAAGGACTAAGTTGAAAGATATTGTAAGCAATGATGCGTACTGGGTCCGTAGTCTGAGGAGTGTCCTCACTGCTACACAGAAGGTGTCGGGGAAACTGATCGCCCACGAACACCTATGGGACTGGAGCCCCTTTTCGGTATGGCAGGGGGCGGAGGATGCACAAAGAGCGGATCGAGGCAAGCACGCGAGCAGTTTACCCAGGTTCGGGCCGCACGGATGCGTAAAACCCCACTCCTGCTTTCGTTTGTTATTGAGTTCTTAGCTCGGGAGCGATGAATGCTACAGTGCACACTGATCGCTAGCAGGACCGAGCGTGAGAGTGATCAAGGATTGGAACCTCTTCTACGTTGCGCATGGGCCTCCTTTTATAGGTCAAAGGGGTCACCGACAGGTGGCAACGCAGATGGGGGTAAAAATGTAAAAAGAGTGGTGGTTGGAACAGTGTCTGTATAGTGCTCTATACCTAACCCTGACGGCAGGGGACAAGGGCATTGAATGCCCGTCGCCGTCGCCCCAAACAGTGCAAAAAGTGGCCATCAGGGGCGCCACCATTCGCCACGACGGTAGCCTCGTCATCGCAGCTTGCCACCGTGTTCCCCTGGCTGCACAGCCTTCCGCCACGTGCGCCTGGGAGGGTCCCAGGGTGACACGTGGGTGGATGAGCTGGAGCGTGGGTACTTAGTGGAAGCTTGCCGCGGCAACTGCCTTGCCGCGGTCGCTATCTTGTCGCGCCTGGGAGCTTGTCGCCCGCCGGGCCTTGCCGGGACGCGTGGCGCGTCGCGGCAAGTTCTCTTGAGGTGCCTTTAATTGGCCTTCCCGGCAAGCTCCTCTTGCCAGGGTCTTGTACTTTGAGCGATTATGTGCCTTGAGTGGCCTTCCCGGCAAGCTCCTCTTGCCGGGGTCTTGTTCTTTTGACTTGAATACTTTGTTCTTGAATGGCCCCAAAGGGACCTCGGGGGATCTTGGCGGTCGCTTGGCAAGCCTTGCCGTGGGGCGCTGCAACTGCCCTTGCACAAGTTTGGGATACTAAGGTACCCCTACTTTAGTACACCGATAGGAGCCCCCGGGCCTGGGCCAGACACGGTGCCGAGCGCTGTTGGGCCAGGCCCAAAACAGTGCATGGGCACGCGCGGCCCGCGGTACGCCGTATCCAACTCCGTATCCACCGCGCCCTCCCTTAACAACACGCGTCAATCGCGGCGTCGTGGTAGAGATCGTGGCCTGTTTCTTTAATGGGAAATGCGGAACGTCCCCCTCTTCCCCCTTAAAAGCAAGGGAAACAGGGGCAGTTCCTTCCATTCGCCCGTTGCTTCTTCAATCCTCAGAAACCCCTGCCGCTCCCCTCCTTCCCGTTGGCCGAAAGAGAGCAGCGCTCCGCCCTCCGTCGCCACCACGCCGCCGAGGGAGAGCTCCCCGGCAAGGAACCCCACCGAGGAGGAGGCCCGCGCAGGTAAACCCTTGGACTTTCCTTTTTTCCTTTCTTCTTTTTGGATATTTGCTTGACTGTTTGTCTTTTCTTTTCCTGTCTTCAGACCCGTCCGCAGTCGAGCCCATGGAGACGGAGGTCGTCGCCGACGACGCCGCCGTTGCTGAGGAAACGGTTGGCGCGGACGATCCCGCTGGTGCAGAGGCCGCCAGGGCTGCTGCCGCGGCAGCTGGCGAAGAGGCCGGCGATCGCACTGACGGCACTGAGGCCGCACGAGCGCCAGGCGCTACGCTGACCGCCGAGCCTTCCGCCGCCGCCGCAGCCCCCAGCTCCGACGAGCCCGAGCCGAGCGCTTATCTGAAGGCCGGCGATGACATCTTCATCCAGCTCCCGTGGGCGTCCATGTCCAGGGCGCCAGTCGAGGGAGAGGTCTTCGACGGGGAGGTCCTCGCCTCTGCCGGATTGAAGTTAGTCGACGCGCCGAGCAGCAGCAGCGAGCCCGAGGAGGAGCGGCTCCTGCGGAAGCTTCTGTCCCTTTACCGCGCCCGACAAGCCAAGCTGGAGTCCCTTGAGGCTCTGGCCGCCAAGGCGGGTGCTGACTTGGAGAAGCGCGCAGAAGAGCTCCGAGCCATTAACCAAGCAGCTCTCCGATCCTTGGCGGAGGAGCGGGAGCAGCTTGCCGAGGTGCATCAGGCATTCATTTTGGAGAAAGCTGAAGCGGAGGAGCAGCGGCGGCTTGCCGCCGAGGAGCTATCCAGGCGGGAAGGTGAGCTGACGCAGCGGAAGGTCGACCTCGACAGCCACGAGGACGAGCTTGCCGCGCGCGAGCGATCGCTTGGCGGAGCTTTCTAGGAGGCAAAGGATGCCGTCGTAGCTGCCGAGACCGCCAAGTGAGAGTTGGAGACGAGGGTGGCGCAGCTGGAGGCCAACTTGAAGACGAGCGGCGAGGAGGTCGCCGCACTCAAGCTCGAGAGGGAAAAGGACGCACACAGCCACTCCGAGCTACAGGTCCGCCTCTCCGAGAAGGGCAAGGAGCTCGCCGTCGCCAAGGACTCCATCGCCGATCTGGAGCTGAAGTTGTCCACTCTTACCACGACGCTGGACGGCGCCAGGGAGCGGGAGACGGCCCTGAAGGAGGAGCTCAGGGCCGAGAAGGTGTTGCTGGACAGTGCCGCCATTTCCCAGAACAACTTTAGGCAGAACGTCGAGATATGGACGGAAGGCCTCGTCAACGCTGCCGTGGACATCGACACGGAGTTGGCGCAGCTGGGGGCGGAGTACCTCCGGTACTCCACCGACGACAACCTCCACGCCAGCGCCAAGCTTACTCTGTTCTTCAAGGGCGTGGCGACGACCCTCCAGCAACTCCGGGAGAAGATCCCGAAGCAACTGGCGGACGAATCACGCAGGCTCTACGCGGGGGCCCTCTAGAAGGTGCTGATGAAGATAGCGTACCGCAACCCCGGCCTCAACCTCACCAACGTCCTCGGGACCCTGCCGCCCGACACCGACCAGGAGGCGCTCAAGACCCTTGTCGCACCCATCGTGGACAAGGTAGGCGGGATCAAGAGAGTCGAGGGCGACCGCGCGGACTAGTCTTGTTCACTTTCTTCTTTCCTTGCCGCTGCCAACCATGTTATGAACAATAGTCTATTAGAATTGCGGCAAGTCATTTTGTAATATAACTCTATCTTAGATGGTTAATGCAACGTTATTTCCTCTACTTGACTTCCTTTGCTTTGTATGTTTTTACCCTACGCTTTTTAGGGAACTTGTCGGCGCAGGCACCCTTGCCGCGGACGCTGAGTGCGGAACTTCAGCAGCCCGCGGGCGGTGTTGCTACCGACAAGAAACCCTGTCGCAACTAGCTGCAGCGCACTTAGGTTGTTGAGCGGGCTCGAAAACAAAGTAAGGGCGCGACACTAGTCGCAACACACTTAAGCTGTTGAGCAAACTCGAAACAAAGTAAGGGCGCAACTAGCTACGAGTTGGTTCCTCCGCGCACAGATTTTCCATACAAAGCGCGGCCGTTCAAGGAAGATAACTCAAAAATTTAAAATTTTGATTGCTCAAACTTTGGCAACTTAGCTTTTGTGTTATTTGCTTCCCGACGAGGCAATGCTTTCTTAAACTTGTTTCCCGGCAAGGCCAAACTTTCTTGAACGGCACTTGGTCCATACCACCATCTTCTCCTTCC
>LR738712.1:39283523-39353047 GCA_902687465.1 Secale cereale
CCGGCAAACTTGTGCGCGAAGGAACCTTGCTTTTCCTTGAGAAGAAAAGGAAGAAGAGAAAATGCAGATATGGAGCTTTCTGGCTCGTTATTGCTTACCGGGATTTGGTGATGCACAAAGTGTCAGATAGTACATGCAAGAAAAATAGATAGCATGAAATGACAAGATGTGCTGGGCACATAAACTTTACTAATGCACGAGGTCTGCGCCCGGCTTTGTACAAAGGATTACATGCAACAGCGGCAAGACTTGTACAAAAGGTGGTTGCCGAAGTGGATCACGACAACCGCGCCTTATGGGTAAAACTTACGAAGATGCTCGATGTTCCAGGAGTTGCTCACCGGCAAGCCATCTTCGGTCTCAAGGCGGACAGCGCCGGGCCTAGTGACTCGTTTCACCCAATAAGGGCCTTCCCACTTCGGCGTCAACTTGTTGGAATTCTTGGCAGACTGAACGCGCCGAAGAACAAGGTCGCCTTCCTCAAAACTTCTGGCTTTAACTTTGCGGCTATGGTAGCGATGCAAAGCTTCCTGGTAGCGAGCAGCTCGCACAGCGGCCTGAAGACGGTCCTCCTCAAGGAGCAGCGCGTCATCTTGTCGCAGCTGCTCTTGCTCGAGCTCATCGTAAGCGAGCACTCGAGGCGACCCGTATACGAGTTCCGTGGGGAGAACTGCTTCTGCTCCGTAGACTAGAGCAAAGGGTGTCTGTCCAGTGGCTCGATTTGGCGTCATCTTGATCGACCAAAGAACCACCGGCAGCTCCTCGATCCAGTTTCTTCCGCACTTGTGCAGCCTGTCAAAAGTTCTTGTCTTGAGTCCGCGCAGCACTTCAGCGTTTGCCCTCTCCGCTTGACCGTTGCTTCTCGGGTGAGCAACAGAAGCGAAGCAGACCTTGGCGCCAAGATCTTGGATGTATTGCATGAAGGTGCGACTGGTGAATTGTGTGCCGTTGTCGGTGATGATCCTGTTAGGGATCCCGAAACGGCAAAAAATCGACCTGAAGAACTTAACTGCTGACTGTGCGGTCCCCTTTCTCACTGGTTCCACTTATGGCCACTTTGTGAACTTGTCGATGGCGACGTACAAGAACTCAAAGCCCCCTGCTGCGCGGGGAAAGGGGCCGAGGATGTCGAGCCCCCAGACCGAAAATGGCCAGGACAAAGGGATCGTCTGGAGAGCTTGAGCTGGTTGATGTGTCTGCTTGGAATGGAACTGGCACGCTTCACACTTGGTTACTTGTGCAGTTGCATCTTGGAGGGCTATCGGCCAAAAGAAACCTTGCCGGAATACTTTGCCGACAAGTGCTCTTGCGCCAATGTGGTGACCACATATGCCTCCATGTATCTCTGCCAATAGCTTCTGTCCATCTTCCCGGGGAATGCACTTCAATTTCACACCGTTGAGTCTTCTTCTGCACAATGTGTTGTCAACAAACTGGTACATACTTGACTGCCGGAATGCTTTTTCGGCTTCTTCTTGCTCTTCGGGAAGTTCTCCTGTTTGGAGAAAGCGGACGATCTGCTGCGCCCATGCTGGAGCTTGTGGCTCGACAACAAGGACTAAAGGCACATCTGCTACTGCGGGAGCATCTGCTTCTACAGCGAGGGCTTGTGTCTCAGCCGGAGCTTGATGTTCCCCGGCAAGTTTGCCGGAGCAAAACTTGTCGGGAGCGTCTGCTTCAACTGTACAAACCCTGGGGCTTGCAGGAGCAGACTGCTCCTCAGCATTTTCGGTGTTGATCTTGGGGACTTTCTTGGCGGCGGCTTCTGGAAGTTCTGCCGGAAAGTAGTCGCCAGAGACCAACTTCCTCTTCTTGCTCTGTCCAGTTGATGGTGTTACGGACAGCTGAGTCAGCTTGAGCACAAAGATCCCTGGTTCCACAGGTAACTTTAGTGCGGCACACTTTGACAGGCCATCTGCGATGTCATTCTGAGCTCTCGGAATGTGCTCCATCTGTAGGCCTTCAAAGTGTTCTTCAAGCTTTCTCACTTCGTCGATGTAAGTTTCCATCAACGGGCTCTGGTAATTCTTGTTTACTTGGCGGACGACAAGCTGCGAGTCTCCCCTTACAATCAGCTTCTTGATCCCAAGGTCTGCTGCGATCCTGAGACCGGCAAGCAAACCCTCATACTCTGCAGTATTGTTTGTCGCTTGCTCCTTGGGAAAGTGCATCTGGACCACGTACTTGAGGTGCTCCCCGGTGGGCGTGACAAGCAGCACGCCGGCACCGGCGCCTTGCAGCGAGAAGGCACCATCAAAGTACATTATCCATTCTTTGCTTGCTTCTTTGACGGGAATGCTCGTCTCTGGGTTTTCTTCGTCTGGCGTTGGCGTCCACTCTGCTATAAATTCTGCCAATGCTCTGCTCTAGATAGTTGAAGTGCTTTCAAACTTGAGGCCAAAGCTTGACAGTTCCAGTGCCCACTCGACGATCCTGCCTGTCGCTTCTGGATTTTGCAATATCCTCTTCAACGGAAAGCGAGTGACCACCGTTATTTCATGTGCCTGGAAGTAATGGCGCAGCTTTCTCGAGGCCATGAGAAGGCCGAAAAGCAACTTCTGCACCCCAGAATACCTTGACCTAGCCCCCTGCAAGAGGGAACTGGCAAAATAAACTGGGCGCTGCACCATCTTCTTCCGTGTCTCCTCTTGCATCTGCGCAGATCCATCCTTGACGGGACCAGAGCTTGCCGGAGAAGCCCCTTGCTTGTCGCCGGACGTGCTTGCCGCGGCTGCTGGCTCATCATCTGCCTCCCTCTCCGCTACCAACGCAGCCCTAACCACTTGATTGGTTGCCGCTAGGGATAGCAACAACTTCTCTTGTGGCCTAGGTGTAACAAGTATGGGAGTGGAGGACAGGTACCTCTTCAAGTCTTGCAGCGCTGCCTCCGCTTCCGGAGTCCATTTCATTGGACCTGCCTTTTTCAAAATTTTGAAAAACGGCAGGGCGCGTTCTGCAGACTTAGAGATAAACCTGCTGAGAGCAGCCACGCAGCCGGCAAGTCTTCGTACATCCTTGACGCGCTTCGGTGCTTCGATCTGCTCAATGGCCTTGATCTTGTCGGGATTGGCTTCAATCCCCCTCTGGGACACGAAGAACCCGAGAAGCATGCCAGAGGGGACTCCAAACACGCACTTCTCGGGGTTGAGCTTGAGTTGAATCTTGCGCAGATTTGCAAAAGTTTCATCTAAATCTTGGATCAGAGTATCCCTGTTCTTGCTCTTGACCACTATATCATCCATGTAAGCTTCCACATTTCTGTGTATCTATGGCTCAAAAGCAGTATGGACTACTCTTGCAAACGTTGAACCAGCATTTTTCAATCCGAAAGGCATGCGTATGAAGCAATAAGTGCCACATGGAGTAATGAATGCGGTCTTCTCTTCATCTTCTTCAGCCATAAAGATCTGGTGGTATCCTGAATATGCATCAAGAAATGAAAGCAAATCGCATCCGGCGGTGGAGTCAACAATCTGTTCAATGCGCGGCAAGGGAAATGGATCTTTGGAACAAGCTTTATTCACATCGGTGAAGTCTATACAAAGCCTCCACTTCCCATTTGCTTTACGCACGACAACAGGATTGGCCAACCACGTGGGATGGAGTACACCTCTGACAAGGCCTGCCGCTTCCAGCTTCTTGATTTCTTCTGCGATAAACTCTTGGCGCTCCACTACTTGTTTCGTGACTTTTTGCTTGACGGGCCGCGCGTGAGGACAAACGGCAAGCTTGTGCTCAATCACTTTCCTGGGAACACCGGGGATGTTAGACGGTTGCCATGCAAACACGTCGACGTTCGCCCGCAGGAAAGCAACGAGCGCGCTTTCCTATTTGGGGTCAAGCGTGGCACTGATGGTGAATGTACCACCAGTGCCGTCCTCCTTGGCGGACACCTTCTTGGTTGCTGGCGGAGCTGCCATCGCCTTCTTACACTTGCCGGTGGAGCTCGATGGAGCGCCCTCGACGGCAGCGCAGCACTCCGAAGAGGTGCGTTTGCCGGAGTGGGCCCCAGAGCTCTTGCCGGACTTTGTCTTCTTCCCCCGGGAGCTTCAACGGCAAATGTCTTGCTGTCTGTTGCGGCTGCCGCATCCCGGTAAATCTTGTAGGCACAGATAAAGGCATCCTTCTTGTCGCCGGGGACAGAGATGATGCTTATCGGGCCTGGCATCTTGAGCATGTTGTAGGCGTAGTGAGAGGCTGCCATGAACTTGGCGAGCGCTGGACGGCCAAGTATTCCATTGTAAGGCAATGGAATATCGGCAACGTCGAAAGTGATCCTCTCAGTCCTAAAGTTCAGCTCTCCGCCAAACGTCACTGGCAGCGTGATCTTCCCCTTTGGCTTGCTCCTTCCCGGGTTGATCCCTTGGAATGTGCCGGTTTCTTCGAGCTCGCTGTCGGGGATCTGGAGTTTCCGGACCACAGCGGAGGAGATCAAGTTCAAGCCGGCCCCGCCGTCAACTAACATCTTGGTGACTTTGAGGTTGCGGATGGTTGGTGAAACCAACATCGGCAAACACCCGACCGCAGTGGTGCGATCAGGGTGGTCCTCAATGTCGAAGATGATAGGCGTGCTGGACCACTTCAGAAGTTTGCGCAACTCGACGGGTGGCTCTGCTGCATTAACTTCCCGCACCCACTGCTTGAGTTGGCGGTGGGAAGTATGCAGAGAGGCACCACCGTCAATGCACAGAACTTCTGTGGCTTTCTGAAACTCCTGCTCGCTGTTCTCACCATCATCCATGTCTTCGTCGTCATCTTCGTCTTCGTCCTTGTCGCGGCCGCGGGGAGGTCTGTCTCCTTGCCGCTGCTTGGCCTTGCCGCTGCGTCCTCCCCGGCCGTTGAATGGCCGCTTCTTGCCGGACCCTCCATCACCTCCCTGGGCCTTCTCCTTGTCGCGTCGCTCGTACTCAGCTTTTTGCTGCTCGACGAGGTACTCGACCCTCTTGCAGTTCTGGAGGTCGTGGCCCTTGGTGCGGTGGATCTTGCAGTATTGCTTGTCGGAGCCGTCCTGCTTGTCGGCGGCTGCCACAGTCTGGCAGTTGGTGCACGCGGCAGTTTCCTTGCCGGAGCTACCAGCCTGGGCTTTCTTGGCGCCAGCCTCCTTGCCGGACTGCTCAACGACTAGTACTTCCTTGTTCTTCTTCTTCCTGTTTCCCCGCCGCCGGCTTTTCTTTGTCGGGGCGGCATCCTCGCTGTCGGATCCCCCTGCTCCTGTATCCTCTCCGGGGAGTTTCCTCGCCTCCTCAGCGCGTGCGCACTTGTCGGCCAGGGCGTACAGCTCGCTGACGTCCCTGATCTTGCACATCGCCATCTCCTCCCTCATCCAGCGGTTACGCACGTTCTGATGGAACGCGCTAATAACCGCGGCAGGGTGGACGTCCGGGATGTTGTGCTGGACACGGCTGAACCTCTGGATATACTTACGCAGGGGCTCTCCTTCCTTCTGGGCGAGTATGTGAAGGTCACTCTCCTGGCCATGGGGCTTGTGGCCACCTGTGAAGGCGCCGACAAACTGGTGGCACAGGTCAGCCCAAGAAGAAATGGAGTTCTCTAGCAAGTGCATGAGCCAAGATCTGACGTTTGGCTTGAGCACTAGCGGGAAGTAATTGGCGAGTATCTTCTCGTCTCGTCCCCCGGCAGCCTGCATCACGATGGTGTAGATGCTGAGGAACTCCGACGGCTGTGTCTTGCCGTCGTACTTCTTCGGTACGTCGGGCTTGAAGTTCTTCATGCTGGGCCACTGGACTTGCCGCAGCTCACGAGTGAACGCAGGGCAACCTGCCGCGTACGGCAGGTCGCCTGGTCCCCCTGGCGCTTGCATGTCAACAGCGGGTCCAGCGCGCTGGTCGGATTGACGCCGCGCTTCTCTCCGACGCTCGATGCGGGTTCGAGCGTCCTCTTGTTGTCTATCGTCGAGAACTTGGCGCTGATCGCGGCGAGTTCGCGGATCTGATGACGCAGTGGAGTCGTCGTCGATGTTGATCCGGCGAGCCGGCGATCTTGGCCTCCTTGCCGGGGAGTGCACGGTGGTCGCACCCCCGGCGGTCTTGTCGCCATCGACCCGCGCCTGGCTGACTTGCCGCGGCCGTGACGCGCTCGGCTACTGCGGGGTGTCGCCGTTGGCGAAGGCGATGAGACTTTGGATGGTGGCCCTCCAGTCGTCGGCCTTGTCTGCCGCTGGAGGGAAGTCGAGGAGCAGTTGAGCTCGTGCTAGAGCTTCTGCTGGAGTGGCGGGTAACGGTGGCGAGCGGTGCGAGGAGCGGGATATGCTCGGACTTCTAACTACGTTAGAAGGAGCAGCATCCCGTCCCGGCGACCGTGCTTTGCTTGTGCCAGCATGTTGATGTGCATGCTGGCCTTGAGCGTCCCGAGATCCGCCAGCTTGACCTTGGCCCAGCAAGCGTATGGTACCTTGAGTACCACGTCGCTGCCGGTCTCGCGTTTCCTGAGACGGGCGCGGTGCGTGTACGGACGCCGAGGCCTTGGAGTGTGCCCGGTCGTCCGTCTTGTCCTTGGACTTGGCGGCACCGTGAGTTTCCTCGCCGACGTTCGCCCTTCCGCCGGCGTCTACCCCTCCAGCCGTTGGCTCCGGCGGTGGCGGGATCGACGCAGACGGGCCTGCTGCCTCTGAAGCCTTCTTCTTCGGCGGCATGTCGATGGAGTCGATGAAGTTGATGAAGTTGATGAAGTTGGTGAAGATCTAGCTCGCGTGGACGCCGGATCAGGTTCACACAACCTCGATGCACCCCTACCTGGCGCGCCAACGATGTCGGGGAAACTGATCGCCCACGAACACCTATGGGACCGGAGCCCCTTTTCGGTACGGCAGGGGGCGGAGGATGCACAAAGAGCGGATCGAGGCAAGCACGCGAGCAGTTTACCCAGGTTCGGGCCGCACGGATGCGTAAAACCCTACTCCTGCTTTGGTTTGTTATTGAGTTCTTAGCTCGGGAGCGATGAATGCTACAGTGCACATTGATCGCTAGCAGGACCGAGCGTGAGAGTGATCAAGGATCAGAACCTCTTCTACGTTGCGCATGGGCTTCCTTTTATAGGTCAAAGGGGTCACCGACAGGTGGCAACGCAGATGGGGGTAAAAATGTAAAAAGAGTGGTGGTTGGAACAGTGTCTGTATAGTGCTCTATACCTAACCCTGACGGCAGGGGACAAGGGCATTGAATGCCCGTCGCCGTCGCCCCAAACAGTGCAAAAAGTGGCCGTCAGGGGCGCCACCGTTCGCCACGACGGTAGCCTCGTCATCGCAGCTTGCCACCGTGTTCCCCTGGCTGCATAGCCTTCCGCCACATGCACCTGGGAGGGTCCCAGGGCGACACGTGGGTGGATGAGCTGGAGCGTGGGTACTTAGTGGAAGCTTGCCGCGGCAAGTGCCTTGCCGCGGTCGCTATCTTGTCTCGCCGGGCCTTGCCGGGACGCATGGCGCGTCGCGGCAAGTTCTCTTGAGGTGCCTTTAATTGGCCTTCCCGGCAAGCTCCTCTTGCTAGGGTCTTGTACTTTGAGCGATTCTATGCCTTGAGTGGCCTTCCCGGCAAGCTCCTCTTGCCGGGGTCTTGTTCTTTTGACTTGAATACTTTGTTCTTGAATGGCCCCAAAGGGACCTCGGGGGATCTTGGCGGTCGCTTGGCAAGCCTTGCCGCGGGGCGCTGCAACTGCCCGTGCACAAGTTCGGGATACTAAGGTACTCCTACTTTAGTACACCGACAGAAGACTTACGTCTTTGATGCACCGCTCCATGTGCAAACACCTACAACGTCATCTGTGGATGTTGTGAACACCTTACAGACACGTCCTGATGACTACTTGATAGTTTAGTGCACCATACTTTACGGCTTAGAATCGGGATTCCAATGACGTTTTGAACGCCATAAGACATATGAGATGTTCCAAGAGCTGAAATTGGGATTTCAGGCTCATGCCCGTGTTGAGAGGTATGAGACCTCTGGCAAGTTCTTTTGCAAACAAGATGGATGAGAATAGCTCAACTAGTGAGCGTGTGCTAAGAATGTCTGGGTGCTAAAATCACTTGAACCAAGTGGGAGTTAATCTTCCGGATGAGATAGTGGTTGAGGAATTCTCTAGACACTATCACCAAGCTACTAGAACTTCATGATGAACTATGACATGCAAAGGATGGAGATTATCCTGGAGCTATTAGCGGTGCTTAAGACCGCAAAAGTAGAAATCAAGAAGGAGCATCAAGTGTTGATGGTTTAACAATACCACTGGTTTCAAAAAGGGCAAGGGCTAGAAGGGAAACTTCATGAATGGAAAACCAGTTGTCGCTCTAATGAAGGAACCCAAGGTTGAACCCAAACCTCAAGATTAAGTGCTTCTATTGTAAGGGGAACGGTCACATGGTAGCGGAACTACCCCAAATACATGGTAGATAAGAGAGCTAGCAACTTCAACAAAGTATATTTGATATATGTGTTATTGATGTGTACCTTACTAGTACTCCTAGTAGTACCTGGGTATTGGATACCGGTTCAGTTGCTATTATTAGTGACTTGAAGCAAAAGCTATGAACTAAAGGGAGACTAGCTAAGGGCGAGGTGACGATGTGTGTTGGAAGTGTTTCCAAGCTTGATAAGATCACCATCGCACGCTCCCTCTACCTTCGGGATTAGTGTTGAACCTAGATAAATGTTATCAGGTGTCTACGTTGAGCATGAATATGATTAGATCATGTTCATTGCAATACGTTATTCATTTAAGTTAGAGAATAATGGTTATTCTGTTTACATGAATAATACCTTTATGGTCATGCACCCAATGGTTTATTGAATCTCGATCATAGTGATACACATAATAATAATATTAACGCCAAAAGATGTAGAGTTAACAATGATAGTACCACTTTCTTTTGGCACTGTCGCTTAGGTCATTTTGGCATAAAATGCATGAAGAAACTCCATGCTAATGGATGTTTGGAGTCACTTGATTTTGAATTGCTTGACACATGCGAGCCATGCCTCTTGGGCAGGATGACTAAGATCCCGTTTTCAGGTACAACGAAACGGGCAAATGACTTGTTGGAAATCATACATGCTGATGTGTGTGATCCAATGAGAATTAAGGCGTGTGGTGGATATCGTTATTTTCTCATCTTCACTGATGATTTGAGTAGATATGGGTATATTTACTTAATGAAGCAAAAGTCTGGAATGTTTGAAAAGTTCAAGCAATTTCAGATGAAGTTAAGAATCATCATAACAAGAAGATCATGTTCCTACGATCTGATCAAGGGGAGATTTTCCGAGTTATGAGTTTGGCAATCACTTAAGACATTGTGGAATTGTTTCGTAGTTGAAGCCACCTGGAACACCACAGTGTAATGGTGTGTCTGGACGTCGTAATCGAACCTTATGAGATATGGTGCGATCTATGATGTCTCTTACCGATCTACCGCTATTATTTTGAGTGTAATGCCCAGGATGGAGCTATATCTCCTACATGTCGAGGCACGACTTAGAGACATAACCCCATGCTGGAATGATCGCAAGTCTGGTATCTTTGCACAACTCATGTAAAAGATGGGGATGGAAAACATAAAATAGTTGGCTTACACTCGCCACGTCACACAATTACAATACATGTCTCAAACATCATACATTAAAACATCACAGCCCTCTAAGGGTAAAATCCAAATGACAAGATACCAAACATAATTTAAATCCACAGGTCGGATCGAATCCTAGTAGAAGTCTCCACTACTGATCATCAGGATAACGAACATAGTATCGACTACGCTCCTCGTCATACTCCCAGTCTAGCTCGGTGCCATCACCTGGATAGCTCGCCATCGGACCTGCACCTGGTGTGGTGAAGTAACTGTGAGCCACAGAGGACTCAGCAATCCCGTTCCCGGGTAACAAGACTATTTAAGTCTTGGGAGAGGATAAGGCTGAAGAAAAGAATAAGTGTTTGCAGCAGCAACTAGCACTAGCTTACGTGAGAGAGTGCGAGAAGAGAAAGCCTCGGTCGAGAGATGATCACGAAGTGATCCTAGCTAAAGCTCAACAAACATAACCCCACCGTGTTCAACTCCCGAATCCCTATTCGGAAATTGACAGTCACGGTACACACGCTGGTAGTGTATTAGAACAATGTGTCAAGTTATCTACAACCGGATATTAACAAGCTCCCATCTGCCACATAACCGCGGGCACGGCTTTCGAAAGTTCATAACCCTGCAGGGGTGTTCCAACTTGACCCATTACAAGCCCACGATCCGCGGAGTCGCAACTCCAAAGTGGGAAGACCTGAGTATTCTCGGAATCCCGTGCTCAAGATACTCCGAACTAAGGTAAGGCTAATCCAGCAAATCCTCCCGGCATGCCGACACCCTGATAGTAGTCGCGCGTATCTAGTCTCAGGCCACGACCGGATGAGCACAGCGTACAGTGGCCGAAATACCCAAGTTGCCAAGGGGGGCCCCGCACACGACTCTAGTTTGGACCAACACTCACATCGAGCACTGGCCCAGGGGGGTTGAATTAATTAAGCCTCGGGTTAATTACTCCCTCGGAAAGTTTTAGTTGTTTAGGCGAATAGTACCAATGTTGGGACTTGCTGGAAAAGACTTAGCACTTAGCGGTTTATCGAGGGGGTCCCATACACCCCAACCGTGTTAGGAACGCATAATCAAGGAACATAACACCGGTTTAAACGGTTCCTAACGGCATGAGTGGAACAAATCACCAAGCAAAAGGCTTAGCCTTCCACCCTTGCCAATATATAGATGATTTCATTTTAAGCATTTATATAGTGTGATATAACCCAACAAACTTCAACATGAAGCAAGCATCTTCGATCTTCACCTGTAACTAGCAATGTTATAAGAAGGGCTGAGCGAAGCGTACTTAGCCAAGCAACGGTTTGCATAGGTAGGGTGGTTAAACATGGTAATGGTTACAAGTAGGAGGCTGACAGGAAAAACATGGGCATCGAGGCAAAAACTATAGAGCGGAACTACTAGCAATAGGCAAAGATAGTATTGTTATCGGGGTTCGGTCATCTTGCCTGAAGAGAAGTCGTTCGGATCGTAAGAAGGGTCCTCGTGCTCAACCTCGTTGGTAACCTCGTGCTCGTACTCGTACTCGGTCTCAGCTTCCGGCTCTAAACAATACAATCACACAAGGCACGAATCAACAAGATGCAATGCGCACTCAAAATGATGGATGCATGATGGATGCACTATGAGAGCACACGGAGCACGGAAAATAGCACTCAAGCAAAACACCTCAAAACATGATAACAATAGGAGATTATGAATCTACACAGAAAATCAATCAAGTTTCATATAAGACTCGCTGAAATCGGAGCTACGGGCTAAAAGTTATGCCCGAAACAAGAAATATGCACAAGCTGAAAATTACAGCAACATAGCAACTTCGGAGCACTAAATAAATAAGCTACAGCACTCAAACAACATGGAAAAGAGCATGAACATAAACTAGACATATCCTACAGCAAATAAGTCCAAAGGTGCACCCCTAAATGAGCCACGGATCAATAGCAATAAGCTTGGACATATTGAACTTGACAATAAAATTCTGACAGCAGAATTTTATTGAAACTTTCGAGCAAAATTTAAACATGCTACAGCCACTTAAATAAGCATGTGAGAACATGAATGGAAAGCCAACAATATCTACTACAAGGAACCATCAAGATCCACTCCAAAACTATCATGGTTTGTCCTAGAGCAGCAAGCAAACATGGCATCGGAACGTTACAGATTTCAGACTTAGTGAAAATCCACTAAGTGTTAAAACAGCAGTTTCATCATGGCATCTAAAAGAGCAAGTTTAAGTCACCTTGAAACTAAACATGGCAAGTGGTAAGCACCACATCAAAGTACACATGATGGTGATTCCGAAACATACAAGCATGCATCATGGAGATAAACACAACGATAGCAATGAGCTCAACAAGATGGCATTTCATAACAAGTTAAACAACATCACAGCCACATGGCACTTTGCAACAAGGATATACATGGCAAGATTAAATCTATCATGCAACCTAACACAAGCAACATGTAGAGCATGGCAAGACGAACACGTGGACATGTCATTTGCATCATTCGGACAAACGAGCTAAAAGATATCACTATGCAAAGATGGCATAAGAACATCACATAACAGCAGTTTATATCGGGATGCACTCTTGCAACAGAAATATAAGCATCTAGATGATCTCTAACATGCATGGCACAATGGAATGAAACGTAGTGCTATTCACCACGAACATCTGGACACCTCATTCACTCAATTCGGAGCAACACGCACAAAGTTATTTCAGTTTGAACTATGCATCAGCACACAAATAGATCTAGGACTTAGTGGAAAAATAAGAGCAACCTAGATCTGCAGGAGAAGGGCTATGGGCCGGATCTGGAGGCGAGGACGGCCCGCGGCGGACGAACGGCGGCTGGCGCGGCCCGCGGGAGCCGGTCGGCTGGGCCCTGGAGGCGGCTGGGGCGGCCCAGCTGGCGACGGCCCGAGCGCCGGCTGCTGGCGACGGCCCACGCGGTCCTGGCGCGGGGAAGGAGAGGCCCAGGCGGGGCGGCCTGGGGGCTTCGGCGGCTCGCGGACGGAGGGAGTGGCGATCTGGCACGGGCCTTCGATGGCGCGACGCGGCCCAGGTGAGGGGTCGGCGGCGGGAATCCGGGAGGCGGCCTTCGGGCGGTGGCGGCTGGGCCTTGGCAGCGGGGAGGCCCAGGCGGGCGACGGCTGGAATCGGTGGCCGGCCGAGTCGGGCCGCCTGGCTCGGGCCCAGGAGGGCGATCGAAGGAGGCGATCGAAGGAGGCGGCCATCGGGCGTCGGGGCGATGTGGTCCAGGCGACGAGCGGGGAAGAATGGAGGCGGTTGGAGCGGGCGGCCTGGTGGATGCGGTCGCTGACCCGAACCGGATCGGGCGAGGGGATCGGGCGCCCTCGTCCCGATCTGCGCAGCGAAGGCTCTTGCGAGCGAGAGGAGGTGGCGTTGACCCTGGATCCTGCCCGATCCAGGGGCTGGCGGCGGTGATCTGATTCCTTCGGCGGGATGGTGGCGAGGGGACAGCCAAGTGGCTATGGAGAACTGGCCTGGCACGGAAAAAGAGGGGAGGAGGGGCTAGAGGTAGGTGGAGGGGTGTAGGCTGCCAAAAATGGCATGGGGCTGTTATATATATGGTAGGTGCTAGGGTTTGAGGGATTTGGGGTGTTTTAGAGCCCTCCGATCGCGTTCCGACGGATCCGATCGCGAGGGGAGTTAGGATGGGCCAAGAGGAAGGAAGTGGGCTATTGGAGGGTGTCTTGGGCCACGAAGTGGAGGCACTTTGGGCTCACACGAATAACTGTTGGGATAGCAAACGGACTCCAAACGCGACGAGATTTGACAGGCGGGTTACACACACCAAAACAACAACACACAACAAGTCTCGCGCCACACCGGTAACGTTACTCGGCCAAACACCAAAGTAGGCCTACGGGACGCCACGGACACGTGAGGGAGCTCCGGAACGCGAAACGGACAACGGGAAGGAACGCGTGGAACCGGATGCAACCGACAACACATATGCAATGCGATGCCCATGACTACATGATATGAATGAATGCCACACACGCACACAACAAAACGACGAGAACCCCAAAGACAAAGAACCCGAAATGGAATAGATGAAGCCGGAGATATATTATATGCCCAAAAGGGAAAGTATTACATCCGGGGCATTACAAACTCTCCTCTACTACAAAAAGATCTCGTCCCGAGATCTAGGACTGGAAAAAGGAAGGGTACTCGGAACGAAGATGATCGTCTCGTTCCCACGTAGCCTCTCGGTCGGTGTGATGTGACCACTTGACTTTCAAGAATTTGATGGACTTGTTGCGGGTCTTGCGTTCGGTTTCTTCGAGAATAGCAACGGGATGCTCTCGGTAGGACAAATCTTGTTGAAGATCAATCTCTTCAAACGGAATCATGCGTTCAGGTGCCTTGAAGCATTTGCGGAGTTGAGACACATGGAACACATCATGAACATTGGCGAAGTTGGAAGGGAGCTCAAGTTGATAGGCTAGGTCGCCTCTTTTGCCAAGAATCTTGAAAGGCCCGACGTATCTAGGAGCAAGCTTGCCTTTGATACCGAATCTTTGGGTGCCTTTCATCGGAGATACACGGAGATAGATGTGATCACCAATGTTGAATGCCAAATCACGATGCTTGCCGTCATAGTAGCTCTTCTGACGCGACTGAGCGGCCTTGAGATTCTCACGTATGACTTTGCACATTTCTTCGGCTTCTGAGATCAAGTCATTGCCAAGAAGTTGACGTTCGCCTGTTTCAGACCAGTTGAGAGGGGTACGGCACTTCCTGCCATAGAGGATTTCAAACGGGGCTTTACCGGCACTTGCTTGAAAGCTGTTGTTGTATGAGAACTCGGCAAATGGAAGGCTGTCTTCCCATTTCATGCCAAAGGAGATGACACAGGCTCTGAGCATATCTTCTAGAATCTGATTCACTCGCTCGACTTGACCACTGGTCTGAGGGTGAAAAGCAGTGCTGAACCTGATCTTAGTGCCCATGGCAGACTGAAAGGAGTCCCAGAACCTTGATGTGAACAAACTTCCACGGTCTGAGGATATAACTTGAGGAATGCCATGTAAGGACACAATTCTGGAAGTGTACAGCTCTGCCAATTGAGCTGCATTGATGGATTCTTTGACTGGAAGGAAGTGAGCAACTTTGGTAAGCTTGTCAATCACCACAAAGATAGAATCATTTCCTCGCTTGGATTTCGGAAAGCCAGTGACGAAGTCCATTTCAATGTGGTCGAACTTCCACTCGGGAATAGGAAGAGGTTGGAGAAGACCGGCTGGACGTTGATGTTCTGCTTTCACTCTTCTGCAAACATCACATTCATTGACAAATTGGGCAATTTCCCTTTTCATGCGTGTCCACCAGTAAGATTGCTTGAGGTCTTGGTACATCTTGGAACTGCCAGGATGAATGGAAAGGAGAGAATCATGTGCTTCTTCCATTTTGAGCTTCCTGAGATCACCTTTGGGAACAACGAGTCTGTCCTCGAAGAACAAGGTATCTCTCTCATCAACACGAAAGCACTTGTATTTTGGAGTGCCCTTTGCAATACCATGTTTCACCTTCTTCACCATGGTATCCCTGAGTTGGGCCTCACGGACCAGATCTTCCAAGGTAGGAGCAACTTGAAGATTTGCAAGAAAACCCTGCGGAACAACTTGGAGGTTGAGTTTCCTGAATGCTTCACAAAGCTCAGGCTGGAACGGCTTGATAAGAAGGCTGTTGCAATATGCCTTTCTGCTCAAAGCATCTGCAATCACATTCGCCTTGCCAGGAGTGTATTCGATGCTGGGATTGTACTCTTGGATCATTTCAACCCAACGAGTCTGGCGGAGGTTCAGATGCGGCTGTGTGAAGATGTACTTCAAGCTCTTGTGATCAGTGAAGATGTCGACCTTTCTGCCCAACAACAGATGTCTCCACGTAATCAAAGCATGTACCACAGCTGCTAGCTCGAGATCATGTGTGGGATAGTTCTTCTCACTTGGTTTGAGCTGACGAGAAGTGTATGCCACAATTCTCTTATCTTGCATAAGCACACCACCAAGACCTTGAAGAGAAGCATCACAGAATACTTCATAGGGCTTGGACTCATCTGGAGGAGTCAGAACTGGAGCAGAGATGAGCTTTTCTTTGAGAGTTTTGAATGCCACTTCACACTCTGGAGACCAAAAGTATTTGACATTCTTCTGAAGCAAGTTGGAAAGAGGCTTGGCAATCTTGGAGAAGTTCTCAACGAACCTTCTGCAATAGCTGGCAAGACCCAGAAAACTACGGAGTTGCTTGACGTTCTGAGGAGCTTCCCAGTTGACAATTGCTTCAACTTTCTCGGGATTAACCGCAATACCGTCAGCTGAGATGATATGGCCCAGGTACAAAACCTTATCGAGCCAAAACTCGCACTTGGAGAACTTGGCATAGAACTTATGCTCCCGGAGTCGACCAAGAACCAGACGTAAGTGCTTTTCGTGATCTTCTTCATTCTTGGAAAACACCAGAATATCATCCAGATACACAAGCACAAACTCGCCAGTATAGGGGTTGAAGATGTAGTGCATCATCCTCGAGAAGGTAGGAGGAGCATTGGCGAGACCAAAGGACATGACGGTATACTCGTATGAGCCATAGCTCGTTCTGAAAGCAGTCTTGGGGATGTCTTCCTCGCGAATGCGAATTTGATGATAGCCCATTCGGAGATCGAGCTTAGAGAACACTTTAGCTCCTTTGAGCTGCTCGAAGAGTTCGTTGATGTTGGGGAGCGGATATTTGTTCTTTATTGTCTTCTTGTTCAATGGCCAGTAATCGACGCAGAGACACTCCGTGCCATCTTTCTTCTTGACAAATAAGACACCACAGCCCCAAGGAGACGTACTAGGCCTGATGAGACCCATACGCTCCTGTTCATCAAGCTGTTTCTTCAATTCCTTCAATTCTTCAGGAGAGAGCTTGTACGGACGCCGGCATGCTGGCTCAGTACCCGGCTCGAGTTCAATAACGAATTCCACCTGACGGTGTGGAGGCATGCCTGGAAGTTCTTCAGGAAAGACGTCTTGATATTCGTTCACCACCGGAATTTGAGATATGGCATTAATTTCGCCCTTATCATTGAGAGAGAAAAGCCTGATAGTGTTATCCCTGGAAGCAAAGATAATCACATCTTCATCAGGATGAGTCATCTTGACTTCCTTCTGTGCACAATCAATGTGAGCATCATGCTGAGAAAGCCAATCCATCCCGAGGATGAGGTCAATATCAGAATTACCAAGAACCACCGGATTAGCCAGAAAGCGATAATCACCCATGTGAATAGCCACATTCGGAACAAAGTTGTTGGAGTTCATAAGCAAACCCGGAGAAAGCACAGACATCGGTCTCGGCAAAGCTTGCAATGGCATATCATGTGACAATGCAAAAGGTCTTGACATGAAGGAATGTGAAGCACCTGAATCAAACAAGACTTTAGCTGGAAAAGAGTTAACTGAGAGGTTACCCAAAATGACATCAGAAGAATTCTCCGCTTCAGCTGCACTCATCAGATTGACCCTTGCTTGCTTGGGGTTATGCTTGACAATAGCTGAACTGACAGGAGGAGGAGGTGGAAGACGCTTCGGGTTCGGACATCTGTTGGCATAGTGACCCTTCTGGCCACATCTGTTGCACACCACTTCTGAGAGAGGACGGAAATGAGAACCACTTGACTTCGAGCCTTGAGACTGAAACTGGTTCTTCGACTTGTTGCTCGGGTTGGGTGGGTGGGAGAAACCACGTCCACCGGAGTTCTTGTTGCTGTTGGAGTTGTTGAAAGGAGCTCGAATCACTGGAGGAGGAGGAAGCCAAAATTTCTGTTGCTTCGAGACCATCTGAGACGATGAGGAGGAGTGAACGGCATCTCGAATCCTCTTTTTAGAAGCCTCCATCTTAAGCTGAGCTGCCTCTTCTTTCAAAGCCATGTTATAGAATTTGTCGAATTCATCGGGCTCGAACAAGGTGAGAGCAAGTTGAAGTTCATCTTTGAGACCTCCCCGGAACTGGTAGATTTTGCTCTTAGCATCAGGAATGTCTTGCTTAGCATAGCGAGCAAGGTTTTGAAACTTGACATTATACTGATAGACTGTCATAGAGCCCTGCTTCAGGTTGCGGAATTGCTCACGCATGCCCTCGATGACACTTGTTGGAATGTGGTGAGAGCGAAAGTCCTTGCAGAAATCCTCCCAAGAGATCACACGACCTGGCCTGGAGTCTTTGTACTGCTGCCACCAGTCAGCTGCTTGGTCTTTGAGTTGGAAGGCTGCAAACTTCACATAATCCTCTTCTCTTACGTTACTGCACTCAAAATGCTTCTTTATGTCGGTTAACCAATCTTCAGCATCAAGAGGGTCGACACAGTAACTGAAAGCTTTTGGATTATTGGCCAAGAACTGGTTGAGAGTAGCATGGTGCTGCTGGTTGAAGAAGTTGCCTTGATTCCCTGGAACACCCTGATTAGCTTGATTAGCTTGCATCTGCTGCATCATCTGCATCAACATCTGGGTGTTCTGAGTTGTAGTCTGCATAATCGCTCTCCAAGCCTCAGACGGAGGAGGAGGGGAAGGAGGACGATCTGGGACCTCTTCCGCCTCTGGGTTAGCGTTGGGAACTTTTTTCGGAGCCATCCTGAAAGAGATGACCACGAATCAGCAATTGATTGACAGAAGGTATAAGCTGAATCAATGGAATGAATTGCAACAAGTCTTCACAATAATCATTCGAACAAGAGGAACGAATGAAATTCTCAGTTAAATGATAACATCAATCTTCACGAGAAGCCACATAGGGGACAAAAGGTAAAATAAAAAGACAACAAGGTACGGATGGAAACAAACACAAGATAGGAGCTTCGTTCTAACATCTTTGTGCTGAAAGCATATGAACGCGTTACGAAAGGGTTTTGCAATCCCCGGATCAGCATAGCCAAGGACCCTTTAAGATGCAACTCCCGATCGGAACATCGGTCATAAACCACTTCACTCAATGTAGAACCCCGAACTCGCTAACCTGCATTCGTTGGAAGAATGCCAACGATCTACTGGATAAACCCACCTATTAATTTCCAAAAGATTCCAGTTATGCAATCAGGTGTTGGGGATACACGGGAAGCACCGCGCAATCAACTCTAAACCTACATCCAGGTGTATCCATCCTTCAACACATAACCAGTCTTTCTCGGAAACTGTCTACCTCGGACCTTCGAAAAGCATCCACTATAACAAGGTATGGCAATACTCCCGAACTACCTCCCCAGTACTGGGTGATGTCGGGGTTATCTTGCCACTAACCGTATAGGAGAGATTTTTGCTGTCGGCCGTCTTAAGTATTTAGTACTGCCGCGATATGCTTGTGACGACAATACCCCGAAGCTCAACTCCCCGGGACACTGCCACAACCCCTAATGTCAGGAGGCATCGAGAACAATACTCTCGTCACAAGAACATCGAAACAATCCCAGAATACTCGCGAGATTCCTAAAAAAAAATTGGTGCAATTTTTGAAGATAGAAGAGACAAGAGTAGTCGTCAAGAGTCCTCACCAAAGAGAAAGGGGGATGAGAAGCAAAGAAATCCTACTCTCTGATATAATATAGGACTCAAAATGTTTTCAGTGTGTGCCTAGACTCGACCGTCAACAATTCGATCAATCAGTGGGGGCTCCTAGGTCGGAGAAGGCTCTGAATACCAACTTGTAATGCCCAGGATGGAGCTATATCTCCTACGTGTCGAGGCACGACTTAGAGACATAACCCCATGCTGGAATGATCGCAAGTCTGGTATCTTTGCACAACTCATGTAAAAGATGGGGATGGAAAACATAAAATAGTTGGCTTACACTCGCCACGTCACACAACTACAATACATGTCTCAAACATCATACATTAAAACATCACAGCCCTCTAAGGGTAAAATCCAAATGACAAGATACCAAACATAATTTAAATCCACAGGTCGGATCGAATCCTAGTAGAAGTCTCCACTACTGATCATCAGGATAACGAACATAGTATCGACTACGCTCCTCGTCATACTCCCAGTCTAGCTCGGTGCCATCACCTGGATAGCTCGCCATCGGACCTGCACCTGGTGTGGTGAAGTAACTGTGAGCCACAGAGGACTCAGCAATCCCGTTCCCGGGTAACAAGACTATTTAAGTCTTGGGAGAGGATAAGGCTGAAGAAAAGAATAAGTGTCTGCAGCAGCAACTAGCACTAGCTTACGTGAGAGAGTGCGAGAAGAGAAAGCCTCGGTCGAGAGATGATCACGAAGTGATCCTAGCTAAAGCTCAACAAACATAACCCCACCGTGTTCAACTCCCGAATCCCTATTCGGAAATTGACAGTCACGGTACACACGCTGGTAGTGTATTAGAACAATGTGTCAAGTTATCTACAACCGGATATTAACAAGCTCCCATCTGCCACATAACCGCGGGCACGGCTTTCGAAAGTTCATAACCCTGCAGGGGTGTTCCAACTTGACCCATTACAAGCCCACGATCCGCGGAGTCGCAACTCCAAAGTGGGAAGACCCGAGTATTCTCGGAATCCCGTGCTCAAGATACTCCGAACTAAGGTAAGGCTAATCCAGCAAATCCTCCCGGCATGCCGACACCCTGATAGTAGCCACGCGTATCTAGTCTCAGGCCACGACGGGATGAGCACAGCGTACAGTGGCTGAAATACCCAAGTTGCCAAGGGGGGCCCCGCACACGACTCTAGTTTGGACCAACACTCACATCGAGCACTGGCCCAGGGGGGTTGAATTAATTAAGCCTCGGGTTAATTACTCCCTCGGAAAGTTTTAGTTGTTTAGGCGAATAGTACCAATGTTGGGACTTGCTGGAAAAGACTTAGCACTTAGCGGTTTATCGAGGGGGTCCCATACACCCCAACCGTGTTAGGAACGCATAATCAAGGAACATAACACCGGTTTAAACGGTTCCTAACGGCATGAGTGGAACAAATCACCAAGCAAAAGGCTTAGCCTTCCACCCTTGCCAATATATAGATGATTTCATTTTAAGCATTTATATAGTGTGATATAACCCAACAAACTTCAACATGAAGCAAGCATCTTCGATCTTCACCTGCAACTAGCAATGCTATAAGAAGGGTTGAGCGAAGCGTACTTAGCCAAGCAACGGTTTGCATAGGTAGGGTGGTTAAACATGGTAATGGTTACAAGTAGGAGGCTGACAGGAAAAACATGGGCATCGAGGCAAAAACTATAGAGCGGAACTACTAGCAATAGGCAAAGATAGTATTGTTATCGGGGTTCGGTCATCTTGCCTGAAGAGAAGTCGTTCGGATCGTAAGAAGGGTCCTCGTGCTCAACCTCGTTGGTAACCTCGTGCTCGTACTCGTACTCGGTCTTAGCTTCCGGCTCTAAACAATACAATCACACAAGGCACGAATCAACAAGATGCAATGCGCACTCAAAATGATGGATGCATGATGGATGCACTATGAGAGCACACGGAGCACGGAAAATAGCACTCAAGCAAAACACCTCAAAACATGATAACAATAGGAGATTATGAATCTACACAGAAAATCAATCAAGTTTTATATAAGACTCGCTGAAATCGGAGCTACGGGCTAAAAGTTATGCCCGAAACAAGAAATATGCACAAGCTGAAAATTACAGCAACATAGCAACTTCGGAGCACTAAATAAATAAGCTACAGCACTCAAACAACATGGCAAAGAGCATGAACATAAACTAGACATATCCTACAGCAAATAAGTCCAAAGGTGCACCCCCAAATGAGCCACGGATCAATAGCAATAAGCTTGGACATATTGAACTTGACAATAAAATTCTGACAGCAGAATTTTATTGAAACTTTGGAGCAAAAGTTAAACATGCTACAGCCACTTAAATAAGCATGTGAGAACATGAATGGAAAGCCAACAATATCTACTACAAGGAACCATCAAGATCCACTCCAAAACTATCATGGTTTGTCCTAGAGCAGCAAGCAAACATGGCATCGGAACATTACAGATTTCAGACTTGGTGAAAATCCACTAAGTGTTAAAACAGCAGTTTCATCATGGCATCTAAAAGAGCAAGTTTAAGTCACCTTGAAACTAAACATGGCAAGTGGTAAGCACCACATCAAAGTACACATGATGGTGATTCCGAAACATACAAGCATGCATCATGGAGATAAACACAACGATAGCAATGAGCTCAACAAGATGGCATTTCATAACAAGTTAAACAACATCACAGCCACATGGCACTTTGCAATGAGGATATACATGGCAAGATTAAATCTATCATGCAACCTAACACAAGCAACATGTAGAGCATGGCAAGACGAACACGTGGACATGTCATTTGCATCATTCGGACAAACGAGCTAAAAGATATCACTATGCAAAGATGGCATAAGAACATCACATAACAGCAGTTTATATCGGGATGCACTCTTGCAACAGAAATATAAGCATCTAGATGATCTCTAACATGCATGGCACAATGGAATGAAACGTAGTGCTATTCACCACGAACGTCTGGATACCTCATTCACTCAATTCGGAGCAACACACACAAAGTTATTGCAGTTTGAACTATGCATCAGCACACAAATAGATCTAGGACTTAGTGGAAAAATAAGAGCAACCTAGATCTGCAGGAGAAGGGCTACGGGCCGGATCTGGAGGCGAGGACGGCCCGCGGCGGAAGAACGGCGGCTGGCGCGGCCCGCGGGAGCCGGTCGGCTGGGCCCTGGAGGCGGCTGGGGCGGCCCAGCTGGCGACGGCCCGAGCGCCGGCTGCTGGCGACGGCCCACGCGGTCCTGGCGCGGGGAAGGAGAGGCCCAGGCGGGGCGGCCTGGGGGCTTCGGCGGCTCGCGGACGGAGGGAGTGGCGATCTGGCGCGGGCCTTCGATGGCGCGACGCGGCCCAGGTGAGGGGTCGGCGGCGGGAATCTGGGAGGCGGCCTTCGGGCGGTGGCGGCTGGGCCTTGGCGGCGGGGAGGCCCAGGCGGGCGACGGCTGGAATCGGTGGCCGGCCGAGTCGGGCCGCCTGGCTCGGGCCCAGGAGGGCGATCGAAGGAGGCGATCGAAGGAGGCGGCCATCGGGCGTCGGGGCGATGTGGTCCAGGCGACGAGCGGGGAAGAATGGAGGCGGTTGGAGCGGGCGGCCTGGTGGATGCGGTCGCTGACCCGAACCGGATCGGGCGAGGGGATCGGGCGCCCTCGTCCCGATCTGCGCAGCGAAGGCTCTTGCGAGCGAGAGGAGGCGGCGTTGACCCTGGATCCTGCCCGATCCAGGGGCTGGCGGCGGCGATCTGATTCCTTCGGCGGGATGGTGGTGAGGGGACAGCCAAGTGGCTATGGAGAACTGGCCTGGCACGGAAAAAGAGGGGAGGAGGGGCTAGAGGTAGGTGGAGGGGTGTAGGCTGCCAAAAATGGCATGGGGCTGTTATATATATGGTAGGTGCTAGGGTTTGAGGGATTTGGGGTGTTTTAGAGCCCTCCGATCGCGATCCGACGGATCCGATCGCGAGGGGAGTTAGGATGGGCCAAGAGGAAGGAAGTGGGCTGTTGGAGGGTGTCTTGGGCCACGAAGTGGAGGCACTTTGGGCTCACACGAATAACTGTTGGGATAGCAAACGGACTCCAAACGCGACGAGATTTGACAGGCGGGTTACACACACCAAAACAACAACACACAACAAGTCTCGCGCCACACCGGTAACGTTACTCGGCCAAACACCAAAGTAGGCCTACGGGACGCCACGGACACGTGAGGGAGCTCCGGAACGCGAAACGGACAACGGGAAGGAACGCGTGGAACCGGATGCAACCGACAACACAAATGCAATGCGATGCCCATGACTACATGATATGAATGAATGCCACACACGCACACAACAAAACGACGAGAACCCCAAAGACAAAGAACCCGAAATGGAATAGATGAAGCCGGAGATATATTATATGCCCAAAAGGGAAAGTATTACATCCGGGGCATTACATTGAGGTTATGCATTAGAGACAGCTGCATTCACTTTAGATAGGGCACCATCTAAGTCCATTGAGACGACGCCGTATGAACTAAGGTTTGGCAAGATACCAAAGTTGTCGTTTCTTAATGTTTGGGGCTGCGATGCTTATGGCTTCAGCCGAAAAAAGCTCGAACCCAAAGCAGACAAATACATCTTCATAGGATACCAAAAGGTAATAGTTGGGTATACCTTCTATCTCAGATCCAAGGGCAAAAATGTTTGTCGCTAAGACGGGTCCTTTCTCGAGAAGGAGTTTCTCTTGAAAGAATTGAGTGGGAGGAAGATAGAACTTGATGAGGTTGTCGAACCCTCACTTCAACCGGAGAGTAGTGCAACACAGAAAGATGTTTCTGTAGAACCTACGACTGTTGAAGAGGAAACTAATGATAGTGATAATGAAGCTTCGGATCAAGTTTCTATCAAACCTCGTAGGTCGACAAGGATATGTACTACTCCTGAGTAGTACGGTGATCCTGTCTTAGATGTCATGTTGTTGGACAACAATGAACCTACGAACTATGCAGAAGCGATGGTGGGCCCGTATTCCGACAAATGGTTAGAAGCCGAGAAATCCGAGATAGGATCCATGTATCAAAACAAAGTATGGACTTTGGTGGACTTGCCCGATGATCGGCAAGCCATTGAGATGAATGGATCTTTAAGAAGAAGACGGACGTGGACGGTAATGTCACCGTCTATGAAGCTCGACTTGTGGCGAAGAGTTTTTCACAAGTTCAAGGAGTTGACTATGATGAGATTTTCTCACCCGTAGCTATGCTTAAGTCCGTCGGAATCATGTTAGCATTAGCTGCATTTATGAAATCTGGCAGATGGATGTCAAAACAAGTTTCCTTACGAGTGTTCGTAAGGAAAGGTTGTATGTGATACAATCAGAAAGGTTTTGTCGATCCTAAGGATGCTAAAAGGTATGCTAGCTCGAGCGATCCTTCCATAGAATGGAGCAAGCATCTCGGAGTTGGAATATACGTTTTGATGGAGTAACCAAAGTTTTTGGGTTTATACAAAGTTTGTTAGAAACTTGTATTTACAATGAAGTGAGTGGGAGCACTACAACATTTCTGATAAGTATATCTGAATGACATATTGTTGATCCGAAATGATGTAGAATTTTTGGAAAGCATAAAGGGTTGTTTGAAAGGAGTTTTTCAAAGGAAGACCTGGATAAAGCTGCTTACATATCGGGCATCAAGATCTTTAGAGATAGATCAAGACGCCTGATGATACTTTCAAAAGAACACACACCTTTGACATGATTTTGAAGGAGTTCAAAATAGATCAGTCAAAGAAGGAGTTCTTACCTGAGTTGAAGTTGAGTAAGACTCAAAGCTTGACCATGACAGAAGAAAGAGGAAGTACGAAGGTCGTCCCCTATGTTTTTGTCATAGGCTCTATACGGTATGCCATGCTGAGTACCGCACCTGATGTGTGCCTTGCCACATATCTGGCAAGAGGGTACAAAGGTGATCCAGGAGCGGATCACTAGATAGCGGTCAAAATTATCCTTAGAGGAATAAGGAAATGTTTCTCGGTTATGGAGGTGATAAAGAGTTCGACGTAAAGAGTTAGGTCGATGCAAGCTTAACACCTATCTGGATAGCTCTGAGTAGAGATACCGGATACGTATAATGGAGCAACAATTTCGAATAGCTCCAAGTGGAACGTGGTAGCAGCATCTACGATATGACATAAAGTTTTGCGAAATACATAGGGATCTGAATGTTGCAGACCCGTTGACTACAACCTCTCTCACAAGCATAAACATGATCAAACCCAGAACTCATTGAGTGTTAATCACATAGTGATGTGAACTAGATTATCGACTCTAGTAAACTCTTTGGATGTTAGTCACATGGCGATGTGACCTGTGAGTGTTAATCACATGGCGATGTGAACTAGATTATTGACTCTAGTGCAAGTGGGAGACTGTTGGAAATATGCCCTAGAGGCAATAATAAATTGGTTATTATTATATTTCCTTGTTCATGATAATTGTTTATTATCCATGCTGGAATTGTATTGATAGGAAACTCAGATGCATGTGTGGATACATAGACAAACACCATGTCCCTAGTGAGCCTCTAGTTGACTGGCTCGTTGATCAATAGATGGTTGCGGTTTCCTGACCATGGACATTGGATGTCGTTGATAACGGGATCACATCATTAGGAGAATGATGTGATGGACAAGACCCAATCCTAAGCCTAGCACAAGATCGTGTAGTTCGTATGCTAAAGCTTTTCTAAATGTCAAGTATCTTTTCCTTAGTACATCAGATTGTGCAACTCCCGGATACTGTAGGAATGCTTTGGGTGTACCAAACGTCACAACGTAATTGGGTGGCTATAAAGGTGCACTACGGGTATCTCCGAAAGTGTGTGTTGGGTTGGCACGAATCGAGACTGGGATTTGTCACTCCGTGTGACGGAGAGGTATCTCTGGGCCCACTCGGTAGGACATCATCATAATGTGCACAATGTGATCAAGGAGTTGATCACAAGATGATGTGTCACGGAATGAGTAAAGAGACTTGCCGGTAACGATTTTGAACAAGGTATTGGCATACCGACGATCGAATCTCGGGCAAGTACTATACCGGTAGACAAAGGGAATTGTATACGGGATTGATTGAATCATTGACATCGTGGTTCATCTAATGAGATCATCGTGGAGCATGTGGGAGCCAACATGGGTATCCAGATCCCGCTGTTAGTTATTGACCAGAAAGTTGTCTCGGCCATGTCTGCATGACTCCCGAACCCGTAGGGTCTACACACTTAAGGTTCGATGACGCTAGGGTTATAGGGAATAGATGTACGTGGTTACCGAATGTTGTTCGGAGTCCCGGATGAGATCCCGGACGTCACGAGGAGTTCCGAAATGGTCCGGAGGTAAAGATTTATATATGGGAAGTCATCATACGGTCACCGGAGTAATTCGGGAGGTTACCAGGATTGTACCGGGACCACCGAAGGGGTTCCGGGGGTCCACCGGGAGGGTCCACCTGCCCCGGAGAGCCCTATGGGCTTTGTGTGGAGAGGGACCAGCCCCTTATTGGGCTGGGCGCCTCCCCCCTAGGGTCCATCCGCCTAGGGTTTGGGGGGAACCCTAAGGAGGGGCGCGCCCCTTGCCTTGGGGGCAAGGCACCCCCCCTGGCCGCCGCCCCCTCCTTAGATTGGATCTGAGGGGGCCGGCCCCCCTCTCCCTTGCCCCTATATATATATGTGGGGGTGGGAGGGCAGCCGTACCCCAAGTTCTGGCGCAGCCCTCCCCCTCTCCGAAGTCCTCCTCCTCTCCCGCGGTGCTTGGCGAAGCCCTGCAGGATTGCCACGCTCCTCCATCACCACCACGCCGCCATGCTGCTGCTGGACGGAGTCTTCCGCAACCTCTCCCTCTCTCCTTGCTGGATCAAGGCGCGGGAGACGTCACCGGGCTACACGTGTGTTGAACGCGGAGGCACCGTTGTTCGGTACTTAGATCGGATTCGGCTGTGATCTGAATCGCTTCGTGTACGACTCCACCGACCGCGTTCTTGTAATGCTTCCGCATCGCGATCTTCAAAGGTATGAAGATGCACTCCCCTCTCGTTGCTAGTAGACTCCATAGATAGATCTTGGTGATGCGTAGGAATTTTTTTGATTTTCTGCTACGTTCTCCAACACTAATATGAAAGCCTCTACATGAGATATAGAGACTTCGGTCGAACTTGCAGCTGAACTTTGCAGGTTGAGAAAATTAGTACAAACCTTTGTGGTGTGAATACGAAATATTGTTGAACAAAAATGAACCTATAATACACAAAGAAGCATTGGTAGGACCCGACTCTGGAAATTGGCTATATGCCAACATAATCTGAGATAGTATCCATTCACATAATTCAAGCATAGAACTTGATGAACCTTTCGAAAGACTTAGAGTCTAGAGAATAGTAATGGATCTATAAACTAATAAAGATAAATGTTTTATAATCCTTTACTTGGTATAACTAGTTTATGACAAGATCAAGGAGTTGACTATAACGAGATTGTCTCATCCTAGCAATACTTAAAGTAAGTTTGGGTTATACTAAAAATTACTAAAAATTTCAATTATGAGATATAATAGATGGATGTCAAAATTATTCCTATGATATGGAAACAAAACCAAGGTTATATATTTGATACGGTCCAAGGTAATTTTGTCGATGCAGTGATGCTAGGAAGTGTGCAAACTTCAAGAAATCTTATAATGATCTGAAGCAAGCATAGTGGAGTTAGAATCTTTGTACTAATGAAATGGTCAAATAATTTGATTTCGCCGAGGAAAGCCAAGATGCTTGTATTTACAAGAAAGTAAGTGGGAGCATGGTAATATTTCTAAACACTATATGTGCATGACACATTGTTGGTTGGAAATTATATAAGTTTCTTGACATAGATTAAGACTTTATTGAGACTAGCTTTTCAGTAAAGTACTTATGCAATATATAGTCATGGTATTAGGCATAATGACCTATGGAGATCGTAGTGTCTAATCGGGCTTAGCCAAAATACATATTGACATAATACTAAAGTAGTTTAGTATGAAATCTGCAAGAAGAGTTTCTTGTTAAAGTCACATGGAAAGAGTTTTAAGCAAAAAATCAACAATGATGAGCGAAATACATGATTTCAATCAAACTTGTATTAAATATGTTCCATGGTATGTAAACAACCAGATATGTCTAGTACTCCAAGTAAGTTGTGAGTAAATTAACAGAATGACCAAATTGTTGATCATAGGCCAATATTGAAAATCTCGTTAAACACTAACAACATGTTTCATGCATACGAAGAAAATGAAGAGATCATTGTAGGGAGTTACATCAATGCAAGCTCGTTGTAAGTAGCCCATCAATAAAATCGCCATCAGTGCTCCATGCGATTTCCAGTTTCAATTAAATGAGTTATGGTGGCACAGTAAGTTGGAATTGATCCAAGATAGTTACTTTGGTGAATTCTATAACAGAATGATGAGTATATTGTCGATTTAGAAGCAACAATGCAGGGTGATGAATCAAAGGTGCATTTATGAGCTTGGTATGGTTTCTAGATGATTGTGCCAATAGAACACTTTTCTTAATAGTGGTTCCATAGCTCAGCCTAATGAATCAAAAGTCATGCCAATGATTCAATACATACAAAGTTGGTTTCACACAAATTATGAATTCTTGTAGAAGCATGATAGATGCATATAAATTAAAATGATACACACGAATATGAAGCCATCAAGATCTGATATGATGAAGGCTATACCACAAGCAAAGCATGTCAAACGCCGAATTACCATTGGTGTAAAAGAAAATGTGCTAACTAGATTGTTAACTCTAGTGCAAGTGGGAGACTGTTGGAAATATGCCCCAGGGGCAATAATATTGTATCATTATATTCCCATGTTCATAATTAAGAGTTTATATTTCATGCTATTACTACTATGATCCTAGAATATGCGATCAATACGTCTCCATCGTATCTACTTTTCCAAACACTTCTGCTCTTGTATTAGACTCTAATTTGCATCTTTGAATGAAACTTACCCGAACTAACGTTGTTTTGAGCAGAACTACCATGGTGTTATTTTGGTGCTGAAATAAAAGTTCTCGGAATTGAACGAAACTTAGCGGAGATTTTTATTGAATAAATAAAAAAACATTGGAACGAAGATCAACCAGAGGGGCCCCACCAGTTGCTCACAAGGCAACAGGGGCACACCCTGATGCCTTGTGGGTACCATAGGAGGTCGTTTAACCTAATTCCAAGCCTACAAATTTTGTTTTCGCAGGAGAAACATAAGACAAGAAGTTTCATCATGTTATACGATACAGAGCCACCACCACCTCCTGTCCTTCATCGGGAGAGCTGTTTCGGAGTCCGTTCGGGGCTTCGGAAAGGGGGATTCATTGCCATCATCATCACCAACCCTTCTTCATCAACAATTCCATGATGCTCCCCGCCGGGAGTGAGTAATTCCTTCATAGGTTTGCTGGACGGTGATGGAGTTGGATGAGATTTATCATGTAATCGAGTCAATTTGTTAGGGCTTGATCCCTAGTATCCACTATGTTCTGATATTGATGTTGCTATGACTTTGCTATGCTTAATGCTTGTCACTAGGGCCCGAGTGCCATGATTTCAGATCTTAACCCTCTATGTTTTCATGAATATATTTGAGTTCTTGATCCTACCTGCTGAAGGAAATATGCCCTGGAGGCAATAATAAAGTTGTTATTTATATTTCCTTGTATATCATGATAAATGTATTTTATTCATGCTAGAATTGCATTAACCAGAAACATGATACATGTGTGAATACATAGACAAAACAGAGTGTCCCTAGTATGCCTCTAATAGACTAGCTCGTTAATCAAAGATGGTTATGTTTCCTAACCATAGACATGTGTTGTCATTTGATCAACGGGATCACATCATTAGGAGAATGATGTGATGGACAAAGACCCATCCGTTAGCTTAGCACTATGATCGTTTAGTTTTACTGATATTGCTTTCTTCATGACTTATACATGTTCCTCTAACTATGAGATTATGCAACTCCCGAATACCAGAGGAACACCTTGTGTGCTATCAAACGTCACAACGTAACTAGGTGATTATAAAGATGCTCTACTGGTGTTTCCGAAGGTGTTTGTGGTGTTGGCATAGATCGAGAATAGGATTTGTCACTCCGAGTGTCGGAGAGATATCTGTGGGCCCTCTCGGTAATACACATCATAATAAGCCTTGCAAGCAAAGAACTAATGAGTTAGTCACGAGATGATGTATTACAGAACTAGTAAAGAGACTTTTCGGTAACGAGATTGAACTAGGTATGATGATACTGACGATCGAATCTCGGACAAGTAACATACTGATACGTCTCAAACGTATCTACTTTTCCAAACACTTTTGATATTGTTTTGACCTCATTCTTGCATGATTTGAACTAAACTAACCCGGACTGACGCTGTTTTCAGCAGAGCTGCCTGTATGGTTTTATTGTGTGCAGGAAAACGGATTTTTAGGTATCTCAGAAAATTCCACGAAAAATCACAGAAAATCCACGCACCCGAAGGAACCTGGTGCCAGAAGAGGGGCCAGAGGGGGGCCAGGGGGGCTCCAGGCGCCCTGGTGGCGCGGTCCACCCCCTGGCCGCGCCGGGAGGCCGCCTAGGTGGGCCCCACCTCCCCTGGTGCCCTACTTTGACCCGTATTTTAGCCCGTGACGAGAAAATCCCAGATCAGAAGTTATTTTCCCAGTTTTCTTCGCGGAGCCGCCGCCACCCTCTGTTCTTCTTCGGGAGGGCTAATCTGGAGGCTGATTTGGCCTCCGGAGAGGGGAGATCGTCGCCATCGTCATCATCATCACCACTCCATCCTCCCTCCATGACTTCTCCTTCCATGTGTGAGTAATCCCCTGCTGTAGGCAAAGGGGATGGTAGGGATTAGATGAGTTAGATCATGTAATAGTTTGTCAGATCGTTGGGGGCATGTTGCCTATCATCTACTATGGTGTTTATCATCTTTGCTTCAACTTGTTATTCTTAATGCTTGTCACTTAGGGCCCGAGTGCCATGATTTCAGATCTGAACCATATGTGTTTGCATGAATATATTTGTGTTCTTGATCCTATCTATGAGTTGTTTGCACCTATTACGGTTCGGAACCGGCGATCCCGAAAGTGACAGCTTGGGACACCAAAGGGGATGGTCCGTAGTTTGAGGATTACATGTATCCATTGAGTTTATTGCTTTGTTCCGGTGCTCTTTGACAGGAGCACCTTAATCTCCATAAGTTCCTTTTGGCCCCGTTCGTAGCGGGATGGTAGGACAAAAGATGATGTGCAAGTTCTTATTGCAAGCACGTACAACTACCTACGGGATACATGCCTAATGTTTGATATTTGCCTAGATGATCATTACTTTTCCGTGTGCCTTGCCCCAAGTTAGAATCATGATATATCTCATCCATGCAGCGCCCAACCATCCATCTCCCTAGCCTACAGTGTTTTAAATCCTGCTGGTTACTAGTTGCTACTTTTGTTATTTACTTTCGCTGTTTACTTTTACTATCACCACCATCACTACCATATCACCGTTACCACTTATCTTTTGTTGCAAGTAAGTATATTTCAGGTGCGGTTGAATTGACAACTCAACTGTCAAAGCTTATAAATACTCTTTGGCTCCCCGTGTGTCGAATCAATAAATTGGGTTATTCTTACCCGCGAAGACTATCTCGATCCCTTACGGTTGAGGGTTATCAAGTACCGTTTTCTGGCGCCGTTGCCGGGGAGCATAGCAATATTTACAAGTCTACTTGAAGTATCCTACCTGCTGCACTTCATCCTCTATGGGTAAGAAAGGAGACCCTAAGGTTCCGATCTTACTATCCACTACAAGAAGAGGTACTGTTCTGAACACTAGTGCTACACTTGATTCACCTTCTGTTATGAGTAAGTTTGCCTCACCGCCACCACATGATGCTCCTACTGAATTTGTTACTATGTCCGATACTCTCGATGATGCTTCTACTACTCTTGATGATATTAGTTCACTTGGTTATGCTCTTGAGAAACAGATCGCTGCTGCTGCAAAAAAGTCTGGAATTGAAATTCCTGTTACTCGCTACCCTATTGGTGGAACTTACGATTATCCTGATTTGAGTAAACTCAAGGAGAGACTCCTTGACGATGATTACTATATGCTTGATGATTATTTATGCAGGGAACTGACAGATTTTGCCGGCTCTGACCCTGAAGCTATTAAGAAGCTGTTTGAAAAACTCTTTGTCCCTGCCTATTTACTTCATCCTGTTTCATCCTGTTTGCTCAACCAGGGCAGTCGCCTTCAGTTGCTACAATCGGTCTTAGCATCCATGCCTATTTACTTCTTGTGCTCTCTGTCCCTCCCAAAAGGCATTCTTAAACAGCTGGAACGGATCATGCGCCAATGTCTCTGGAGAGGAAATTCGGAGACGCCTCGTCAATCTCTCGCTGCCTGGGACCTTATATGCCGGCCCAAGAAATGTGGTGGACTTGGTATCACCCACCTGGAAACTCAGAATGAGGCTTTGCTCATGAAGCATCTATATAAATTTTTTAACAAATTGGATATACCTTGGGTTCAATTGATCTGGGACACTTATTACGTCTCTTCTCCACCCCAAGCAACTCGCAACTGTGGTTCCTTCTGGTGGAGGGACATCTTTCAACTCTATGATCAATTCTGCTCCCTCGCTGTCCCATATGTTTCCTCAGGTGACACAGTCTTGTTTTGGACTGATAAATGGCATATTGATAATAGGGTGATTTCTCTACAGACCAGATTTCCACATCTATATTCATTTGTGATTAATGAGTTTATCACTGTCAAGGATTTCTTCCTGGACTCAACTGAAACGCAGAACTTCCATTTACCCCTGTCCATCGAAGCCTATGAGGAACTACAGCTTCTGCAGTCTCTTTTGACTTCTATACACCTTGATCCCTCAGCAAATGACACCTGGAAATGGCCCTCCAAGTCTGGCACCTTCATCTCCAAGGTGTACTATGACTTCCGGTTTTCTCATATTGCGGTGGATCCCATATTTAAATGGATATGGAAATGCTCTTGCACGCTGAAGATCAAAGTTTTCGGCTGGCTTCTTCTAATGGATCGCCTCAACACTAGAGATATGATGCAACGAAGGCACTGGCATGTTGATGATGCTCATTGTTCAATATGTCTTCTGCCCCATCTTGAAGACCGGGCACACCTCTTCTTCGTCTGCAATTTCAGTCAGCGCGTTTGGAACTTTCTTGGTATTTCTTGGACAGCTACAGGACACTCCTCCACATACTCCATGGCTCTAGCAGCACGTCAAGACTTTGGACAACCTTTCTTCACTGAGGTGGTCTTCACTGCTGCTTGGAATATCTGGACTCAGAGGAATGGCAAAGTTTTCAGGAATGAGCAACCTAGTTTCAGATCCTGGAGAAGAAACTTTGTGTATGATATTTCCTTACTTGCACATAGAATTAAATGTAAATATAGAGATAGACTCCTATCTTGGATAGCCTCACTCCAGTAGCCTAGATGTAAGTCCCCTCCCCTCTCTTCTCTGTATATATTTAAGACCTTTGTAATTCTTCCCCTATATGGGTTTTTAAGGTAATAAAACACTGTGAGGCTGTTGCCTTGCAGTACATAGTCAAAAAAAAAAACTCTTTGAAGAACAAGACCGTTCCTCATCCTGAATTTGCTACATCTCCTATATGCATTGATGATCCTGATTATGATTTCTCTGTTGATCTTTCACTTATACCTATGGTTGAAGCTGACCCCTTTTATGGCAGAGAAAATGATGATGCTATTGCACACCTGACCAAACTCACTGAGTTAGGCAGTTTGTTTACCACGGATGAGAAGATACGAAACTTTTATGTGACCAAGCTTCTTCCTTTCTCTTTGAAGGAAGGTGCTAAAACATGGTATGATTCACTCCCATGTGGTTCCATTAAGAGTCCTCAAGACTTAGCTCACTCTTTTGTTGATAAGTACTTTCCTGCTCATATGCAACATGCTGCTTTACAAAGAATTTATAACTTTAAACAGTTGCAGGATGAGCACCTCCCTAAAGCTTGGGGGAGGTACTGCGGTCTGATTCGGGCTAGACCAGGACATGGAGTCCCTAAGAACGAATTAATCGATATATTTTATGATGGTCTAACTGATGAATCCAGGTCCTATTTGGACAGTTGTGCTGGTTGTGTTTTCAGGAAAAGAACACCGGACGATGCAGAGGATTTGATGGGCAGGATTGCCAAAAACCATGAAGATTGGTCCGTCCCTGAACCACCTCCACCACCAAAGAAGAGGGGCATGTTTGTTCTAAGCCCCGAAGATATGCGAGAAGCAAAGAAGTCTATTAAGGAGAAGGGTATTAAAACTGAGGACGTGAAGAATCTACCCCCTATTGAGAAGTTGTGTGAGCCTACCACTCACCCTCCCATGGTAGAGGTACACTCTCTTTTAGATTTCAACGCAAGTGACATCCCTCATGGTAAGCCTCCTGATCAATGTTTAGATGAGTTTGATAATTTTATTATGAAACAAAATCATTTTAATGAGAGGATACAAAGTCAATTGCATGATGATTCCCTTACTATCAAAAGTTTGCTTGATGTTCTAGGAAGAACAGTTAATGATGTTCAATGTCTTGTGAAGCATTTTCATATGGTTCAAACTCAGCTTGAACAAATTTCTAATGTGCAAAAAGATTTGCTTGCTAACAATGCCAAACAAGATGATTTGCAGGCCTTCGGGATTAAGACCCGAGGAGGAACTAGCACTCAAGATCCTCTCTATCCAGAGGGGCATCCGAGGAGAATCGAGCAAGATTCTCAAATGCAGGAAGAAGAAATTGTTGGCTCTCAAAAAAAGAAGAAGAAGAAACATAAGGAGGCTGACAATTCCAATGATCCTATTACAAATGAAGAGCCAGCTGTTGATCCCAACAGTGTATCTATCTCCGATGCTGATACTGAAGACGGTGCTGAACCTGAAGGTAAGGATAATGAGAAGAATGATCTGCCTGAAGTTCGAGAAGAAGAAGCACCTGACAAACGTAAGAGGTACACTAGAGAAGACTTCGTCGCAAGAAGACATGGGAAGGAAAGAGAACCATGGATACAGAAACCCATGCCCTTTCCAGGTAAGTCTATCAAATCTAAAGAAGAAGAGCATTACAATAAGTTTTGTGAGTGGATTAAACCTCTTTTTCTTCAAATCCCTTTGACTGATGCTATTAAGTTACCTCCCTATTCAAAATATATGAAAGATATTGTCACTAATAAAAGAAAAGTTCCTAATGAAGCAATATCTACTATGCTTGCTAACTACTCTTTCAGTGGCAAGATTCCTGAGAAGCTTGGTGATCCAGGTATACCCACCATTCCTTGCTCAATAAAGAATAATTATGTCAAAACTGCTTTATGTGATCTTGGAGCAGGAGTGAGTGTTATGCCTCTCTCTCTTTACAAAAGGCTTTGTTTAGAGAAACTAATTCCTACAGATATCTCTCTTCAGATGGCTGACAAGTCAACCGCCGTTCCGATAGGTATTTGTGAGGATGTTCCCGTAGAAGTTGCTAATTGTTTGATCCTTACTGATTTTGTTGTGCTTGACATGCCCGAGGATGGGAGCATGTCCATTATTCTTGGTAGACCTTTTCTTAACACCGCAGGTGCTATTATTGATTGCAATAAAGGGAAGGTTACCTTCAATGTGAATGATAAAGAACACACGGTGTATTTTCCAAAGAAGACCGACAGGAGGCATGGCCTCAACTCTATAGAAAATATCGAGACCGTGAAGATTGGAGAATGGGACTGTCCACTACATGTGCACCACAAATACAAAACTATTATGGTGGGGACAATGTCCATCAAAGTAAAGGTTCAGTGATTACTTCGTAAGAGGTAAGACTTTTTGCTCTATATATCGCCTGTTTGTTGGTAAGACTTGATCAACCTTACTAGTGAACATGTTTTATATAGATAAAAAGTTGAGCTTGTTATGTTTTCATTTGTTTTAGTTTTTGTTCTCCCTGCTGTACCAAGTGTTTATGTTTTGAAGCTTCACAATACTAATCACTGCTTTAAGTTTTCAGAAAGTCTTGCAGCTTTTTGAACTTCGAAAAAAATTCAACAGTGAAATTTTCAGAAAAATTCCAGAAAAATAAAAATAAAAATTTCCATGCCGGGAGTGACCCAGAGGTACCTGGGGCCGGCTAGGGGGACCCACCAGTGGTCTAGGCGGCCAGCTGGCGCGGCCTGCCCCCTAGCCGCGCCCACAGGGTGCCTGGGGCCCACAAGGCCCCCCTCCAGGTAAGTCTTCTTCCTCCCTCTCTCTTTCTCTCCAAAAACACGAGTTCTGCACTTGTTCTTGCGTTCTTGCTGCTCTTGGAGGCGATTCTTCGATCTCTCTCTACAGCCTATCATTTGAGCTGAGATTTTGAACAAATACTCCCTGGTATGTAACTCCTCCACCCCTCCAATTAGATTTCTGATTGGTGGCTTCATTTGTGAGTATTTAGTAGTTCTTGGTGCTGTATAGATGAGCTTGCATGCATGTGTAGAAATTTATTTTCCAAGTTTTGATGCAAGTTTATGCCTTAGGTAAGTGAGTTGAGTAGTTTGCCTTAACCCACTTTGTTTAAATCCTTGTTTTTTGTAATTTGCCAAAAATTTCAGAAATGAGTTTGTTAGGAAGGGCAAAAGGGTGGCTTGAGAAGAAGAGGCCCACACACTCCGATCGAGTTACTAGAGCCGCAGCTTCACCCTCGACTGCTAGGGTGAGCTACAATGAAGATCATGTGCCCCTAGAGTTGTTGGAAGACACAAGCCCAGCACGTGCTATGATGTTTCCATGTGATGAATTCCTTGAAGCTGCGGGAATCAAGGATGAGTTTTATAATCTTTGTGCTAATGCAGGTCTGACACGGCTCGTCACGTGCCGTGTTACTCAGTATCAAAAACTCACCTCAGGTTTCATTAACAGTTTTAGATATAATCCTGATTCTGGTGCTATTGAGTTTAAAATTTACAATGATCTTATCACCATGCCCTTGGGAAAGTTTTGTGAAATAATAGGTGTGCCAAACGTTGGGCGGACGGCTAGGATGACCTCTCAGCCATCCGAGCTGAAAACCGTCTTCAACTCTCTCTGCAGCATGGGTACGAGGGATATTCATCGGTCAAAGATCTCCAGCATCTTATTCCCTCACCTCAGGTATTTTGCATATTATGTTGCTAGAGGGGTGTTAGCTCGTGACAACACGAGCAACACTTCTGCGCCGGATATTGCTATCCTGGCAGCCGCCCTCTCAGGGAGGTCTGATTATAATATGGGTGCCTTAATTGCTCGACGCCTTGCTATGAACGGTAATAGGGGAGATTTATTTGGTGGCGTTTATGCCACACTTATCTTAGAATATCTTGAAGGCACCCCACACCCTGATGATAAGCCTTTTACTTATTTAAGTTTTGATCTTGCTGCTATGAAAAGGCATAAGTTTGTTACCATGACTTCTGAGCTTGATAATCTTGTTTATATCTTGCGTTTCGGAACTACCGCGGAACGCGAGATCCGTCTACCTGCACCTCTTTTGTTTGATTTTTCTCGCAGGAACGGATGGTCCTTTGATGTTATCCAGTTCGATGAGTTCATGGCCCAGCATCAGTTTCATAACCCCATGGAGGGGGTTGTGCCCGGCGAGGAGGAGCACAGTGAGTTACCACCTTTTCAGGGGGAGACCGCCACCCAGTTTGGTGAAGGGTCTTCCTCTGCTTGGAGTATGGACCCTTCCTCGTGGGAGGATCCAAGGAGTTTGGTGTACGCGCCAGAATCCTTCTACGACCCTTGGTCTCACCACCATTCCCCCGGAGCAGGAGGCTCCTGGGGGCAGTAGCTACTACCAACTTAGGCCAAAAGCCTAAGCTTGGGGGAGTACGTGCCCCTCTCACTTTTCCATTGTATTATCCGTTTTATTCGCTTTGATCGTTTCGAAGTTTTTGCCCGTTCTTCTTTATTTCTCTCTTTGCAAAAAAACAACAAAAAGATTTTCTCTTTCTTTTGCTTTCGTTCAACCTTTGAAATAATCCAAAAAGATTTCCTTTCTCTCTTTAGTTTGCTTTGTTTTCAGAGTTCAGCTCGAGTCCGTGATGGCTTTTAATTATATTTCCTACGTTCGATCGTGCAAGTGACGAGGCAGTAATGACGAAGATCGACTGAAGGGAAGCAACAAGGGAAAACCGGTATGAACTCTTCTTGTTTCTACTTTTGTGCATATGCATGTACTTATGATCTAGAGACCAACTTGTAGCGACATAGTGCTATGTTTACAATGCTCTCCCAGTAGTTCATGCTTTCCTTGTGGCTAGTCTCGAATAGCTAGAGTATATAATGTGTTATTGAAATGATTTACATGCATTGCACTGTTCATAGTTTGGTATACTAAGGTGGTATTTCCCTTTGGAGAATTCTTGGATCGACTTGGCGCATGTTTACACATGTTTAAGACTAAAAAGTCTGCTCTGCCTTGATGATCTTTGAGTTTTAGAATAGTCATATCACTTCCATGCCCGATTCAATGTTGCTTTGTCGCTCTGCATGATTATGACCGTTATTGCTCTCTAGTTGGTCGCTTCGCAGTCTTTTGCTAACCTCCACCTGTACTAAGCGGACTGACTGCTTGTGCATCCAAAATCCTTTAAACCAGTTATGCCATATGAGTCCACCATACCTTCCTATACATGGTATTTACCTGCCATTCCTAACGAAGACTTTCGTGTACCATCTCGAAATTAATCAAAAGCATTTCTCTTTTGTGCCTCTGTTTTAGCTCATGAGGAAGTAGTAGTTAATTCATGATCTTTTTAAGTTGGACAAGCTTCACCCCGGGATTGCATGTCTAATGTGCAAACCCCTAATACGAGAAGGAACTGGCATAGAGTGCGCCCGGCTCATAAAAGATAATACAACAAACAAACCCTCCTTCATGCTTTGTTCATGAGAAATCAGAAAACTTTGGCAGTGATAAACAAAGGAGATTAAGGGGATGTGATCGTCCCCGTGCGGGAGCCGTTCCTCGAAACTAGTCCAGCTCGAGAAGTAATTGGGTTATCTACTAGCATTCGTTGACGAAATATGCACCTCTCAAAAAAAAATACCTCCGTTTTTAAAACCAAGAGCTCTGGTACATGTTTAGTTTTTGTTTTCGACCACGGGTTTTCAACCTCGCCATCAAATTTCACGGTTCGAGAGTCTCCACCTTCTTTCTTCAAAGCACCAACTAGGAGAGCATAATTGTCATTCTGAGTGTAATGTGCATTGTCCCAAAGTATTACATTGTCTTCTGCATGCTTGTGATATTATTTATTCTGAAATTCTTAGTTCTAGTCTCCTTTAAAACTCTGGAGGAGTTTCTGCATTTATGTTTTGCTTCACTCATGGAGGCTAGCGAGATACCACCCTAATATGTTCAAGCTATGTACAATATAATCTTGTCTTGATTTTCAGTAGTATATTATTTACTTTTAGGTATTTGTGATTGGCCACTTGAAAGAAGGATTGCTCCGTGCATTGTCCTCATAGCATTGTTTCAATACTTGCTAGACTCTTTTCGTAGTACATGCTTATATACATCTAATGAAGCAAAAGAAATTGTCAAAGTTTTCTTTGTCGCGTCCAGTTTGTTGAACTGAATTGCTTGAGGACAAGCAATATGCTAAGCTTGGGGGAGTTGATACGTCTCAAACGTATCTACTTTTCCAAACACTTTTGATATTGTTTTGACCTCATTCTTGCATGATTTGAACTAAACTAACCCGGACTGACGCTGTTTTCAGCAGAGCTGCCTGTATGGTTTTATTGTGTGCAGGAAAACGGATTTTTCGGTATCTCAGAAAATTCCACGAAAAATCACAGAAAATCCACGCACCCGAAGGAACCTGGTGCCAGAAGAGGGACCAGAGGGGGGCCAGGGGGGCTCCAGGCGCCCTGGTGGCGCGGCCCACCCCCTGGCCGCGCCGGGAGGCCGCCTGGGTGGGCCCCACCTCCCCTGGTGCCCTACTTTGACCCGTATTTTAGCCCGTGACGAGAAAATCCCAGATCAGAAGTTCTTTTCCCAGTTTTCGTCGTGGAGCCGCCGCCACCCTCTGTTCTTCTTCGGGAGGGCTAATCTGGAGGCTGATTTGGCCTCCGGAGAGGGGAGATCGTCGCCATCGTCATCATCATCACCACTCCATCCTCCCTCCATGACTTCTCCTTCCATGTGTGAGTAATCCCCTGCTGTAGGCAAAGGGGATGGTAGGGATTGGATGAGTTAGATCATGTAATAGTTTGTCGGAACGTTGGGGGCATGTTGCCTATCATCTACTATGGTGTTTATCATCTTTGCTTCAACTTGTTATTCTTAATGCTTGTCACTTAGGGCCCGAGTGCCATGATTTTAGATCTAAACCTTATGTGTTTGCATGAATATATTTGTGTTCTTGATCCTATCTATGAGTTGTTTGCACCTATTACGGTTCGGAACCGGCGATCCCAAAAGTGACAGCTTGGGACACCAAAGGGGATGGTCCGTAGTTTGAGGATTACATGTATCCATTGAGTTTATTGCTTTGTTCCGGTGCTCTTTGACAGGAGCACCTTAATCTCCATAAGTTCCTTTTGGCCCCGTTCGTAGCGGGATGGTAGGACAAAAGATGTTGTGCAAGTTCTTATTGCAAGCACGTACAACTACCTACGGGATACATGCCTAATGTTTGATATTTGCCTAGATGATCATTACTTTTCTGTGTGCCTTGCCCCAAGTTAGAATCATGATATATCTCATCCATGCAGCGCCCAACCATCCATCTCCCTAGCCTACAGTGTTTTAAATCCTGCTGGTTACTAGTTGCTACTTTTGCTATTTACTTTCGCTGTTTACTTTTACTATCACCACCATCACTACCATATCACCGTTACCACTTATCTTTTGTTGCAAGTAAGTATATTTCAGGTGCGGTTGAATTGACAACTCAACTGTCAAAGCTTATAAATACTCTTTGGCTCCCCGTGTGTCGAATCAATAAATTGGGTTATTCTTACCCGCGAAGACTATCTCGATCCCTTACGGTTGAGGGTTATCACATACCGATGACAAAGGGAACAACGTTTGTTGTTGTCCAGTTTGATCGATAAAGATCTCCATAGAATATGTAGGAACCAATATGAGCATCCAGGTTTTGCTATTGGTTATTGACCAGAGACGAGTCTCGGTCATGTCTACATAGTTCTCAAACCCGTAGGGTCCGCACGCTAAACGTTCGATGATGATCGGTATTATGAGTTTATGTGTTTTGATGTACTGAAGATTGTTCGGAATCCCGAATGAGATCACGGACATGATGAGGAGTCTCGAAATAGTCCAGACATAAAGATTGATATATTGGACGACTATATTCGGACACCGAAAGTGTTCCGGAGAAGTTTCGGCTAAAACCGGAGTGCCGCGGGGTTACCGGAACCCCCGGGGGAACTAATGGGCCACATGGGCCTTAGTGGAGAGAGAGAGGCTGCTAGGGCAGGCCGCGCGCCCCCTTCCCCTTGGGTCCGAATTGGACTAGGTAGGGGGGGCGGTGCCTCCTTTCCTTCTCCCTCTCCCTCTCCTACCTTCACCCTCTCTCCCTCTTAGTGGACTCCTACTAGGAATAGGATTCCTATTCCTAGTAGGACTCCCCATCATGGGGCGCGCCTATAGGGCCGGCCGGCCTGTCCCATTGCTCCTTTATATACGGGGGCAAGGGGGCACCCTCGAACACACAAGTTGACAATTGTTTTAGCCATGTGCGGTGCCCCCTCCACTATTACACACCTCGGTCATATTGTCGCAGTGCTTAGGTGAAGCCCTGCGTCGGTAAGTTCATCAACACCGTCACCACGCCGTCGTGCTGACGAAACTCTCCTCGGCCTCAATTGAATGAAGAGTTCGAGGGACGTTACCAAGCTGAACAAGTGCAGATCGCGGAGGTGTCGTGCAGTCGGTGCTTGACCGGTTGGATCGCGAAGGCGGTCGACTACATCAACCGCATTACTAAATGCTTTCGCTTTCGGTCTACGAGGGTACGTGGACACACCCTCCCGCTCGTTGCTATCCTTCTCCTAGATAGATCTTGCGTGTTCATAGGATTTTTTTTTTGAAATACTACATTCCCCAACAGTGGCATCATGAGCCAGGTCTATGCATAGATGATATGCACGAGTAGAACACAATGAGTTGTGGGCGATAATAGTCATACTGCTTACCATCATGTCATACTTTGATATTGCGGCATTGTGAGATGAAGCGGCTCGGACCGACACTACGCGTACATTTACGCGAGACTGGTTTCACCATTACGAGCACTCGTTGCTAAAAGGTGACCGGCGGGTGTCTGTCTCTCTTGCTTTTGTTGAATCGAGTGTGACTACGCCCGGTCCTTGTGAAGGTTAAAATAGCACACTTGACGAAAAATCGTTGTGGTTTTGATGCGTAGGTAAGAACGGTTCTTGCTAAGCCCGTAGCAGCCACGTAAAACTTGCAACAACAAAGTAGAGGACGTCTAACTTGTTTTTGCAGGGCATGTTGTGATGTGATATGGTCAAGACGTGATGAATTATACGTTATTGTATGAGATGATCATGTTTTGTAAATTATCGGCAACCGGCAGGAGCCTTATGGTTGTCTCTTTATTGTATGAATTGCGAAAGCGATGTAATTGCTTTAATTTATCACTATGAGTTAGCGATAGTAGTAGTAGTAGCAATAGTTGGCGAGATGACCACGACGCTACGATAAAGATCATGGTGTCAAGCCGGTGATGATGGAGATCATGACGATGCTTTGGAGATGGAGATCAAAAGCACAAGATGATGATGGCCATATCATGTCACATATATTGATTGCATGTGATGTTTATCTTATTATGCTTCTTATTTTGCTTAGTACGGCGGTAGCATTATAAGATGATCCCTTATACAAAATTTCAAGGTACAAGTGTTCTCCCTGAGTATGCACCATTGCGAAAGTTCGTCGTGTCGAGACACCACGTGATGATTGGGCGTGATAAGCTCTATGTTCAAATGCAACGGGTGTAAGACAGTTTTGCACATGCAGAATACTCGGGTTAAACTTGACGAGCCTAGCATGTACGGACATGGCCTCAGAACACTGGAGACCGAAAGGTCGAGCGTGAATCATATAGTAGATATGAGATGTTCACCATTGAAAACTACTCCATCTCACGTGATGACCGGACATGGTTTAGTTGATTTGGATCAAGTGATCATTTAGATGACTAGAGGGATTTATATCTAAGTGGGATTTCTTTAGTAATATGATTAATTGAACTTTAATTTATAATGAACTTAGTCCTGATAGTTTTTGCATTTCTATGTTGTTGTAGATCAATGGCCCGTGCTACCGTTCCTTTGAATTTTAATGCGTTCCTAGAGAAAGCTAAGTTGAAAGATGATGGTAGCAACTACACAGACTGGGTCCGTAACTTGAGGATTATCCTCATTGCTGCATAAAAGAATTATGTCCTCGAAGCACCGCTAGGTGACAGGCCTGCTGCAGGAGCAACTCCAGACGTTATGAACGTCTGGCAAGCTCATTCCGATGACTACTCGATAGTTCAGTGTGCCATGCTTTACGGCTTAGAATCGGGACTTCAAAGACGTTTTGAACGTCATGGAGCATATGAGATGTTCCAAGAGTTGAAGTTAATATTTCAAGCAAATGCCCGAATTGAGAAATATGAAGTCTCCAATAAGTTCTATAGCTGCAAGATGGAGGAGAACAGTTCCATCAGTGAACGCTTACTCGGAATGTCTGGGTACTACAATCACATGACTCAACTTGGATGCAAAGTTCATGAAGATAGTGTTATTGATAGAGTTCTTCAATCATAGCCAACAAGCTATAAAGGCTTAATGATGAACTATAATATGCAAGGGATGCAAAAGACAATTCCCGAGCTCTTCGCTATGCTCAAAGATGCGGAGGTAGAAATAAAAAAGGAGCATCAAGTGTTGATGGTTAACAAGACCACTAGTTTCAAGAAAAAAGGCAAGGGAAAGAAGGGGTACTTAAAGAAGAATAGCAAGCCAGTTGCTACTCCCGCGAAGAAGCCCAAGTCTGGAGCCAAGCCTGAAACTGAGTGCTTCTACTGCAAAGGGACTGGACACTAGAAGCGGAACTGCCCGAAGTATTTGGCGGATAAGAAGCATGGCAAAGTGAAAAAAGGTATATTTGATATACATGATATTGATGTGTACCTTACTAATGCTCGTAGTAGCACCTGGGTATTTGATACTGGTTCGGCTACTATTATTTGTAACTCGAAACAGGGGCTGTGGATTAAACGAAGATTAGCTAAGGACGAGGTGACGATGCGCATGGGAAATGGTTCCAAAGTCGATGTGATCGTCGTTGGCACGCTACCTCTACATCTACCTTCGGGATTAGTTTTAGACCTAAATAATTGTTATTTGCTGCCAGCGTTCAGCATGAACATTATATCTTGATCTTGTTTGTTGCGAGACGATTATTCATTTAAATCAGAGAATAATGGTTGTTCTATTTATATGAGTAATATCTTTTATGGTCATGCACCCTTGGTGAATGGTCTATTTTTGTTGGATATCGATTGTAGTGATACACATATTCATAATATTGAAGCCAAAATCTGCAAAGTTGATAATGATAGTGCAACTTATTTGTGGCACTGCCGTTTAGGTCATATTAGTGTAAAGCACATAAAGAAACTCCATGCTGATGGACTTTTGGAATCACTTGATTATGAATCACTTGGTGCTTGCGAACCATGCCTCACGGGCAACCTGACTAAAACTCCATTCTCCGGAACAACGGAGCGAGCAACTGACTTATTGGAAATCATACATACTGATGTATGCGGACCAATGAGTGTTGAGGCTCACGGTGGGTATCGTTATTTTCTAGCCTTCACACATGATTTGAGCAGATATAGGTATATCTACTTGATGAAACACAAGTCTGAAACATTTGAAAAGTTCAAAGAATTTCAGAGTGAAGTAGAGAATCATCGTAACAAGAAAATAAAGTTTCTACGATCTGATTGTGGATGCGAATATTTGAGTTACGAGTTTGGTCTTCATTTGAAACAATGTGGAATAGTTTCACAACTCATGCCACCCAGAACACCACAGCATAATGGTGTGTCCGAACGTCATAACCGTACTTTATTAGGTATGGTGCAATCTATGATGTCTCTTACCGATTTACCACTATTGTTTTGGGGTTATGCTTCAGAGACAGATGCATTCACGTTAAATAGGGCACCATCTAAATCCGTTGAGACGACGCCTTATGAACTGTGGTTTGGCAAGAAACCCAAGTTGTCGTTTCTTAAAGTTTGGGCATGTGATGCTTATGTGAAAAAGCTTCAACCTGATAAGCTCGAACCTAAGTCGGAGAAATGTGTCTTCATAGGATACCCAAATGAAACTGTTGGGTACACCTTCTATCACAGATCCGAAGGCAAGATATTCGTTGCTAAGAATGGATCCTTTCTAGAGAAGGAGTTTCTCTCGAAAGAAGTGAGTGGGAGGAAAGCAGAACTTGATGAGATAATCGTACTTTCTCCCGAATTTGGAAGTAGTACATCACATAAACTAGTTCCAGTGATTCCTACACCAATCAGTGAGGAAGCTAATGATGATGATCATGAAACTTCAGATCAAGTTACTACTGAACCTCGTAGGTCAACCAGAGTACGTTCCACACCAGAGTGGTACGGTAACCCTGTTCTGGAAGTCATGTTACTAGACCGTGATGAACCTACGAACTATGAGGAAGCGATGATGAGCCCAGATTCCGCAAAATGGCTTGAGGCCATGAAATCTGAGATGGGATCCATGTATGAGAACAAAGTGTGGACTTTGGTTGACTTGCCCGATGATCGGCAAGCCATTGAAAATAAATGGATCTTTAAGAGGAAGACTGAAGCCATCTACAAAGCTCGACTTGTTGCAAAAGGTTTTCGACAAATTCAAGGAGTTGACTACGATGAGACTTTCTCACCCGTAGCAATGCTTTAGTCTGTCCGAATCATGTTAGCAATTGCCGCATTTTATGATTATGAAATCTGGCAAATGGATATCAAAACTGCATTCCTTAATGGATATCTCAAAGAAGAGTTGTATATGATGCAACTAGAAGGTTTTGTCGATCCTAAAGGTGCTAACAAAGTGTGCAAACTCCAGCGATCCATCTATGGACTGGTGCGAGCATTTCAGAGTTAGAATATACGCTTTGATGAGGTGATCAAAGCATATGGTTTTATACAGACTTTTGGAGAAGCCTGTATTTACAAGAAAGTGAGTGGGAGCTCTATAGCATTTCTGATATTATATGTGGACGACATATTGTTGATTGGAAATGATATAGAATTTCTGGATGGCACAAAAGGATACTTGAATAAGAATTTTTCAATGAAAGACCTTGGTGAAGCTGCGTATATATTGGGCATCAAGATCTAAAGAGATAGATCAAGACACTTAATTGGACTTTCACAAAGCACATACCTTGATAAAGTTGTGAAGAAGTTCAAAATGGACCAGTCAAAGAAAGGGTTCTTGCCTATGTTACAAGGTGTGAAGTTGAGTAAGACTCAATGCCCGACCACTGCAGAAGATAGAGAGAAAATGAAAGTCATTCTCTATGCTTCAGCCATAGGATCTATCATGTATGCAATGCTGTGTACCAGACCTGATGTGTGCCATGCTATAAGTTTAGCAGGGAGGTACCAAAGTAATCCGGGAGTGGATCACTGGACAGCGGTCAAGAACATCCCGAAGTACCTGAAAAGGACAAAGGGTATGTTTCTCGTTTATGGAGGTGACATAGAGCTCGTCGTAAATGGTTACGTCGATTCAAGCTTTGACACTGATCCGGATGACTCTAAGTCACAAACCAGATACGTATTTTTGTTGAACAGTGGAGCTGTCAGTTGGTGCAGTTTCAAGCAGAGCGTCGTGGCGGGATCTACGTGTGAAGCGGAGTACATAGTTGCTTCGGAAGCAACAAATGAAGGAGTCTGGATGAAGGATGTCATATCCGATCTAGGTGTAATTCCTAGTGCATCGGGTCCAATGAAAATCTTTTGTGACAACACTGGAGCAATAGCCTTGGCGAAGGAATCCAGGTTTCACAAGAGAACCAAGCACATCAAGAGACGCTTCAACTCCATCCGCGATCAAGTCAAGGAGGGAGACATAGAAATTTGCAAGATACATACGGATCTGAATGTTGTAGAGCCGCTGACTAAGCCTCTTCTGCGAGCAAAACATGATCAGCACCAAGACTACATGGGTGTTAGAATCATTACTATGTAATCTGGATTATTGACTCTAGTGCAAGTGGGAGAGTGAAGGAAATATGCCCTAGAGGCAATAATAAAGTTGTTATTTATATTTCCGTGTATATCATGATAAATGTCTTTTATTCATGCTAGAATTGTATTAACCGGAAACTTGATACATGTGTGCATACATAGATAAAACAGAGTGTCCCTAGTATGCCTCTAATAGACTAGCTCGTTAATCAAAGATGGTTATGTTTCCTAACCATAGACATGTCTTGTCATTTGATCAATGGGATCACATCATTAGGAGAATGGTGTGATGGACAAGACCCGTCCGTTAGATTAGCACTATGATCATTTAGTTTTACTGCTATTGCATTCTTCACGACTTATACATGTTCCTCTAACTATGAGATTATGCAACTCCCGAATACCGAAGGAACACCTTGTGTGCTATCAAACGTCACAACGTAACTAAGTGATTATAAAGATGCTCTACAGGTGTTTCCGAAGGTGTTTGTGGTGTTGGCATAGATCGAGAATAGGATTTGTCACTCCGAGTGTCGGAGAGGTATCTCTGGGCCCTCTCGGTAATACACATCATAATAAGCCTTGCAAGCAAACAACTAATGAGTTAGTCACGAGATGATGTATTACGAAATGAGTAAAGAGACTTGCCGGTAACGAGATTGAACTAGGTATGATGATACCGACGATCGAATCTCGGACAAGTAACATACAGATGACAAAGGGAACAACGTATGTTGTTGTGCGGTTTGACCGATAAAGATCTTCGTAGAATATGTAGGAACCAATATGAGCATCCAGGTTCCGCTATTGGTTATTGACCGGAGACGAGTCTCGGTCATGTCTACATAGTTCTCGAACCCGTAGGGTCCGCCGCTTAACGTTTGATGACGATTGATATTATGAGTTTATGTGTTTTGATGTACCGAAGATTGTTCGGAGTCCCCGATGAGATCACGGACATGACGACGAGTCTTGAAATAGTCGAGACATAAAGATTGATATATTAGACGACTATATTTGGACACCGGAAGTGTTCCGGAGAAGTTTCGGGTAAAACTGGAGTGCCAAAGGGTTGCCGGAACCCCGGGGGGAACTAATGGGCCACATGGGCCTTAGTGGAGAGACAGAGGGGCGGCTAGGGCAGGCCGCGCGCCCCCTCCCCCTTGGGTCCGAATTGGACTAGGGAAGGGGGGGCGGCGCCTCCTTTCCTTCTCCCTCTCCCTCTCCTTCATGCCCCCTCTCTCCCTCTTGGTAGACTCCTACTAGGAATAGGATTCCTATTCCTAGTAGGACTCCCCCTCATGGGGCGTGCCTACAGGGCCAGCCGGCCTCTCCCCTTGCTCCTTTATATACGGGGGCAAGGGGCACCCTAGAACACACAAGTTGATAATTATTTTAGCTGTGTGCGGTGCCCCCCTCCACTGTTACACACCTCTGTCATATTGTCGCGATGCTTAGGTGAAGCCCTCCGTCGGTAACTTCATCAACACCGTCACCACGCCGTCGTGCTGACGAAACTCTCCCTCGGCCTCAACTGGATCAAGAATTCGAGGGGCGTCACCGAGCTGAACGTGTGCAGATCACGGAGGTGTCGTGCGTTCGGTGCTTGATCGGTTGGGTCGCGAAGACGTTCGACTACATCAACCGCGTTACTAAACGCTTCCGCTTTCGGTCTACGAGGGTACATGGACACACTCTCCCGCTCGTTGCTATGCTTCTCCTAGATAGGTCTTGCGTGTTCGTAGGATTTTTTTTAAATACTACATTCCCCAACATCTGCTAGTTATATGCACTTGTTATTGTTCTGATCCGTAAATCTCAAAGTGACAATAGTTGGGATACTCTCTAGGGATGACTGTAATTTGGGGAGTTCATGTATTCACTATGTGTTAATGCTTTGTTCTGGTTCTCTATTAAAAGGAGGCCTTAATATCCCGTAGTTTTCTTATGGACCCTGTTGCCATGGGAGGGTAGGACAAAAAATGTCATGCAAGTTCTTATTATAAGCACATATGACTATATACGGAATACATGCCTACATTATATTGATGAATTGGAGATATTGTGTATCGCTTTAGGTTGTGATTGTTATATGATAAATGTCATCCAATGCAATATCCATCACTGGTCCAATGCCGACGTTTTTCTCATTTTGATCTTTGCTAAGTTACTATTGTTCTTGTTGATGTTACAATCACTATAAAACTGCTACTATTATTGTTACTGTTACTGTTGCTATCAAACTATCATACTATTGTGCTATTGAACACTTTGCTGCAGATATTTAGTTCTCCGGGTGTGATTGAATTGACAACTCAACTTCTAAGATCTAAATATCCTTTGGCTCCCCTTGTGTTGAATCACTAAATTTGGGTGAAATACTGCCCTTGAAGACTGTCGCGGTCCCCTATACTTGTAGGTTATCATCAATTCAGTTGAAAACTCATATGCACATGTGGAATGATAAACGATAAAGAAAGGTTTCTTGTCTTGCCGTTATGACTAGCTCAAATGTTGTTGGTGATCATGTTTTCTAGATCTTAGGATATCGTTAAGTGTAACGATGGTCCTAAAACAACATTGAGAGTATGACGTTAGAAGAATGATCATATCTAATCGACCCAAACTTGTTTGGTATACTTTGAGATAATATCATCTGAAATAAATTGTTATAACACGGAGTGTTAACATGTGTTTCTACTTCATTGGACCAAGACAGTATCGTAGTCACTTCTTACTATACCGTGGACTTTGAGGTTGCTCAAACGTCATATGTAACACGGTGATCATAACGACAACTTACAGATTCACCAAAAACTTTGATAAGGGACTAGATAGATCAAGAGTGGGATTTTCTCCTCCGGTGATGAAGAGATATTCTTAGGGCCCTCTCGGTGTGACGGCATCAATCATCGTCTGGCCAGACATAGGTGACTACGTCACGAGGATGCCGGAACACTTCAACGAGAAAGAAGAACAAAACTGGTAACGAGGATGATGGTATAGTGCGCATGTGCATGACTCAAGAGGATACTAGCACACCTCGAGTTTTGAAAAGTATTGTTAAGCAAAGGGAACATCACATTATGACCAAAGGTTCACTCGAATTTCATTCGTGTAATCATAGGGATCGATATGGACGTCCACGGTTCCGCTATCGGTCGTTAAACGAAGAAGTTTCGTTCATGCCTATGATTTACCGAACCTATGGGGTCACAAGCTTAGGATAATATCTGGTGAGTGTTAGTAGGATGAGAGTATCGAGGATTTATTTGTGGAATTCTTTCATTAATATTCAGAATAGTTTCGAGAGGAACCGAAAGCGTTTTGGGGTCACTCGAAGGGTTTTGGAGTTTATCTGGCAATGCCGGGTATTATCGATAAATAATATATCGGTATAAAATGTTCCTGGTGAAGTTAAATTTTTAATAAAGGGATCTACTAATAGTTATGATACTTTTATATTTAATTTAATATCAACGAGCCTTAAAAGTGCAAGTGGTGGAGAGCTACTTGGGTCACTTGGACCCAAATAGGTGGAGGTGCCCCTTCCTCCTTGTAGAAGGAAGGGGAGGCCGAATTGGGGGGGGGGGGGGGTCTCCCCCTCCTTGATCGGCCAATGGGGAAGGTTTCCTTCCCCTTGTGGCGCCCTCGCTCTCCTCCCTCGAACCTATATATACTGAGGCTTTGGGCACTTTTAGATACATAAGTTTTGGAGCCTCAACTAGTTCATCTAGTTATAGTTCTAGTTGGTCCTAGTTGACTAATTAGAGCTAGACCTAGTTCCTCTAATCTTCATAATCGGAAGTCGAGTGTGGTTCTAATCTTCTCCTCTAATTCTCTAGTGACGATTAGCTCTGGACGACGAAGTGCTGCCGGATCATGAATATTGTATGCTTGCAACCAAGTAGAGAGGCCGTGATTTCAGTTTTCCGTTCGAGGGCGGTTCGCAGGATCGTCATCAACGGGTCGAGGGACTCCAAGTACGATCTACAACGACTGTCTACTTCCGCTGCACTCCTGAGTCGGTAACGATCATTGATCCCAACCCAAATGCATCTTCATATTGTTCCTGGGTGATCGTAGGGCGATTTTTTTATTTTCTACTACGTTTCCCAACACTACTATGCTATAGAGTGCAGCATTAGATATCCATGATGGAAAAAATGTTGGGAGGAGGGGTTACGCACTGATGTTGGAAGCAGGAGAAAATTCAAATGATGAACATAATGGAGCTAAGAATGACATTCACCATGAAGCCATGGAGAAAGATGTTTGATTTTCCAAAGATGCTTTCAAAATGGATCATCATTTTGGCGGCACCTGCGAGTGCTTATGCTAGGGGTTATTTCCCCAATGTAAAGAAGTTGTTTTAGATGTTACTAAGTTTTTTTTTGCTTCGTTTTAGCTGCTAGCGGTGCATGCGGTAGTAGGTTGGTGCCTGTTTAGGCGTTTTTTGACATTGTTTTATGTTCCTTGCAATTTTTTGGTTCCTTTAGTCGATGTTCTGTTATCTTTGATAGTGGAACCTGGTCCAAATGTTGGATTGAATTGAAAAAGGAAGCCCCTTGGGATTGGAGGGATTCAACACCTTCCTTCTCTAGCACCAAAGTGGGGCACTACCCTTTGCCTTGGATCGAAAGGCGCCGCTCCATCAAAATGTAGAGTCACTCACCGAGAGATTGTCCATGCGGGCAAAGGGTCATCATCGATGGAAGGCCGCGACACAAGGCTCCTCCTCTCCAATACATTTAGAGGTATCCGCCCCTCTCCCCTATCGTCTCTCTCCCACCGATATCGGCCGCTAGCATCCTTGAATCATCGGCGTCGTGGTAGGCGGGCCTTGGTGGAGTTGTCCTAGGGACCGGAGGAAACTCTGGTCGGTTTATACGGCCCGATGGCGGTGACGCTTAAGGGAGCCTCTTTCTCCCTTGGGGACGCTGTCGAGATCCACCACCCCTTTCCCAGGTGAAAACCTGCATTACGCTTGGATGGGGCTACAACGACACAAGGTGTGTCCTGCCCTCACTAGAGGCGTCACCTAGGGTGTCATGGGTGCCCGGGTGAGCAAAGAGCGTGCTGGGTCTCGGTAGCGTGGGGCTCGGAACATGCAGAATTGTTGTGAGTTGTAGAGATCGGCGTTCCTCAGGTTGATGTTCTCTGGTGACAGCTCGCGTTGCTTGGTTCCAGCAGTGCGGCGTCCTCGAACGTGGCGGAAGGGGATAGGATTAGCTAAAGGCATTAAAGAAAGCCCTTGTGGAAGTCGCCCCATAGTTAAACTTCTTAATTTATTTTTAGTCATATTGGTATGCTAAGGGCATTTCCAAAGCGGACCCTCAAACCGCCCACAGCCATCCGGACTGCGTTGTCCGGACCACGAAAGCCATCCCAAGCGGGCTTGTATCGATCCGCACAGTGGTCCAGATGTACTTTTTGGGGCAAACACGAGACAAAAGTGTGTGTGTAGGGGGGGGGGCTGTGTGGAACTCCGGACAGCAGACACGTAGGACTCTGACACCCCCGACTCACCATAAACCCCTCCCGGACCCCGCGACTCCATCCTCCCATTTTCTCTCCTCAGTTTTTCTCTCTTGCCTTCGCCGCCGCAGCTCTTGAATTTGAAAACATGGGTGATCCTATCGAACTTCCTGGCCAAAATCCGGTCACATTTGAAGAGTTTATTCAAATGCATCAACAAATTCGACATCTAGTAACTCACAAGTAGATGGAGGAAGATCTGATTGAGCATATGTGGGCGGTCAAGGGGGACAACAATGTTGGACTGTAATATTTGAACTTTTTTAATTAGAACTGCTGCTGCATTTGAATATTTCAACTGTTTTAGACTATATATGCGGCTATTGGAACGTGTGGACTTTAAAGAAAAAAAATGAGGGCCGGATGTATGTGGACAACGTTGGATGGCCTCCTCCGGCATCAGTTTCCGTGGACTGGCGGATGCCAGAGCAAATTTGTGAGCCAGCGTTGGAGATGCCCTAATGTAGCAATAAGTATTTTCTTTTGTTTTCTTTAACAAAGTGTCAAGAATTATCTTTAGTATAATTTGATTGCAAAGTGATTGCTAGACTAGCCGTTTCTGCAGTGTATCTGTCCTTCAGAAACTTTTTGCTCTGCTGAAATGTTTACACATTATGCAATCATGAGTCTTCTGTATGTGCTGAGTATTTTTTTCGGAGTAATTCGTGAAGTCCAAGTCCCTGTTCAAAACAAGTCTTGGCTAAATGCACTGCTAAAATAGAATTGTGATTCACTCATTCTAGAGCTAGATGCTTTGTTTTTTATTCTTGTTGGGTCATGTGTAGGCATATATTGTACTCCCTAAACTAATACTCCGTATAAGATTGTTTAGATAACTACTTTAGTGATCTAAACGATCTTATATTAGTTTACAAAGGGAGGAGCTTTCTGAATGCTAACACACCCTGCAACGTTTCCGCTACTAAATGGGATTTCCTACTCTCAAAAGGTACCAAAATACTCAATCTGGAAGTGAGAAAGATGCTGCTGAAGAAAGCAACCAACAACTCCCAGGTGAGAATGATATCATAACAGATATATAACCAGGGAAAATCAACTATAGGCACTTTCAACGTATTTTGTTCCTACAAGCCAGCAGCACTGTTTAATTTCTCCAAAGTTTCAGAAACACCAAATAAATAGCGCTGTCTCCTAGTGCTCCAGATGTGAAGTGGCAAAGAAGAGCGCATCACTAGCACTTTTCCGGAACTGGGTGACTATTCTAGAGAAAACCCTACACACTATATTGTATGAACTGTTCAGAGATAAGAAGGTAAACTGCTAATCCTTGTCAGGCCATCACTCTGCTGTAAAATTGTGGAGGCGTTGACAGTACTGTCCAGGGGAAGAATTCATTCTTGTCTGATCCTATCCGTCTCTTCTATTCAGCATCAAGATCTGGAAACAGCAGTCGGTCATGCCCTGGAGGAGTGATAGAGGCCAGAGGTCAGAAACAGTAACCAAAATTATCATATAACACTATTTTCCTCAACACACAATATCATACAGCAGAATGGTCGCTTGTAGCATATGCAAATGAGAATGACATAAATAGAAGTCTATTTCAGAAACAGCTTGGCATTTAAGATTGTCTATAAGTAGAACATCAGCATATAGTGTGAATGAAAGGAACAGCAGATTTTACATTAATAACATAATAGGGTTCTGCAAGTTCATATTTGGGCTGAGTACAGCATGAAACAAGGTACAGGCATAGAACTGGGTGTCATTTTATACACACAAGTGTTTTTAGGCTGTCGATTGCTTTTGTATCAGTATAAAGTGTAAGCCACTTAGCATTTTATTTACGTCTGTATATGTACACTGCCTAGCTGGATACCTTTGACTATCAGCACACCACACTTTAAATTACTACAACTCCAGCAGGCAGCAGCTAAACTGAATATTTGCTGCAACTGACAGCACATGCTTTGGACCGAACACAACACATATCAAAGTATCAGACGGGACGCTTGAACATGGGAAAACTGAAATACTCCCTCTGTCAACTAATATAAGAGCGTTTAGATCAGTAAAATAGTGATCTAAACGCTCTTATATTAGTTTACGGAGGGAGTACTTAACATTGGTTGCGGGTAAATTTGTTATACATTGAGGACCAAGGGCCGACAATAAACCAACTAAATTCTAAAACAAATGCGAGTGATCAACCCTCTAAACTAGCGTAATTAACTTATCAAATAGTTTAAGAGAGTACTTATGTAGCATCAAGTTAATACAGGAATTAGCGCACAACATTAAGCAAACACATTATTAATCACATGAATTTTCGCATCAAGCGTTTGAAATATCACATGCTATCTATACACGAAACTCAAGATATCAGATGAACAATTGGATTCTTGATCCTAATTTACATGTTTCTTCCCAATTTCTTCAGTTACATGGACTTGTCATGTGACCAGTGTGGCGTTTGTATCTAAAGAGAAAATGCATAGTTCCATCTTCCAACAGCAGAGCAGACGTGCAGAGCACTACTAAAATGGGAGTACAGTTCTCACCTGGTGTGCCAACTCTGAACACCACGATGTCAACGGGGTCGTCTCTATGGGGCAGGTCGGTGAGCAGAATGGTGGGCTGCGCAAGGTTGCCTGCCTGAATGCAGAGGGTGATGTCCTGGAAGTTGAGGCCGTCGCCCAACCGCTGCGCCAGTTCATTGCCCAGCCCCATCAGACTCCTGCCATGGAGCGTGAGAGCTTCCCTACCCTGCCCATCCGTGCTCCCGTTATCATCTGCCACGACGCAATTGACTTGCACAGTCTCTTCAGAGCCTTGGTGCCATGGCTGCTCACGGAAATTGCAGAAAAGTGCTTAGGCGACACAAATCGAGGCATAGATGAGATGACACAACATGATCGGTTCTCTAAAGAACCAATTCACTGAATCATGAATGGAATTACTTCAGCACCAAAGATCGGGTTGAAGCATTTACAGGGAAATGAAAACAATCCGATATTTAACAATGCCAAGTACTACAGCAGTACTCCCTCCGTCCGGTGAAAAGTATACATCTAGAGATTTTAGGACAAATTATGGAGTGAAGTAAAAAATGCATTGGAAATGTGCAAGCCACCATCTCTCTTCTATTTAATTACCCAACCCCCAATGAGCTAAGTGCATGTAAAAATTAAGAAGACCATGTGTAGATTGTTATTGGTCTTGATTACCGTGTGATGAGAGAGAAGTACTTTAATATGCATTGGGAAGTTAGAAGTACACTCTTTTGTGGACAAATTTTAAATCTAAACGTACACTTTTCACCGGACGGAGGGAGTAGCTATCAACAGAGGATCCAATTGCCATCATCAGAGTAATAAGTAAGCAGGGATCGTTGTCCTCTAAAGTACCCAATACGCAACACGAATTGAAAGCTTATAGTGCAAGACCCGTGCTGCAGTAATCAGCAATAATTACTGGGTTATTGAAGCAAGAATTGGCCACACATCCACGTGCATTGTTCTATTTGAGCAAACAATCCCAAAATTTCGCAATAGAAGTGATGTAAACAGCTTAGCAGCACTTGTTGCAACATTGCCAGTAATAATCCATAGCCTAAGGCTTAAGTACCCCAATTTATTCAGAACTACCCAGAATTGTGCAAGGGAGAAGGGTGCGGGTGAAGATCTTACAATATCGGGGCCTCCTGGTCGCAGCTGGTACGGTGGCCTCTCCACCCTCATGGGAATGACCTGAACCTCCCACTCCATCATCGAGGTGACGCGGGAGCGGTTGATGGCCTCGACGGTGACGCGCCTGTGCCACCGGCGGAAGCGACCGTTGGCCCGGAGCGCGCTGAGGCTGGCCGACGTGCCGTGGAGCAGCACGACGCTGCCCTTCTTCCCCGGGGTGGTCCACCACATGACGTGGGAGTCCTCCGGGTCGTCGAAGGCGCACTGGGCGGCGCCGCAGCCGACGTGGCCGGGGCCCGCGTCGTCGCGCGTGACGGCGAGGTGGCGGCCGTAGGCGCCGCGGAGCAGGACGAAGTAGTTGGTGTCGGTCTCCAGGATCTGCGCGACCCACGCCGTGTTGACCATCTCGCGGCGGTGGTCGATGGAGACGCCCCGCCCCGTCTCGTCGGCGCAGAGGTAACCGCCGCGGCCGCGGTTGCGGAGGCGCACGTACTGCCCGTCCTGGAAGGGCGCCACGCCCATCTCGGCCCAGACCGACTTGCCGGAGGCCACCGCACCCGCCGAGCTGTACTTGCCGGGGGCCCTCGCGCCCGCGGCCGAACCGGACTTGCCGCGGGCCGCCGCGCTCGCCGAGCCGGACCTGCCGGGGGCCATCGCGCCCGCCGAGCCGGGCTTGCCGGGGGCCGCCGCGCTCCTCGGCCGCGACGCCTCCTTCTCGGAAGACGACATGGCTGGCTAGAGGAAGTGGATCATGCGCGGGGAGCGGCGAGCGAGCGAGGGGGAGAGGGGAGAGGCAAAGAGGGAGGAGGAATGTTTGTTGCCGCGGCGGTTATCGTTCACTGTAGCGCCAAGCCAAGGCGGACGGCGTTTAAATACGCTCCCCGCACGCGGAGGGGCGGCGAACCCAACGCGCAGGCGCGGGAGGTTCCGCCCGCTGACGCGTGGGGCCCACCAGCTGGCCGTGCCGCGCGCGCCACGTGGTCCCCGCCTGCCTTGCCGAGGAAGAAGTTGACCCCGTCCGTCGACGACCCGGGCCGCCGCCGTCTTTCCCCGGGCGCCGTCCTGACCATGGCTCCGGTCTCCGGCGGGTCAGGTGCTCGACGCCGCCGGGCCGCGACCGTGGGACTCGGCGACGGGACGGATCGACGGCCCGCGGGTGGCCGCGCCGCGGAGGACGGAGGAGGAGAGCGAGGGGGTGGTGGGGTGGGGTGGGGTGGGTAGTTGTTGAGCGCAGCAGGGTGGTTGCCTGATTGGGGCAGAGGGACGGCGACCGGAGTAGCAGTAGTGTACGTCGCTTGAACAGCGCGGCGGTGCGCCCAACGAAAACGTTGCAGGTGGGGGGTGGGGGTGTGGCGACAGCGGTGGGCCTGCGGTCTAGGGCGAGAGTGACAGACACCAGACTAGCTTGGACTTGGGAATTTGGAATCCAGCGACCGGGTGGGTTTAATTGCGTTGTAGGCCAAACCCAGCCCCTTTTTGCTGGGTCAAAGCCCAAACTACCTGATCCGCAGACCGCGGTGTACTCTAGGAGTTGGAAGCTTCTCATTGAGGTCGACCGTCGAACCTCGCTTTTATATTCTTCGAAACAAAAAGAAAAGTTATATACACAATGCGTGCATCAATTATATATCATGCATATATGCACATATTTTGTTGAAGGGATGTGATGCGTCCATTTTATACGTCAAGGACTCCTCCAGATGATGGGCGGGTGGAATTAAACACGGACGGCTCTGCACTGAATGGTGTCGTGGGAACAAGTATGATCCTTAGATACCATTATGGCAACATCATCTCCAATTCATGCAGATATCTTCCTGCTTGTGATGACATGTTCGAAACTGAAATTATCGGCATTCGAGAGGGCCTGCTACTTGCTTTGCAATGGAGTAATCTACCGATTGAGGTTAAATTAGACGGGTTGGGTTGCGGTGACGATGATTCAGGATGGAGATACAAATAGGTCTAAATATGCTTTTCTAATAAAAGAGATCAAAGATAGTTTGATCGAGCATAATTCTTGTATTACTCATATCATATTGCGCATGGCAAAAATAATGTTAGTCACTACCTAGCAAGCTTTGGACGATCACAATGCTGAACTGTTGTCAGGCTTGGGTCGGGCCCGGATGTACTTTTAGGTCAGTCAGTCATGATTGTAATACTTAAGTTTGAGTAATACAAGTATTATCCAAAAAAAAAGAATGTGGCGGAGCTTGACGGATGCTGCTAGGGGGCAATGACAAAATACGAGTGTTTGAAGGGGCCAAAAGCTAAAAAAGTTTCCATCTAAGTCCTCGCTGGGGGGGGGGGGCACAGCCTCCCGACATAACACATAGCTCCGACATTGCCTAGGGTTGCTCATAGCCTGAAGATCCCACAGATCGACCTCCAATATAGTAACACATCAAACCTCTGCATACAACCGAGGGATCAGCACCTTGAGGATGGGATGGCTACGCTGAGGCACCAACGGCCCGTGATGGAGGAGCTCCGGACGGCAGCCATCACCACCCTCGTGAATTAGCACGGCCGCCACAACGGTGAGCGATAGATGAGGTGATGTGGGGAATCACAGGGTCATCAAATGGCCTTGGCTTCAAGAAGAATAAGTTTGCTGCTCTTGCTCATCAGTTGGTAGGTATGTCTATGAAGTTCAGTGTCTAGAAGAGAGAGAGAGAGAGAAAAGGATCAAAACAAGCTTTTTCAAGCTCTCTCCTTCGCCAAGGGACATGAACATTAGATATACTAAGGCAAATTATATCATTTATGCATGTATATTTGGTTCTCTCATGGATGATATACTTCACCCTCCTTTCCTTCACACCTTTATGTTTGAGCCTACTAATGAATATGCAAAGGAGAACATGTGCAAGGAAGCGTCCACACCATCTGCGAGGGAAACTTGGAAGAGCATAAAGAAGAAGCAATGAGTACATCAAATGAAACTAACCATCCACCAACATACCGGACACTATGACAGGATGTCCGATCCATCGCCTGATATGCGCGTTGCTCTCTAGACAAAGTCAGAATGTTCGACATGAACATTTGATGATGTCGTGGAGTTGTCACGGCAGATGTCCTAAGGAAATGACTTAATTGTGGAGCCATAGCGACGTGGTTAGCTTAAAGAGGTTAAAACGGGACAAGAGACACGAGAAGTTTATACCGGTTCGGCCCCTTGCAGTGAGGGTAAAACCTAATCCAGTTTGAGGTGGAATTGTTGGGGTTTCGATTGCTAGGGAGCGAATACGCTTGCCTGGCTTTCGATCTGTTGTTTCTTGCCCTAAGCCGTTGCCGGGCCGTCCCCTTATATACACGGGTTGACTCCCTGCGGCTTACGGAGTCCCGGCCGTCTCATACAATCGTGTCCGGCTCGGTGACTCATTGTTACATGCCTTACAGTATAAGTTAAATATACATGGCGGTTTACACTTACGGGCTTTTAGCCGCTCTGGGCTTTGGGCCCCTTATACATTACTCTTATTGAACCGCCATCTTCAACATGCTTCTGGGCTTGGCCCATGAACCGCCATTGGGTAACCCAGCCCCTCCTGGGCGGGTCATATCAAATAGCTATATCCCCAACATTAGGCCCCAGGTTGATTTGAACTTGTTCATGTCCATATTTCTTCATCTTCTTGCGAGGTATCGTAACCCGCCATGACGTCATACCTTGAAATTGTGGTAACCCGCCATGACGTCTGATACGTCCAAAACGTATCTATAATTTCTGCTTGCTCCATGCCTCTTTTGTGTGATATTGCTATGATATTTATGCACTTCCATACACTTTTGATCATATTTGGACTAACCTATTAACTCAGTGCACCCCAGTGCCAGTTTCTGTTTTCTGCTGTTTTTGTATTTCAGGTTTTCCCATTACGTAAATAGCCAGAAAAATCCCGGGAAAAATATATAAAAAATCAGCGTTCCGGAAGCTTCCATGCGGCCAAAGTAGGGCCAGAGGGGGGCCACCAGGGCTCCAGGCGGCTAGAGGGCGCGGCCCCCTCCTGGCCGCGCCGCCAGGGCGCCTGGGCCCCCCTGGCCTCTTCTGACGCCCCCCTTTGGCATATATTTACACCGCGTCCCGAAACCCTCGAGGACGGAACCCTTTTTCGCGATCTCATCTCTGTTCCGCCGCCGCCGCGCTTCCAAGATCGGGAGCACCAGGAGAACTCTTCCCGTCACCCTGCCGGAGGGGAGGATCACCACCGGGAGCTTCTCCACCACCATGGACGCCTCCCGAATGAGTGGTGAGTAGTCTCCCTTGGACCATGGGTCCATGACCAGTAGCTATGTGATGTTCTCCTCCCGTCTTTGTTCTTCACCGATTAGACCTCGTGAGCTGCCCTACATGATCGAGGCACATATGTAATCCTTATGCTGTTGCTATGATGAGTTTGCTGGGATCCGATGGATTATGAGATTATGTTCAGATTGTGTGTGAGTAATATATTTCATTTACCTCTTTTATATTTATGTTCCTGAGTAATTCTTGCATGTTCTCTGTTGCCGTTTATTGCTTTGGCCAAGTAGTAGGTAGTAACTCCAAGAGGGAACGTTATGCTTGATTGTGGGTTCATGCCCCTCGATGACTAGCTTGAATGACAGAAACATGAGTCTAGGGGATGTGTTGTTGCCACAAGGGGGAAAACAACGGTGCTTGTACTTGCGGGTGCAAGGATTGTTTACTTTACGCAAAGTTCTTTTAATGCAGTTGTCTGTTGCTTTGAGTTTACACTATGGGCGGGACTCGCAACTTAATACCAGCGAGATGTTCTGGATAGATATCTCAAGGTGGATGATTAGTAGTAGATGCAGATGGATTTCGGTCTACTTGCCTTGGCGTACCGCCCATGCTTTTGAGCCTCTACCTTTCTTTGCAGCATAGTTAGCATTGGTTTGCGCACATAATCCTGTCAATTGCCCAGCTGTAATTCGTTTACCTCGCTTAGCTGTTTTATCGTCTTTTGGGAGAGAGACATCACTAGTGAACATCATGAGACCCCGGTCCATATTACCATCACTGATCACATCCGCTATTTACTTTCTGTTCTTACTTACTAGTTGCAGTCATACCTATCACTACTATCTCTTGCGTTTGATCCTTTGTAATCGACAACGCCGGATGATGGGCCTCTAACCCCTCGTTGGTTACCCCAAGTGGAAGGTGTAAGATGCAGTGTTGTGGAAGTTTTTCCCTTAGCAAAGATTCCAAGGATCGAATCCCCAGAGACTCCTAGGTTCAACAAGTAGGTGTCAACTGCTAACGGCGTCAGATATTAGCAATCAATGTGGACCTGCACACAGATACAAATAACTTTGCTCCCAACGAGTACAGAGAGGTTGTCAATCCCTCCGGCCTTGTAGTTCACAAAGGATTAAACGCAAATGATAGTAGTGATAAATAATGTTTGCAATAGTAAGTAAAAGCGAAAAGTAAATAGCGGATGTGATCAATGATGGTAATATGGACCGGAGTCTCATGATGTTCACTAGTGATGTCTCTCTCCCAAAAGACGATAAAACAGCTATGTGAGGTAAACGAATTACAGCTGGGCAATTGACAGGACCACGAACGCAAACCAATGCTGACTACATTGCAAGAAAGGTTGAGGTTCAAAGCATGGGCGGTACGCCAAAGTAAGTAGACCGAAATCCATCAATATCTACTACTAATCATCCACCTTGAGATATCTATCCAGAACATCTCGCTGGTATTAAGTTGCGAGCCCCACCCATAGTGTAAACTCAAAGCAACAAACAAATGCATTAAAAGAACTTTGCGTAAAGTAAACAATCCTTGCACCCGCGGGCACAAGCACCGTTGTTTTCCCCCTTGTGGCAACAGCACATCCCCTAGACTCATGTTTCTGTCACTCAAACTAGTCATCGAGGGGCATGAACCCACAATCAAGCATAACGTTCCCTCTTGGAGTCACTACCCATTACTTGGCCAAAGCAATAAATAACAACGGAGAACATGCAAGAATTACTTATGAACATAAATATAAAAGAGGTAGATCAAATATATTACTCAAGAACAATCTGAACATAATATCATAATCCATCGGATCCCAGCAAACTCATCATAGCAACAGCATAAGGATTACATATGTGCCTCGATCATGTAGGGCAGCTCACGAGGACTAATTAGTGAAGCACAAGAACGGGAGGAGAACATCACATAGCTACTGGTCATGGACTCCTGGTCCAAGGGAGACTACTCACGACTCATCCGGGAGGCGTCCATGGTGGTGGAGAGGTTCCCGATGGTGATCCTCCCCTCCGGCAGGGTGCCGGGAAGAGTTCTCCTGGTGCTCCCGATCTTGGAAGCGGCGGCGGCGGCGGAACAGAGATGAGATCGCGAAAAAGAGTTCCCGTCCCGAGGGTTTCGAAGGACGCTCTAAATATATGCCGAAGGGGGGCACCAGACGGGGCTCGGGGAGTCCAGGGGGGGGGGGCGCGCCGCCAGGGCGCCTGGAGCCCTGGTGCCCCCCCGGCTGTCCTTCGGGCGCAAGGTAGGTTCTAGAACGCTGATTTTTTATATAATTTTTCTGGATTTTTCCTGGCAGTTCTCGTAACGTGAAAACCTGAAATACAAAAACAACCGAAAACAGAAACTGGCACCGGGGTGCACTGGATTAGTAGGTTAGTCCAAATATGATCAAAAGTGTATGAAAGTGTATGAATATCATAGCAATATCACCCAAAAGTGGCATGGAGCAAGCAGAAATTATAGATACGTTTTGGACGTATCAACATCCCCAAGCTTAATTCCTGCTCGTTCTCGAGTAGGTAAATGATAACAAGAATAATTTCTGTGGTGACATGCTATTAACCATATAGGACTTTTTACAGTCATATGACAAAAGCTTACTGAGACAATGAATCTATAGTAATTAAGTTGCCTCATGAGAAAATCACAAATGACTGAAAGTTTTACAACATGACATTGAAGCATCAAATAGATTTGCAATGAACATGATGTGCAAATATGATAAAGTGATATCTAGCTTGCCCCCTTTAGTGAAGCAAAACATAAATGCAGGGGCACCTTCAAGGTTTAAGTGATGACTAGATACAATGATTTCAAAATAAACGATATCACAATCATGCAAAAGACAATGCTACTTTGGGACAATGCACATTACACTTAGAATGACAATCATGCTCTCAGTAGTTGGTGCTTTTTAAAGAAGATGGAGACTCATAAAAGTAAAAGAATGGTTATGTGCTAGAGCTTTTTATTTTGAAAACATAGAAGCAATTTTGTCAACGGTAGTAGTACTTCATATGTGTCATGCATAAGACATCCTATAAGTTGCAAGCCTCATGCATCGAATACCAATAGTGCTCGCACCTTGTCCTAATTAGCTCGGATTTCCATGGGTTATCATTGCATTACATATGTTTCAACCAAGTGTCACAAAGGGGTACTGTTGGAGATATGCCCTAGAGGCAATAATAAAAGCATTATTATTATATCTCCTTGTTCATGATAATTGTATGTTATTCATGCTTGAATTGTATTGTACGGAAACAGCGATACATGTGTGAATATACAGACCACAATGAGTCCCTGGTAGGCCTCTAGTAGCCAGCTCGTTGATCAACAGATGGTCACGGTTTCCTGACCATGGACATAGGATGTCAGTGATAACGGGATCACATCATTAGGAGAATGATGTGATGGACAAGACCCAATCTTGAGCATAACACGAGATCGTATAGTTCGTAATGCATAAGCTTTTCGGTGTCAAGTAATTATTCCTTAGACCATGAGGTTGTACAACTCCCGGATACCGTAGGAGTACTTTGGGTGTGCCAACCGTCACAACGTAACTGGGTGGCTATAAAGGTACGCATCGGGTATCTCCGAAAGTGTCTGTTGAGTTGGTACGAACCGAGACTGGGATGTTGTCACTCCGTATGACGGAGAGGTACCTCTGGGCCCACTCGGTAATACATCATCATAATGAGCTCAATGTGACTAAGTAGTTAGTCACGGGATGATGGATTACGGATCGAGTAAAGAGACTTGCCATAACGAGATTGAACAAGGTATTGGGAATACCGACGATCGAATCTCGGGCAAGTACCGTACCGATGGACAAAGGGAATAACATACGGGATTGAGTGAATCCTTGACACGGTGGTTCATCCGATGAAGATCATCGAGGAACACGTGGGAACGAACATGGGTATCCAGATCCCGCTGTTGGTTATTGACCGGAGAGTGGTCTCGGTCATGTCTACGTGTCTCCCGAACCCGTAGGGTCTACACACTTAAGGTTCGGTAACGCTAGAGTCGTAGAGATAAATGCACGTGGAAACCCGAAAGTTGTTCGGAGTCCCGGATGAGATCACGGACGTCACGAGGAGTTCCGGAATGGTCCGGAGGTAAAGATTGATATATGGGAAGTCCAGTTTCGGCCAACGGGTGATCTCCGGGGGTCACCGGGAGCGTCCCGGGACCACCGGAGGGGCCCCGGGGGTCCACCGGGTGGGGCCACCCATCCCGGTGGGGCCCCTAGGCCGCGAGGGGATGTGTCCAGCCCTCTGGGCTGGCGCACCACTAAGGGAGGCCCACCTTCCCTGCGCCTAGGGTTCAAACCCTAAAGGGGAGGGGGGGCTCCACTTGCCTTGGGGGGCAAGGAACCCCCCTTGGCCGCCGCCCCCTTGCAGATTGGATCTGCAGGGGGTCCAGGCGCCCCCCCTGGCCCCTATATATATGTGGGGGGGGAGAGGGCAGCCGCACCTCAGCCCTGGCGCCTCTCCCCCTCCCGTCACACCTCCCAACTCCCACGCAGGGGGCCCGGCGAAGCCCTGCTGCGATCTCCACTGCATCCGTCATCACGCCGTCGTGCTGCCGGATCTCTGACGACTTCTCCTCCCCCCTTGCTGGATCAAGAAGGAGGTGACGTTGCTACACCATACGTGTGTTGAACGCGGAGGTGCCATCCGTTCGGCGCTAGATCATCGGTGACGAAGAACGTGAAGAGTACGACTACTTCATCCCCACTTCGTTGAAAGCTTCCTCACGCAATCTTCATAACGGTATGTAGATGCACTCTTACTTGCTCGTTGCTAGATGTATCCATAGTTGGATCTTGGTGAAGACGTAGAAATTTTTTGAATTATGCTACGTTCCCCAACAGTGGCATCTGAGCCTAGGTTTTATGCGTAGCATCTTGCACGAGTAGAACACAAAGCAGTTGTGGGCGTATGATCTTGTTCAACTTTCTTACCGTTACTAGTCAATCTTGATTCGGCGGTATTGTGGGATGAAGCGGCCCGGACCGACCTTACACGTACGCTTACGTGAGACTGGTTCCACCGACAGACATGCACTAGATGCATAAGGTGGCTGGCGGGTGTCTGTCTCTCCTACTTTAGTCGGATCGGATTCGATGAAAAGGGTCCTTATGAAGGGTAAATAGAAGTTGACAAATCACGTTGTGGTTTTGGCGTAGGTAAGAAACGTTCTTGCAAGAAATCCTATAGAAGCCACGTAAAACTTGCAACAACAATTAGAGGACGTCTAACTTGTTTTTGCAGCATGTGTTTTGTGACGTGGTATGGCCAAGAACGAAGATGTGATGAATGATATATGTGATGTATGAGATTGATCATGTTTTTTGTAATAGGGAATCACGACTTGCATGTCGATGAACTAGACAACCGGCAGGAGCCATAGGAGTTGTCTTTATTATTGTATGACCTGCGTGTCACTGAATAACGCCATGTAATTACTTTACTTCATTGCTAAACGTTAGCTATAGTAGTAGAAGTAATAGTTGGCGTGACGACTTCTTCAAGACACGATGATGGAGTTCATGATGATGAAGATCATGGTGTCGAGCCGGTGACAAGATGATCATGGTGCCCCGAAGATGGAGATCCAAGGAGCAAGATGATATTGGCCATATCATGTCACTTTAATTGATTGCATGTGATGTTTATCATGTTTTTGCATCTTGTTTACTTAGAACGACGGTAGTAAATAAGATGATCTCTCACTAAAATTTCAAGTATTGTGTTTCCCCTAACCGTGCACCGTTGCTAAAGCTCGTTGCTCCGAAGCACCACGTGATGATCGGGTGTGATAGGTTCTAACGTTCACATACAACGGGTGTAAGACAGATTTACACACGCGATACACTTAGGGTTCACTTGACGAGCCTAGCATGTACAGACATGGCCTCGGAACACGGAAGACCGAAAGGTCGAACACGAGTCGTATAGAAGATACGATCAACATGAAGATGTTCACCGTTTTTGACTAGTCCGTCTCACGTGATGATCGGACACGGACTACTCGATTCGGATCGTGTATCACTTAGATGACTAGAGAGATGTCATTCTGAGTGGGAGTTCATTATAATTTGATTAAGATGAACTTAATTATCATGAACTTAGTCTAAATTCTTTACAATATCTCTTGTAGATCAAATGGCCCACGCTCAGGTTTCCCTCAACTTCAACGCGTTCCTAGAGAAAACCAAGCTGAAAGACGATGGTAGCAACTATACGGATTGGTGTGACGCCCCCGATTTGTCCGTACACTAATCATGCACGCAAATGTGTACGACCAAGATCAGGGACTCACTGGAAGATATCACAACACAACTCTAGACACAAATTAAAATAATACAAGCTTTATATTACAAGCCAGGGGCCTCGAGGGCTCGAATACAAATGCTCGAATAACACAAGAGTCAGCGGAAGCAGAAATATCTGAGTACAGACATAAGTTAAACAAGCATGCCTTAAGAAGGCTAGCACAAAAATAGCAACGATCGAAAAGGCAAGGCCTCCTGCCTGGGACCTCCTAACTACTCCTCGAAGCCGAACTCCACGTAGAAACATCCTCGGGATCTTCTGGGTCCTGGACTCCACCACCTGGTTGCATCATCCGAGAAGAAGGAACAAAAAGGGGAAAAGGGGGAGAAAAGCAACCGTGAGTACTCATCCAAAGTACTCGCAAGCAAGGATCTACACTACATATGCAATGGTATCAGTGTAAAGGGGGAATATATGTGGACTGAACTGCAGCAAGCCAGAATAAGAGGGGGATAGCTAATCCAATCGAAGACTACGCTTCTGGCCACCTCCATCTTGCAGCAGTAGAAGAGAATATAAGGAAGTAACAAGTATCCTCGTATCTCGCAGCCTCCATCTTGCAGCAGTGGAAGGGAGTAGATGGAATAGTAACAACTATCAAAGCTTCTGGCAGCCTCCGTCTTGAGTAGCAGAAGAGTTCACCAAGTAACATCGTAAAGCATAATCCTACCCGGCGATCCTCCCGCACATCACCCTGTGAGAGAGCAACCACCGAGTTATATCTGGAACTTGTCTGGGTGTGTTTTATTAAGTATCCAGTTCTAGTTGTCATGAGGTCCGAGTACAACTCCGGGTCGTCCTTTTACCGAGGGACACGGCTATTCGAATAGATTAACTTCCCTGCAGGGGTGCACCACATAACCCAGCACGCTTGATCCCATTTGGCCGGACACACTTTCCAGGGTCATGCCCGGCCTCGGAAGATCAACACGTCGCAGCCCTACTTAAGCACAGCAGAGAGGTCAGCACGTCGGTCTAAGTCCTAAGCACACAGGGGTCTGGGCCCATCGCCCAATGCACACCTGCACGTTGCGAGGGCGGCCGGTAAGCAGACCTAGCCTCTCCTAATACCAGAGCAGGCTTCCAGTCCAATCCGGCGCGCGCCGCTAAACCGCTGACGTCAAGAAGGCTTCGGCTGATACCACGACGTCGAGTACCCATAACTATTCCCACGTAGCTGGTTAGTGCGTATAGACCAAATGGCCAGACTCAGATCAAATACCAAGATCCCGTTAAACGTGTTATTATGAAATAACCGCGGACAACGACCAGGGCCAGGCCCACCTGTCTCCTAGGTGGTCGCAACCTGCCCTGTCGCTCCGCCACAAAGTAACCATCAGGGGACTGTCGGGAACCCAAGCCCACCACTACCTGTGTGGAACCACCTGCCCCTTCAGCCCCCATCTCCGAATCATCATCATGTGTATGTAAAATGTATGTAGTATATACCCGTGATCACACCCAAGTGATCACGGCCCGATAGAATAGCAGGGCAGACGGACAAGGGTGTTGGGCCACTGATGGAATACTAGCATCCTATACTAAGCATTTAGGATTGCAGGTAAAGTATCAACAGTGGTAGCAACAATGACAGGCTATGCAGCAGAATAGGATTATCGAAAGCAGTAACATGCTACACTACTCTAATGCAAGCAGTAGAGAGAAGAGTAGGCGATATCTGGTGATCAAAGGGGGGGCTTGCCTGGAAGCCCTGCAGATGAAAGGAATCTTCGGAAGCGTAGCCGTAGTCGAACACCGAAGCATCAATGGTCTCGGGGTCTATCACGGTAACGGAGTCTACCGAAAATAAGCAACGAAGGGGGAAACAAATAAATAACAGAGCAAACAATAGCATCACAAAGCATAACATGGGAATACGCGGTGCTACGTGTGACCTAACGCAGTAGGAGGTGATACTGACGAAGGAGGGAAACATCCGGGAAAGTATTCCCGGTGTTTCGCGTTTTCGGGCGGATGAAACGGAGGGGGAAAGTTGCGGGTTCGGTATGCTAGGGATGTGTGGTGGACGAACGGACCGCGTATTCGGATTCGTCACGTCGTTCTGAGCAACTTTCATGTACAAA